>MU551736.1:52500-60013 GCA_024362625.1 Silurus asotus
CAGCATAAAATACTTCTAGCTCAAATTTAATTCTATAGGCTTTTATTTTATAATTCTTTTCTGGGATCTTAGTGGTTAAGGCATTGAACTTCGGATCTGAAGGTCATGAGCTAAAATCCACACCAAGCTGACATTCCTGGGCCCCTGTGGAAGGCCCTTAACACCATAGCTGCTCAGTTTTGGCTTAGATGTGAGCAATTTTGGCTCAGATTTATTTCCATAGGCTTGGGATTTAAAAAAAAAAAACTTTGGATCAGATTTATTTGCTGTTTTTTGACAACAATTTGATCACTGGGTTACATGCTTGCAATAAAATCTGAAAAAGCCTACTGTGCGATAACCAGCTCTCGTTACTATAGTAACCACTCCTTCACCAAGATGTTCACACAGCAGACGCACCGTATCTTCACCAGGGACTCCTCACATCCCAGTAACAAACATTAAGAACCATCTAGGAAGTAAAATTTGATTTGACATCTTTGGATTCATTTGGTAGCATGAAATTGTCCCCTTACCTGAACCAGGAGACCCAAACCCTGTTCCAGCATGTGCACAAAGCCTGCTCCATGAAGATCTTCTTTAAATGGGTTGGAAGTGTGTGGAAGATCTCCTACTGTAGAGCTTTAAAAACTATTGAACAGGAATGAATGTGAACTCTGACTGCACCTCAGTCACCAGGTCTCCTCAACTACACCCTTGTGACTGACTGAGCACAAAATCTCCACACAATCATGTGGAACATCTTCCCAGAAGAGTGGAGCTCATTATAAGAGAGAATGGTGATAAAACGTGAAATGGGATCTTCAAAAAGAAGCACATACCAATGGTATGGTCAAACCTTTGAAGGAGAAAACAAGAGTCCTGGTGTTAGTGGATCAGTTTAGATTTTATTTGCATGTTCATTGTGTTAACCAGTTCACCATACAGTACATCATTTTTATTATTTTAGCATAGATTTATTACAGCGTTATGCACATCAGGTCGCATCAAAAGCGGGGGTTTTTTTCCACATAAAACTTTTTGCATCTTCGACTTGGATGAAATTTCACTTTGCATTTTAGTTTATTGTACAACAGACGCCGGGGGGGCGACATGTTCGGAGAGGAAAAAGGGGAAATAAAAGAGGAGGGATGATCAAATTCCCAATGAAAATTTACAAAATAAAATAAATAATGAATGAAATAAATAAAGGCGGAAAAGTGCTACTGCATTACAACCCAAATTTGATTTCTACACGCATAAACAAGCTTCGTAGGCCAAGGATTTGAGGATGCATGAGGCAAAAAAATATAGAATACATTATTATCCATGTAGTCATACAACGTTATAACGATTCTTTTTTTTGTTGTTGTTTCTGCACTGAAGAGAAAAAATACGAGAAATACTAAAAGTGTATATCCAAACCTGGGTATAATTCAGGCTACTGTACACAGACTAAAAGCAGAGATTTGATAGAGAAGCATGAAATATTACAGCATACTCTATATTATATAATTATTATATTAACCCCCCAAAGTCGTTTCTTTCTTGCATGCACATACACGTGTAAGAAAACGTTTAAAGGAGCGCTTGTGCATCAGAAAGTCCTGCGATTGCGCTGTAAATTCGAAGTACTGTGGCGTAACGACGTACCGTAGAAGCTCATAACGCCATCGTTACCTGGACCGAGTGTTACCAGGCTTTTGGAATCATCTGGAGGAACGAAAACATCTCGTAGCCTTCAGTTTTTTCCGTTCACAAGTGTGTGAAAAGGCGTGTCAAGACGTAAAGGAAGGAGGAAGTAATAACAATATTAATAATATTAATAGTAATAATTAAAATGATGCAACCCAATGATGTTTTTAGTGATGTTTTTTCTATTAGGAGTGAAAGAATGGAAGTAATAACGTTATCGTACAGTAGATGGCGCTTCATTGGCTGGAACGCTAACGCTTAAACGCTATAATAAACGCGTATGTTTCCCAGCATTTTTACTATTTTTTATATGTTTCAGCTTTTCTTTTCTTCTCTCTTTCTCTCTCTCAGTCGTTGTCGTCTTTATTTTCTCCCCCAAATGAATCGTGCATGTGGGCAGACCGAGGTTTCTTCTAAAAGCTCATCGCTGAAATAATAACATAAATCTACACAGAGTCAACTGTTGAATCACGGCAACATTCGTAAAGACTATAAAATAGTCGAGGATCCAATCATCTGCTACAAAATCTACTCAATTTTTCCATGAGGGGCGCCAATAATTCTGAAACCGGATGTACAGTCTGTCACAGTGGCCCATCACAGAACATGATTTTCCTACTCGTGTTGTCTCTCTAGATCCCTTTGGGTGTGGTCAGCTCCCATGTGTGTGTGTGTGTGTGTGTGTGTGTGGATAGATAAAGAGGAAACGGAGCGAGGGATGAAAAGATTTAGTAAAATGATGTAATTAACACGAACCTGCGTTTAATTAATGAGTGCTGATATGAACGGTGTCCTGCGTGACTACTGTACTCCTGCCTACACACACACACACACACACACACACACACTCACAGGTCTGACTGTCGCTGGGCCCAGCTATTAAAGTCTGTGTGTGGGAGAGTGTGTGTGAGAGACGTCCCTAAGAGACGATTATTAAATGAACAAATCCCGTCAATGGACAAATTTTGTGAAGGTTATAATCAGTGTGTGCGTGCGTGTGTGTGTGTGTGTGTGGGTGTGTGTGTGTGTGTGTGTAGGGTCAGGGGGGAGAAGCAGGGGGTTGGTCATATGTGTAAAGTTTTCCAGTCATCCAGATAGAAGTGGGTGATGGAAATAATAACATCATATTGGAAATGTATTTCCCCTGTCACATGACCTGATCCTCCCCGTGTCACATGACACAGATCATACTTGTATCACTTGTATCAACTGGGTCTCACTGTCACATGACCAGGATCATCTCTTCATCACCTGACCCAGATTATCCTCATGGTCACCCGGATCAAACCCAGGGCATGTGGCCTGAGTCTTCCATTGTCACATGACCTGGATCCCACTGGGATCATTCCTATGTCACATAGGTCATGTCAAGACCTGAGTCTCAGCCAGTCACATGACCTGGGTCTGCTTGTCACATGGTCTAGGTGTTCCCTATCACAAGACCTGATTGGTGGCTGAAAATGAAGAAAGTGACAGTGAGCGAGAGAGAGAGAGAGTGACAGCACCTGATCTTCTCAGAGTTCCTAAACAGTAATTGGACTCAAAGGTGTAATTGGAACGTCCAGGGAAAACGTTTCCACCAATCAGAGCCCAGGATGAGCGACTGGGAGTTTCATACGCTTTATATTCTCTATGTTTCTTTCTTTTCCTACGTTTCATCACAGCTATTTGGTTCTCTCACTATATGTATATGTATAGATATATAGATATATAGATATATAGATATATACGTATATATTTTTTGTTTTCCTTTTCTACAAATACAAAACAATATCATAAAGTGCAAGAATCTGCATATTTCTTATTTCATTCATTAACTTCAAACTTTTTTTTTTTCCTTCAGGGAAATAAACACGTATTACGTCAAGAAGGCGTTTTTTTTCTGTCTGCAGGATAAAAACGAAGCTTGAGGTTACAGCGAAGTTCCTATCATACACTCTGTACAGAGAAAAAGCAGAAGGTCGAAGGAGGAACGCGTCCGGTTTAAAAATACACACGTGCCGATCATGAACGGAGAAAGGGCGTTCCGGAACGTTGGAAAGAAATCACTGAGGGGAAAAAAACACCCCACTCTGTACAACATGGCTTTCCACAAAGAGCGCACAATTTTTACCCCGTTATTTTTACACTTTCTTTACAGCGTGAGTGAAGAGCGAACGTGTCGACTGAACTCTCTTTCGTATCTTTTATATGTTATTCAAGTGTCCATACGGACGTAAGAAAATCAGTTCTGGTTCACAAGTGGGCAAGAAATAATTACAGCATCGTGAGGACGTCGTTACACATTCACGCTCGTTAAAAAAACGAGCAGGAAGTATAAATATTTATGAGCATGCAAATTAGCAAATAAAAAAAAAACAACCCACACGTACCCCGTTTCATCGAAATACCCAACCCGATGTTTCTTTCACCTTCGCCTCAAAGAACACGCAACGTCTGGAGCGTTTCTAAAGAAAAGTCTAAAATATACAGGGAGGTGTCACATGAACACGTGGAGTTCCACGTCTGAACTTGTGAAAATGTAATAAACCTGGAAGTCACAGCAAGTTTGGGGAAACACGGCCGAAGGGCTGCTGATCAATTTGCGGAAGCACGTTTTTTTTTATTTTTTACGATTTACAAGAAAGTGTTTCTGATGTTATTCCTAAACGATCGAAAGTATGTCACGTGTGTTACGTAGATACATGCACGTGCGCTCCTTTCCTGGGTGCACTTTTCGTCCCGGTGTCACCTTCTGTATGACATCTGCTGAAAGATGTAGCTGTTTCATCATCATCATCATCATCAGTGAGAGAGTGAATACAATCTGATCACATGACTATTTCAATTGGAATTGGGTTTGAGGATGTTTTTTTCCGTTTTCACGTCACGCCATTTTTACCCCAACGCCTCGAAGGTCACGCACGATTTACGACATTTCTTCTGAAAAATCGTAACATCCCACAGGTTTAATTTCCGTTTTTGTTTCCATTTTTTGAAGGATTTTTCAAGACGACGATTCGATCGTATGTAATGTACGTTTTAAATCGTGCTAATTTCGCACAGCTCGACGCACCGTCACGTGCGTTCGGTTCACGTTTCTGTCTGACTCTTTATTTGACTCCTGACCACGCCCACTTTATCAGATAATCTCACTGTGTGCATCATTTACCCTCATTTATTTTAGCTATAGTTGCCATGACGACCATTGAGAAATTGTTTGATGTTCAGGATTCAATGCAAAGAAAAAAATTTGTTCAGTAATAATAATAATAATAATAATAATAATAATAATAATAATTTGCTTTACAGTTATATAGTCGCGGTGAAAAGTGTGGAGTTTTTCAGATCTTTGAGAAACACTTTCATGTTCCTTTTGTTTCTACGCAACAAACTCAGTGAAAGACAAAAAACACAGTGATGTGACAGTGAACGAGTGGATGAAAGTTCTGTGGAACATTTGTGTCTCTAACAGAAGAACTAGAGAACAGAGATGGAGAACAGGAGAGAAGATGTGAAGATCAGACTCCCTCACCCCCACACTCACACATGGAGGTGAAAGTTTAATAGTTTGGGGTTGTTTTGGAGCAGTGAAGGTTCCGGAAAGTGAAAGTGTCCAACACGGCTCCAAACTTCACCACCATGTGATTCCATCTGGACTGCGGCTCATCAGAACCGACTTCAGACAGACATCTGGAGTGATTTCTATCATGAAGCGACCTGCTCAGTCACCGCACCTCAATCCTACAGGGATGAAGAAGAACGAAACCTCCAACTAGTGATGAACATCTTTGGTGAATTTCAGCTGAACGTTTGAAGAAACGAAGTGTCAGGATGCTGAGAGTGTAAAACGGTTCTTCATGATAACTGAGGATTTTTCACTGGAAATAAAGTGGAACATCTGAACATTTTGTTTGGTCGAAGAAATTTGGTGCATAGAAACAACAGGAACATGGACGTGTCTCTCAGAGTGACTCGTGAACTGCTCCTTTATGGGTCGTGTCCCAAATAAGGGACGTTTAGAAGACTTTACTTCTCCGTCTCACCTTGTGAACACTGCTGTAGCTGCTTCATCATCATCATCATCATCGTCATCATCGTCATGAGTGAATACGATCGGAGCGCATGACTATTTGAGGATTAGATTAAAGGACATCAGGTTTTTGTGATGCACCTGGTGATGTTACACCTTTAGATCGTTAATAATTATTCATTAAATAATCGATGTCCAAGAATAAGAGGGCCGGGGTATTGAGCAGTGCTGAAGTCCTCCTGAAGGAAACGTTGAGACGTTCTTCAGGTCACACACACGCACACACACACACACACACACACACACACGCTAGGATACACCTACACGAAAGAAGAGTAAGAGAATAGGGTTGAGGGAACCAGGGGACCGGAGGGGACCGCTGGGGGGACGGGGGACAGGAATGAGGACCGTTAGAACTCGGACAGGTCGTGCCACTTGGCGATTTGCCTCCGCGGGTTGTCGTACACTTCCCTCCAGTGCGTGACGCCGGACGGCGTGGGGCTCTGCCCCCCCAGCACCAGGCGACCCACCACAGCGTTCTTGGCTGTGCGGTCGAAGTCGATGAGCAGGAACTCCACAGAGATGTCGGCCATCAGCTCGGCCGGGACGTCGTACACGAATGACTCGTTGAAGACCGGCTCCAGCGTGCACTTCTTCACGTGCGTCTTCTTCTTGGCGATGCGTCTGCGCCCGTAGAACACGTTCACCTTCACGTACGGGTCTGTGGGGGGAGGGGTCAGAAAAACGAGAGATTGGAGTGTGTGTGTGTGTGTGTGTGTGTGTGTGTGTGTGTGTTAGAGAGAAAGAGAGAAAGAAAGATAAAGAGAATAACATACAGATAAGGAGAGGGAGATATGAAGAGATACTGAAAGAGAAAGAGACAGAGAGAGGTATGGATAGTGTGTGTGTGTGTGTGTATACTCATACTGCCTGGAAGGCTGGTGATGTCCATGGTGGGAAGATGTTTGGCTTTGAGCACCACCACATTTAGTCTGTGTGTTGCAGGATGGTAGGAGAGAGACACCAGCAGCTCACCACGTCTCCCACACTGCAGGGACAGAGGACAGAGACAGAGGGGGATAGGGGACAGAGAATAGAGAGAAGGGGACAGAGGTCAGATAAGTGCCTACATTCAACAACAAATCTACAATTGCCTAGTTACAGTATAGCTACACACACACACACACACACACACACACACACTACTGATACCTTTCATTGTCTCTATCTATCTATCTATCTATCTATCTATCTATCTATCTATCTATCTATCTATCTCTTTCACATCTTCTCTATTCATTCTACATTCTTCCTCAGTCCCAGTTCTCACTCTTCCTCTCTCTCCCTCTCTTTTTCCACTCCTGCTTTTCTCTGTCTTTAGTCCATACTCCTTATCTCTCTCTCTATCAATCTTTTTCTCCACTATCTCTCTCTCATTGTTTTTTTCCCCCTCCTTCTGTCTGCATGAAGTCCATCCTCTTTTTATTTTCTCCTCTGTCCTTCTCTATCCTCTATTTTCTTATATCTTCCACCTTCTTTCTATTTATTCCACCGTCTTCATCCATCCATCTCTCTCTCTCTCTCTCTCTCTGACTCCACCTCTCTTTGTTTAGTCCATACTCCTTATCATTTATTCTGTCTCCTTCCCTTCTTCTCTTTATGGATGAACTTTCTGTCCATCCTTTCCCTCCCTCTCTCCTTCTTCATCTATCCTCTATTTTCTTCATCGATCTCTTTTTATCTCTCATTCTTTCTGTTTAATATCCATTCTCTTCTTCTCTTTCTCACTTTACCCCTCTGCTCTCCTCTATCCTTTATCCCCCCCCC
>MU551736.1:60340-67840 GCA_024362625.1 Silurus asotus
CCCCCCCTCTCCTTCTATTTTGAGGACTTCAGAGCTACTTCTGGTTGTCACCATAGCGACTGACCGTGGGAGGCGGCCTGAAGCTGATCTTGAACTTCAGACAGACGCTTTCTCTCTGTTCTGATCTTTACACAAACACTCGTTCTTTTCCTTCTCTTTCTGTTTTACAGAAATACTGTTCCTGGTGTGGGAGTCGAATCAGTGAGCTGCAGGAATGTTCCTGTTTCACCTGAATAATAACACTGCAGATCAGAAGGACCAGGGACACACCCAGACACGTTTCTGTGACTCGTGATACAGTTGAATATAGATTCAATTAGAATTAATGCTTTATAGAGACAATTCTCAAACCTCATTCAACACAATAATTCACATCTTATATTAATTGTATTCTCGGTACCGAGCCATGACCCGGTGGTTCTGAGATCCATATCGTGCTATAATCACATATAGGGGTGTCATGTGCTGTTTTGGCCACTAGAGGCCTCTAGTGTTCCTCCATACTGTATAACTTGTCAGAGTGACGCCATTATCGTCACCTGTATCCAATTTCCCAATATTTTAAATATTTTTTGTACAAAACAGAAACTACACTCTGAGAAATATAAATAACATATAGCAGTCATTTTTAAATGAGTGTTTATGTATTTTAATTGACTACACAACCTGTGTAATCTTTCTATGATTCTTTGTGTGGGCGTGGCCTTGATTGAGCGTCTTTTATTGAGCGTCGATTGAGCGTTTATTAACGATTGTAGTATAAAATAATTACATTTAAACAAAATCTCTTGGCCAATCAGAGTCGAGAATTAAATCATCATTCCATCCATTCCTAAAATTCTGGTGTCAGGTTTCAGTCTCTCAGTGAGATTAACGCAGCAGTCTCGCTTTTCTGTTGAGAATCACATAACCATCTCATCTCCATCTGTCTTCAGCATCCCCCCCCCACCCCCTTTCTCTCTGTCTTTATCTTAAGATTTGATTTTCTTCCATCTTCAGAATAAAGAGGGAGGAACCGGTTTATTCCTGCACCATTTATTCCTGTATTCATGTATATTAAAATGTGGACACTTGACTTTCCCACCCAGATGTGGTTCTTCATCAAACTGTACAACTGAAGGCACGCAATGAATTCTTGCCTTAGAGGAAACCAAACCCGTTCCAGCTCCATGAAGATTTGCTTGACATGGTTTGGAATTGTGTGGAAGATCTCCTGCTGTAGAGCTCCAACCCTATTAAACATGTGAACGCTGACTGCACGCTGTGAGCATCAAATATCTCACCGAATCCCCACAAAATCTAGCAGAACATCTTCCCACAGGAGTGGAGCTTATTATAAGAGCAAATGAGGTTTAAGTGTGGAACAAGATGTTCAAACAGAAGCACAATCTAATGGTACACCATTCATTTAGATAAGTCTCCAGAAAGTCTGTGAAAATGTTGTGCAACATCAAAACATGAAATTGAGATCACAGTAGAATCATCTGGAATAAATTTACATTTGTATTTATCTATTCATGTATCAGTAGATCTTCCTCTCCAAACCATGTAAAGCAGATCTTCATGGAGCTCACTGTGCACAGAAGCAGTGCCATGCTGGAACAGGCACATGTCTGATCTGTGGACCTTATATGCCCACAAAGCCTTTTGTGCTCCCATAGTTCCTGAACAATCCACAGGACCAGATGATGGGATTACACACTGAAGCCCCCATGATGCCATGATGAAGATAAGAGAAAATCTCCCATGATGCTCTTGGGCGAGATTTTGAAGCACTGCTCACGATTGCTTGTGACAATAACACATAAAAAAACAAAACTTCGTTCACCCTCACGCTTTCTTTACATTCCTAGTTGAATCACTTGTGTGTGTGTGTGTGTGTGTGTGTGTGTGTGTGTGTGTGTGTGTGTGTGCGTGTGTGTGTGTGTGTGTGTGTGTGCATTTGTGTAAAAGGATGTCTACTGATCTAATTACTGACTTCCGGATGGAGGCTCAGATGTCCTCCAAATCCAGAGATAAAGTACACCTTGATGGACACACACACACACACACACACACACACACACACACACACTTACCTACAGTAATATTGCTGAAATGAACCTCGATCGATAGACACTTTAATCAATCACACAGCTCTGGCTTACTGGTGTGTGTGTGTGTGTGTGTGTGTGTGTGTGTGTGTGTGTGTGTATTAGTGAGAGAAAAATACAAAAGAATATAGTAATATTCATTATTCATTCAATAATGAGGAACTGCACTGAGAGGTTACGAACATGATGCATAAAGTCTCCTCATGAATATTTAATTATATGAGCATTTATTCTAGCGATATTTACTGTAACGCTAACAACTCCAAAAAATCAATCGTTTTCTCTCTCTCTCTCTCTCTCTCTCTCTCTCTCTCTCTCCCTCGTTTTCTTTTCCCTCACATGCATCATGTGCTATTTTAAAGCATTTCTCTCTCTGGAGACTTCTTTCCACCATGAGCTCATCCTGCATCGCCGTCTGGAAGTAACATAAAAAGCGAACAGCCTGTCGACTGTAAGAGAAAACTACCTTCAGCTGATCATTCTGTTCAAGAAATGCAACAGCCAACCAAACTACAGCGTGCCACTAAACACTACAACACTTCACCACAGGTGTTCTGTAAACTACAGCAATAGCTGGCTAAACTGCTACAGAAAAAAAAACAGCCAATACTCAAATGCAAACTACAGCAATCAAATCTAAAATGCAACAATAAACCACAATACAACTACAGACCGCTCCAAATTCAACTACCACAATAGTGAATATAATTTGAGTTTAATTAAATTTCATTATAGATGAACTACATTACTCCAATCTCAACTACACCACCACCAAGCTAAACTACTTTACTTTACTCCCACATTAACTCATAAACTACAAGACCAAGATTAATTTTATTATTTCAACATAAACTCAAACTACACCACCAAACCGTGTTTGTTTTCGTCTCACCTGTACGTTCCTCCTGGTGATCTGCTGGCTGATGTGCACTTTGCCTGCGCTAAGCTCGACGCCCGACAGCGACACCAGCGCCTCTCCGATGACATCATCGCGGGCGAAGCGGTCGAAGCTCAGCACCAGGAAGTGAAGTGTAAGGTCAGCCAGTGCACTGAAGGAAACACCGTAGAAGGTAAACGTCTCGTCGAACGACGGCTCCAGGGTCTTCCTCATCACACGGGTCTTTACGTGGTGCTTCTTCTCGGGCAGGATGCTCATCTTCACGTAGGGGTCCGAGCTGCCCGTCTGCTCGTTAACAGCCGGGAGACCTCGTGCACCAACAATCGTCACCACCAGGGCCTTTTTGGGTAAGTTGTAATCGATGGCGAGATCCAGGGTTCCTAAGGAGGGCGAGTCGAGGCTGAACGGAGTCGGAGTCTTGCTGGACGATTCGCAGCTGCTGCTCTCGGAACAGCAGTAATCGGCTCGGATGGGCAACGCTCGCTCCAGCTTCGGGGGAATCAGGTGGTTCATCTGCAAATGCGCATGACCCTCGATGTCAGGATCGTGACCCTGTTGCCGTGATGACGACCTCCGGCCCACTCGGATGATCTTGTTGGCGTTGCTGAGGGTCTCGGGGTAGATGCTGATGCCCTTGAGCATGTGGATGAACTTTAAGGGCGGGTCGGTTGGCGAGTCGAACGGGCCGTTGCTCAACTTAAACGTCATCCTGCGATACTGACGCTGGCAGCAAGTCCAGAGGAAGATGGCCACCGTAACTGTGACGATCAGAACACCCGCCCCGAGAAATCCTGCCAAGACTGGGGACACTTCTGCATTGGAGACAGGAAGAGGCAGAGGGGAAATATATATTACACGGTGCAGGGAAATAATAACACTGCGTTTCTACATGGAAATGAAAACAGACGCAGATTAGCTTCCCAGCTAGTAAAGTGTCTACACTAGTGTACAATCCCGAGAGCAAACTGAAGGAGAACTAAATCTTTCTTTAGAACAAACCAATCCAAGCTTATATACAACATTTCTGGCTAGTATAACCTGTTCCAAGCTATCTACAAAATGTATGGCTAGTAAAACCCACTCCAAGCTAATCTACAATGTTTCTCGCTAGTACAATACACTTCAAGCTAATCTACAAAGGTCTGAGGCTTGCATTAACACTCCAAGCTAATCTCCAATGTTTCATGCTAG
The DNA here is from genome assembly GCA_024362625.1 of Silurus asotus. Lineage (NCBI taxonomy): Eukaryota > Metazoa > Chordata > Actinopteri > Siluriformes > Siluridae > Silurus > Silurus asotus. The sequence continues at coordinate 64,523 of MU551736.1, forward strand.
CACAACCCACACTCCCAGCTAATTTACAACGTTTCATGCTAGCATAATACACTCCAAGCCAATCCAAAACGTTTCAGGCTAGTACACTGGCAAAAAAAGAGATTTGCTGTGACTTGAGCATGAATGTGTGAGTGTGTGTGAATGAGTTTGTGTGTGAATGAGTGTGTGTCCCAGTATGATGTGTGGCTGACAAATGTGTGTCATTACAGCTCTTATTCAGCTCTCTTACACACACACACACACACACACACACACACACACACAAACAACTCTGTAACTTATAGTTTGCCATCGCTAGTCATGTGATTGAGGCTAAAACTAAAAAAAAATTGGGACACCTGGCTTTTCCATCCAGATGTGCTTCTCCCCAAAACAAAGTTGGAGAAACACAACTGTGTATGATGTCTTTGGACGCATAACAATACCCTTGTGCCCAAAGTCAGCTCCATGAAGACATGCGTTCCATGGGTTAGAGCTCCTGATTTTACTAACAACCTTGAATCTCCACAAAATCTTGTAGAACATCTTTTGCAGAAGAGTGGAGCTTATTATAAAAGTGAATGGAGACTTAACGGATGCTCAAAAAGGAGCACATATGGTCAGGTGTCTACGCACTTTATAGTATGTAGTGTAGAAGTAAACCTCACACTCAGACACTGTACTCTGCTCTGGATTTCAGAGGCTGACTGAACAGCCGTTTGCTGTCTATCCGGCCGGATGTTAATGCGCTGTAATGGGATGGATGCTGACAACAGCAGTTCTCTTTACGACCACGGACGCCTCAATGAACACCGATCCGTCTGTGAATGGCTTCCCATTAAACAAAAAATGCAGGCAGCTGAAGTTTATATTTATAGTGAAGTTACCGTGATGATGTACGTCTTTCAGCTGGAACGTTCTCTGTGCTTCACCATCCGTCTTATCACAACCTCCACCTACACTGCGTTTAGGACAGATTTATACCATGCAGGCTGATTTTTATATTCAAACACGATACCAAATAAGTTGGGACGCTGTTTACAATGAACATAAAACCCCTTAGAAGCAAAGATGAGCAGAACTTCACCAATCTGTGAAAGACTGTTTCTACAAATTGCAGAACAATTTCAGAATAATGTTCATCAACATCAAATTGCAAAGTTCTGTAACTTTCATCATTTACAAAACAGAATATCATCAAAAGTTTCAAAGAATCTGGAGAATCTCTGTGAACAAATGAGGTGAAAATCAATATTGGATGGCCGTGAGTTAAAAATGTATCATGCAAAGAAGAAAGCATGCGTTAACATGATCCAGAAACACTGCCATCCTCTCTGGGCCAAAGCTCATTTAAAATGAACTGAGGAAAAGTGGAAACTGTTCTGTGTTCAGACGAATCAAAAATAAAAAAATTTTTTTGGAATCCATGGACCCCACGTCCTCTGGGCTAAAGAGGAGAGGGACCAGCTGGCTTGTTATCAGCGCTCAGTTCAAAAATCTGCATCTTTAATTGTATGGAAGAACATTTGTGCCTGTGGAATGGGCAGCTTGCAGCAATGCTAACTTCATACTGCGTCTATTACAATAACATGAATTCATAGTAGTCCTTTTTGCCCAAAGGTCTTTGGGATTAGCAAGATGTTTTTTTTTTGTAAATGTGACTCAAGCCTTTGTGTTATGTTTGGTCAGCAGTAGCTTTGAGTAGCCTTGGAACCCATGGAAACGATTTTTGCAGTGTTTTTCTTATTGTCAAATCATGAACATTGACCTTAACTGATACAAGTAAAGCCTGCAGTTCTTTAGATGTTCTTCTGGGTTCTTTTATCAGCTCCAGGATGAGTTTTATTGTACTTTTAAAGTAATTTTTGTAGGTCACTCCTAAGAAGGTTCACCGCTGGTACAATTGTTTGTGGATACCAGGTCTCACCAGATCCTTAAAAATGGCTTTGTAACCATTGACATGCCAATTCATTTGTTTCCCATCTGTCCATAAATGTCCTTACATCTCAGCATGTTTGGCTTTTGAGATCTTTCTGCGTGGTCAATGTGGTCAATCACAGTTTGTTTATGATCTAGCAAGGGAAGGGGAGGAAGCGATTACTTTTTAACAAATGATCTGAATTGTTTTTGTTGAAATGTGCAACAAAAAAAAAAACTCACCTAAATGAGTAAATACTTATTCACAGCACTGTGACTTCACTTTTAACCAGTCTTCCTGTGGCGCCTTCATTTCTCCACTTCTTTACTCGCCACAAACTCTCTCTATTATCTCTCTGTCACTCTTTCTCATCCCTCCCTCCCTTTTTCCCCCGAGTCGCCGTGGTAACAACCTCGCTGTTACGATCGCGGCGGGGCGAGCTGATTGAAATTCTGGGCCGTGTCGAGCTCCGTGTCGGTGCGCTGATGAGAACAGGACGTGTCGTAAAATCAAAAACACTCAGTCCAGCAAGAAGCTTTGAAAAAGATCTGGCGAAGGAGATGGAAGGGAGATCACAGCGAGAAGAGAAAACGCTAGAGCCAATAGAGTACGATGACCAGGAAGTCAACGATGAATCGATAGGGGCGTGGCCAAGGTCGCTCAGAAAAGAGCTTTCTCAAAACAACAGAAATATTCACCAATCTCAGGACTAGAGTTTCTCGAGCGCATTCTCTCAGCATTACAGTTGCTACGTGAAGGTGACGTATCGCAACGCTACGGAGACGAGGCGTGTCCTGAGAGTCACATACAATACAGATTAACCTGGCAGAGGTAGTGACTTCCTGGAGACACAACAGGAAAAGAACATCTGGTTTTATTTCATCTTTTTATTTTTTTGCACTACAAAGGTGTATATGTGAAATGGGGCCATGTTAGAAGTCAGAAGTCTCTTCAGTAAACTGATGATTTGCTGTCTGCCTGAACCAAAGAAATAAAAGTGAACTTTCTGCACTGTATTGAATTTCAGAGCAGCGTATTTGTTTCCACTGAATCGCATCGTGTTGAATCGAATAGAAATCTGATCACATCACTAATATATACACCAAGGACAGAGTGAATAGTGGATTGTGATTGAATGGAGGTTCAGGTGTGAGTTCAGACTTTTGAACAGAGAGGAAGACAGTGGTCAGTTTCAGTTCCATCCATTTTGTGAAACAGCTATTGTAGATGTTTCCTAATGACCTTACTGAGCTCCATGGAGCATTTATGCGTGTGGTGGAACTTGTTTGGTGAATACGGGGATTTGTTTTAAATAATCGTCTTGAGGTACATGATGAATTTGAGAAAATGAGAAATAGAACCATGTCTTAACTCCAACTGCTTCGTTATTAGCAGAGACATGACACATAACACACTCTTAT
>MU551736.1:70340-74455 GCA_024362625.1 Silurus asotus
ACACACACACACACACACACATACACACACACACACACACTAAATGACTTCCCATTGGAGGAATAATAATTTTGTTGTATAAAGATTTTGGTATAGCGCCGCATCCTAACCACTAGACCACCAGGGAACCTGTTAATTCATCTATTTATCTCCCAATATTCGCTCACTTACACCACATCCACCATCTACCCATCCATCTATCCATCCATCTATCTTCTCACACATTCATTTCACACACTTTTACCAATTTAGCATTTATTCATCTATTTGTCCTCCCATCTTTCCACCAAAGCATGCACCCAGTCACTGATCCATTATTCATTCATTCATTGAATCACCTTCTAAGCATGCATTTATTTAACCTCCCTTTCAATCAGTCCTCCATCCATCAACATACACATTTATCCATGTATCTCTCTCCCCCTCCATTCATCCATCCATTCAACACAATATCTATATACCTTTAGAAGCACATTTCCCTACTCCCTTATCCATCCATCCATCCATCCATCCATCCATCCACCTTCTCATGTGATCCACTGGCAAACACTTCTGTTACGGGGTCCGAGGCGATTTAGACTGACGCTGATGCTGTACAATGATATCAGACTAAACAAGTCATTCCTTTTATGTCTATATAATTGGATCGGATTGGATTTGGTTTGACAGCTGAAGCAGAATGAAAGTCTCAGTGTCGTGAGTTAACTTCATTCCCAGTGCCGGAGACAAAATGTTTTTCATTCCACATAAAGTCATTTAACAAAGAGCTTCCATGATGCTCTTTTACACCATCATTCATACAAAAGCTTTTCCTCCCATCTCCATCTTACACACGTGTTCAAGAAACCTTTGTGTTCCTGTGTGTGTGTGTGTGTGTGTGTGTGTGTGTGTGTGTGTGTGTGTGTGTGTGTGTGTGTGTGCTTGCTATATTCTCCAAGCAACTCCCACATCATATCAGTTTTCAAGAAAAGTGCTTAAAATACTTATCCATGTCTACATCACACACATACACACACACACACACACACACACACACACACACACACACACACACACAAAACGTTACTCGTACCACAGAATCCTCATATCTGTGGATACACAATGTAACATCTTGGCAGTGAGTTTATAAACTAGTCAAATCACACACACAACTTACTAAACACACTGTTCATCAAACACCAAGCACTTAATACTCATACTAATACTACTACTAATACTCATACTAATACTACCAATAATACTCATACTAATACTACCAATAATACTCATACTAATACTACCAATAATACTCATACTAATTCTACCAATACTAATACTCATACTAATACTACCAATAATACTCATACTCATACTAATACTACCAATAATACTCATACTAATACTACCAATAATACTCATACTAACTCTACCAATACTCATACTCATACTAATACTACCAATAATACTCATACTAATACTACCAATAATACTCATACTAACTCTACCAATACTAATACTCATACTAATACTACCAATAATACTCATACTAATACTACCAATAATAATACTCATACTAATACTACCAATAATAATACTCATACTAATACTACTAATAATACTCATACTAATACTACCAATAATAATACTCATACTAATACTACTAATAATACTCATACTAATACTACCAATGATAATACTCCTACTAATACTACTAATAATACTCATACTAATACTACCAATAATACTCATACTAATACTAATACTAATACTCATACTAATACTACCAATAATAATACTCCTAGTAATACCACTAATAATACTCATACTAATACTACCAATAATACTCATACTAACTCTACCAATACTAATACTCATACTAATACTACCAATAATACTCATACTAATACTACCAATAATAATACTCATACTAATACTACCAATAATAATACTCATACTAATACTACTAATAATACTCATACTAATACTACCAATAATAATACTCATACTAATACTACTAATAATACTCATACTAATACTACCAATGATAATACTCCTACTAATACTACTAATAATACTCATACTAATACTACCAATAATACTCATACTAATACTAATACTAATACTCATACTAATACTACCAATAATAATACTCCTAGTAATACCACTAATAATACTCATACTAATACTACTACTAATAATACTACTATTAATAGTACTAATATCACTAATACTACTACCACTACTACTACTAATACTCATACTAAAAATACTAGTATCACTACTACTAATAATAATCAACATCATTATCACCATAGTCATAACACAATCATGCTACAATTAACAATAAAAATAATATTTTTAATAATATTATTATTATTATTATTATTATTATTATTATTAGTCAGTGTTTATAAATTATCGAAATAAAAATGAAAGCTCTGTGAATCAACTTGTTCATAAAATGAAATATTTAATTAACATTTAATTGAATTAAAAGCATGAAACTAATTTTAATAAAATATATAAAATAACATTTTTTGCAAATGTAAGTAAATGTATAAAATAAATATGAAATACATATGAAATAAATACAACTAATGAAATGAATAAAACAAAAAAATAAGGTTCAATAGACATGTTTCAAACAAACACAGATTTATTTAAAAATGACTTATTATTATTATTTACTATTATGATGATGATGATGATGAATATTATTATGATGATGATTATGATGATGATTATTATTATGATGATGATAATGGTGATGATTATGAAGATGAAGATGAAGATGATGGTGACACTGTTAGACAGCAGTAGAGGAGCAGAAACACGGATCTTACCGTAGGCAGGGCTCAGACTCTCAATCTCAGCCATTTTAGAAATGCTGTTTTTCAGCAAATCCCAAACAAATAAATAAATAAAAGGCAAAGAATAAAACCAGATCCCGCCGCTAAATCACGGCCATCAATATATTTATATTCCTATATCTTTCTATTATTATTTGTGTGTCGCATCCGGATGGTGGATGAGCCTGACTGAGCGCACTCCCGCACCGCGAGCGCTCCGTTTACGTCGGGAACGCGCATCGGGAACGCGCACGCGCAGCTCTCTCTCTCTCTCTCTCTCTCTCTCTCTCTCTCTCTCTCTCCTGGTCCAGTGATGCTGCAGCGAGTTGCCTCCTGCCCTGCCTGCTCCTGAGGACCCTGTGCGAGCTGCCCTGACTGCCTGAATACAAACACAGTGGAGACATTTCCTATGTCCTCATTGATATTAAAGCTGCAATAGAAAATCTGCGTCACTGCTTATACACTAAAAGTTTATGCATCTGCATAAAAGTTATAAAATACTGTATAATTGAATTGAAATCAAATCACACTGTATCGTAATAGGGGTTCATTTTAATAGAACTCATTTTATTAATTAGGGCGTCAATTAAAACTGTCCGTGTGGAAACATAGCCAAAATTCAGTTTGGTGTCCTAAATGATGTACTTTAAAACAGTTTCAACATTTCAAATTTTGGTTTCACTAATAATAAACATACGTTTGCATAAAGCATCAATATTCGTCCATGTTGATTAAAGTATTAAACACTTGAAATGTATTTATTTAACGTACATTTAGAACAGATTTTAAAATGTGTGCGATTAAGTTGTAAAACAGGCAGGAATCACTGGAGAAAATATGTACTGAATAAACCTTCGAGGCAATTCCACGATTCCTGGACACTTTTAGGGTCATGGACATGTTCGGACAAGAGAATCACTCCACAACATTCATATATATACTTGTGTATTATTTGTGTAGCTTTATTCTGGTGCATTCATTTTCTGTGGTAAACCTTGGTGTGAAGTTGCTGTAGATGGACACACTGTGGTAAAATTTTGTATGAGGATGCTGTAGATGGACACTGTGGTAAAATTTGTTGTGAGGTTGCTGTAGATAGACACACTGTGGTAAGATTTAGTATGAGGTTGCTGTAGATGGACACACTGTGGTAAAATTTTGTATGATGTTGCTGTAGATGGACACACTGTGGTAAAATTTTGTATGAGGTTGCTGTAGATGGACACACTGTGGTAAAATTTGTTGTATGGTTGCTGTAGATGGACAAACTGTGGTAAAATTTAGTAT
>MU551738.1:8280-27400 GCA_024362625.1 Silurus asotus
GGGGGGATGTTAATAGAATATGGATTTATGAGATTTATGAGACAACTGTGTTTTATCTCAGACAACATTCAGTGGGTACATACAAATTTACACAATTTCTGCTTAAGAGAATGATCCTGGACCCCTTCAAAATGCCACCCTCGATGCCTCCTTCACATCAGCCACAGAATCAGAGGAACATTTCAGAACCAAATGGAATAAATACCAAATATTTAACAGCGATTTTGCAACCCTATCCAAAAATGTCACTTTATTGTATACATGGATGATAATTAATCATTTAAATGTAAATCACTACACATGAAGCCTATCACCATTTCAATTCATGATTCACTTGTTTATGTGCATCATCACACATGCACATGTACTGACATCACCCAGTTTTTCTTAAAGGCCCCATATCCTAATCTCAACAAATAGACCAGTAGAGTCCAGTAGAGTCCAGTAGAGTACACGAACTAATGCTTTTAACTACCACCCAGTTATATTTAAAAACATTTATATAGAAGATTTACATTGGTATCATATCTTATGTACTTAGAAGTACCACAAACTAAGAGGAAATGAAACCCACAATTGAGAATACAGTTTACCAGTGGTTGGCCATCAGGGCCAGCAAGGCCTACTCTATTGGTCTAAATACTGGTAGAATCACTGACTCAAAGAAATCTGCCTTAAGGCCTTTACAATTATCTGAAAGTTAACAACATCTTTAATAACAAGTTTCTTGCTTCAGTAATGTCATTCATTCTCAATGTATGAGCGCTCTGTTCCACTGCACTTCTCTATAATACTGTTGGTTTCTATAACCGTGATGTCATACTGATGGTATTATGAGGAGTGTTTCAGGTAGGACACCAATGAAGGCCTGTGCGTGAAATGTACGGCCCACCCAGGCACTTCCTGAGGGGCTTGTAAACAAGACGTCACTGTTTCTTTCACTACACAAATAGACCCTGCACAGTCACCCAGGCAGAGACAGTGAGAGGTGGAAGATGACCAACACAACACTTAGAATGCAGATCATCCTCATTTTCAGCTTCTGCTGGATTATAGGTGAGTAAAAACACATATTCATCATCAACGTTAACCCTCTGCAGTGATGGACTTTCATAGCTAGACTGAACTTTTATCATGAGGTTCCAGGGTTTCAGAAATTACTGAGAAAGTAAAAGATGCAAGTGCAAGTTGTTCAAGTTACCTTTAAATGAAAACATTTATTTGTCTCTACTTATTTTCATTATAACCTACATTAAAAATATGTTTTTGAGACTGTCTATAACTATACAGTAAAGGTCAGGGCTAAGGCTTTATGCGTGCAGTCACCTTGCAATTTCATTTCTTTGGATATTGTGGTTAAATGCAAAATATGAGATCATAATTTTCTATGGGGTAGGAAAAGCAGATAACCCTGTTTTCTTACATGTACGCTTTTAAAAAAATATGTTTTTCTGATTGTTATTTAAAAAATCTAAATTGGTTAATCTGTGTATAGCTTTTGTAGCTCCTCTTACACTCGCCGCAGTGCATGCACTCACATTTTTCTGTAGTCTAAGCTTTATTTGGTGTTAAATGTTGCATCATCATCCTGAATCACATTTTATTCCACTGTATTTTATTCTCCAGCTGGATGTAATGCTGTAACTACACTAACTGGATACAGAGGAAGATCATTTCAGATTAAATGTCCCTATGATCCTGGATATGAAGCATACAAAAAATATATCTGCAGAGGTAAATGTAATGCCTGGGAGCATGTTTGGGTTGAATCTGGATCTCCTGCTAAAGACACGAGATTCTCTCTGTACGACGACACAACAGCCAAAATCTTCACCATCACCATCACTGATCTGAGAGCACAGGATGAGGGCACTTACTGGTGTGGGATTGAGCGAGCATGGCCAGTAACAGATATTTACACAAAGCTTCGACTGCTGGTTAAACTGGGTGAGGGTTACACATTAGAGACTTTTTATATTATGTTGAGTTTTATGGTCAAGATTTGTTTAATATAAATGAGCAGTGCCATGAAGGCATTTGGTGATTTAAGGAGGACCGATAAAACTGATAAATGAAGATCAAACTGTGAATCTTAAACCTGTAACCTGGATTGTATCCTAATCCTGTTTCTGTTCTCTCAGATGATCCTGCCAACAGTATTGTCTCACAGTCTACACACACCACATACACTGCTTCAACAAATATCACGAGTCCATCAGTGCATGCTGAGACTCCTCCAGCTACAGGTAAGAACTTTTTCCTTGATCTTTTTTCAGTTACTCGGTTAAGCAAGACTCAATCTCAAACCACCACTCCATCATCCAGTGCTGTGTAGACCTTACACCCATACTGTAAAAAGGTCTAAGATAATGCTGTCCAAGCATCAACCTTTGCCATTTGATCATATCATCCTTTGATCATTAGAATTGCTTTTTGTTTCTAATAACTCATGTAATTGCTTAGCATGTTGGTGTTCTCAGTAATAATGACACAATTCTTTGTATGTCAAAAAACAACAACAATGAATGGAATCATTTCGCCAGCTTAGTTTCAAAGCAAGTGCACATTTTGTAAAGCAAAGCACACTGAGCTGCTTTCACACTTATATTCACACATTTAAAATAGTAACTGAAACCCAGCAGTGTTATTTGGCATCATTTAAGGGTCTGCTACTTTATTAAAATGATTAATTAATTGTGTGTAAATGTTTTCAATTACATTTATATCAATAATTTCAACAGCTCTAAATAATGTAGAACTCCACTTCAATGTAAGTGAAAATACAGTCACACAGTTTGATTGAATGCACATCTTTACATGGTCTGAATACACTGTACATTCATACTATAATAAATCATATGTGTAACATGTGACCAAGTTAGGCTAAAAGGAAGTGTGGTAGGTCTGTACACTGGTGGTAGCTGACACTCAGGCAAGGTGCAGAGCCCACAGGATGTTGATTAAAGAGTCTGGACAAGGCTTTTTTCCCAGTGTTGTGATAACCCTTCCTATAGTGTACCTTGAAATGGAAGTGCACCCTCAAGATCTTCTGGTCAGCCAAAAAAAAAAAAAAAGGTAATTTGGGCAGCTGCAGCTGATGTTCAGTGTCCCACTGAAGGTCAACCCACGTAAAGCTGCAAGACTTGTCATTATTCCAGGTAGGGGATTTACGCAGAGGTGAGAAGTAATGAAGTACAAATACTGAGGGATAGGAATCGATAAGAATCGAATCCCATATGACACCTAGGTGGTTCTCTGTAATTGAGAAAGCTGAGCAGCCCCATTAGAGCAGTGTGGGAGATACCGCTGGATGGCCGGCGATTGTCTTCATCTCCTGATCCTTTCGACTACCAAATTAATGAAATTGCTGAATAGGCCAGAAGGTGAGAGGGGGATGTCCAGCTGCACAGCCCTATCCCTGTCAGAGATTTCTTAAGGGAAGAAGCGATGCCCAGGGAGAGATCGCTTGCTAGCATCTCTTCAACCCAGGGAATTGCTCCATAACTGTGATGCCTAAACCCCATGACATTAGAGTATAATGCTGTCTTGGCGCTAAAGGGTCAGGCCGAGAAAGGCTTCACCCAGGACCTGGACACCTTGGTGGACCCCAAGAAGACTGCAATGTAGAGCTTGTGATGCTGGAAGTAGAAAGCGCTCGTCGAGTTTGCTGGATGGAGGAGCTTTCTGCTCATTGGCTGGCAATGCTAGATCCAGCTTATCAATGGAACGTTGAAGGGGGTGCTTTTAAAGCCTATGAACAGCAGCTGGACCGGGCAGGTGAGGTTGGAGAAAGAGTCAAGCCTGTCTCAAAACCTTTTGCACCAGTCCATTTGTGAGTCCCAGGAACTGGAGCGCTGCTCTGCCACAGCAAGTGCGGGACCAGAACCGCGAGGAGTCAGGGCACCCTCTTTGAAGAGTGCCAATCGGGAGCAGAGCAGTCACATTGACAGGTGAATGCAGTATTTGCAGTCAGCTCCCTTGAAATTAGACATATCATGCTCTGCTTCCAGGCAAGACACACAAAGGTTGTGTGTAACCCCTATGATAGAGTCGGGGCAGGGAGGAACACACAACTGGAAAGAGTGCTAAGCCTTTTTTGATGCCTTAATTTTTGACAAACAATTTGACAAACAATAGACATAAAATACACACAGAGCACTTCATGAACACATGTTATTCAGAACGTGGAGAGTGTGGACGCTTTCCCAAAGCGTTGCAATGCAGCTCGAGTTCATAAAAGGGAACACTGGTGTATCATTTCCTGGCTCTCACACCACAGAGGTAAACTAGTTTAAAAAGCTCAGAATGAGCAAGGCAGATGGCAACAATAAATATGAGGTTAACGTGGATTCATCAAGTATGCAGATGACACCACCATTGTCGGCCAGATCGAAAACAACGACGAATCTGCCTACAGGGAAGAGATCCGTAATCTGGCAGCATGGTGTGCCACCAACAACCTGACTCTCAACGCCACAAAGACCAAAGAGCTCATTGTGGACTTCTGGAAATCCAACAGCAGGAGACATCTACCAGTCAACATCAATGGAACCGAGGTAGAGCGAGTCTCCAGCTTTAAGTTCCTGGGAGTTCACATCTCTGAGGATCTGTCCTGGCAGCAGAACACGTCAGCTCTGGTAAAAAAAGCACAACAAAGCCTGTACTTCTTTAGAAGTCTCAAGAAATCTCATCTGTCCCCGGGGATTTTAATGAGCTTCTCCCCCTGCATTATTAAGAGCATCCTGACCAACTCCATCACTGTATGGTACGGAGGCTCTACTGTGTGTGAACGTAAAGCACTGCAAAGGCTGGTCAAAACCACCCAACGCATCACTGGCACCCAACTACCTGCCATTGAACACCTTCACCACAGCAGATGTCTGCGCAGAGCTCACAGCATCATCAAGGACTCTTCACATCCCAGTCATAAACTGTTTAACCTCCTTCCATCACGAAGGAGATACAGGAACTTACGTACCAGAACCAGCAGGTTCAGGGACAGCTTTTTTCCATCCACCATCACACCACTGAACTCAACACTACACCGCTAAGTCACTACAAAACAAACACAAACAAAAGACTGTATATAACCCTGTACAATACATGTACATACTTCATATTATATCTTTTTCACTCATCAGTACATCTGCACTTTTTATATCTGTATGTATATTTATCATTACTGTACATTCTGTCCAACATTTTACATTCATTTGTGTATATAATGTATGTGTATATATTTATATATATATATATTTTTTTATATATAGTAGACTGTTTATTCAGCTTGCTACTCCTTAATGCCATAATCTTGTGATCTTGTAACCTTTCATTTCTGCACATTTTTCTCTATATTTATTTACTGTACTTCTGAATGTCCACACCTCTCTGCACTGAAATAGCCTTTATATTTATTCACTGTATGTACGTTCATATATATATATACCACTGCTGTAAATATGCCAGATAGTTATCTGCACTGTAAATATGCTAGATATTTATCTGCACTTTTGCATGACTGCTACATTTTGTTCTATATTGTGAATTGTGTTCTATATGGTGGATTTTCAGCCTGGATACATTCATCAGAGAACAACATTTTTATTTTGTTTTGTATTAATATATTCATTAGGGCTGTTAAAGTGCAAATTAATAAATGCAGATTAAACTGTGAATTCTAAACTTATAACTGTGTAAAGCTGAGCCTGGACTGGATCTTAAACCTGGTTCTCTTCTCCCAGATGTTCCTGCCAGCAGTACTGTCTCACAGTCTACACACACCACATATTCTGCGACACCTCCAGCTACAGGTAAGAACGTTTTTCTTTTATATTTTTTCAGTTACTCCAATAAACAAGAATCCATTCTGTTAAAAAAATTTTAAGATAATGCTGTCCAAGCATCAGCCCTTACCATTTATTCATATCAAAATCAATTTTTGTTTATAATAATTAATGTAATCACTTTAGCATGTTGGTGGTATCAGTAATAATGACACGATTCTTTGGATGTTAAAAAACAACAAAAAAATAAATAAATGAAATGAAATGTTAATTTTGTAACCCTCTCAGTTCTAGTTTTAAAGCAAGTGCACATTTTGCAAAGCAAAACACACTGAACTGCTTTCACACTTATATTCACACATTTAAAATAGGAACTGAAACGCAGCAGTGTTATTTGACATCATTTAAGGGTCTGGTACTTTATTAATATATAATGTAGAACTCCACTTCAAAGTAAGTGAAAAAATACAGTCACACAGTCTGACTGAATGCACATCTTCACATGGTCTGAATACAATGTGAAATACTGTACATTCATACTATAATAAATCATAAGTCAAGTCAAGTTTATTTCTATAGCGATTTTCACAAAGACTTTGCCTCAAAGCAGCTTTACAGAAATCAACAGTGAAGGTGAATGGTGTGTATTTATCCCTGATGAGCAGCCGTGGTGACTGTGACAAAGAAAAACTCCCTTAGATGTTATGAGGAAGAAACCTTGAGAGGAACCAGACTCAAAAGGGGAACAGATCCTCATTTGGGGGATATCAAGAGTGTGATCATAAATCTTTCAACAATACAGAACACTGGAGAGTGAGAACTAACCTGAGCACTGCAGTATAAGATTATAAGTAAATGTTCTTTCTACAGTCTTTGGAATAAAAGTAGGAGCTACTGAGCTCAACATTTGTGATCATATATGTGTATATGTGTAACACATGACCAAGTTAGGCTAAAAGGAAGTGTGGTAGGTCTGTACAGTGGTGGTAGCTGACACTCAGGCAAGGTGCAGAGCCCACAGGATGTTGATCAAAGAGTCTGGACAAGGCTTTTGTCCCAGTGTTGTGATAACCCTCCCTATAGTGTACCTTGAAATGGAAGTGCACCCTCAAGATCTTCTGGTCAGGCGAAAAAAAGGTTATTTGGGCAGCTGCAGCTGATGCAGCACATGTTCAAAGTGTCCCACTGAAGGTCAACCCCAAGGAAGACCCGAAGGTAGAGGTTGTGAACTTCACACTTCTCTAACCTCTGGGTCTGAGCTGCTTTCACGCATAATTTCACACATTATACATAGCGGTCACTAAAAAACCTACAGTGAACTAGATCGTCATTTAAATGTCTGTGCTGTCACATGACATTATTCTGTAGCTGTATATTAACATTTTGTCCTGTACAGATGTTCCAGGTTCAGCTACCTACCTCCTGATCAGTACAGGTGCAGTGGTGTTCATTGCTGGTGTGATTATAGCAATCTACTGCAAAAGAAAATGTCAAGGTAAAGTTAAAAAATAGATTTTTTAACCTCATGATTGTACCCAGAATTAAATATCATCAGTAACAGTCACCTCTGGATCTTTTGTAAATACAAAATAATAACACACACAGTTACACCAAGATAACACTCAAACCTAATGAGACAATGACATACTGTACAATTAGGACCCACGCTTCTACCTTCCTTCCTAAAATAAAGGGTTAATGCCAAAGTTTGACAAAACTGTTATAATCAGTGCTTTAAATATAATTCACAACCAAACTTTGTTTTCCTTCTCATTTCCCTGCAGGTCCTGTAACATCTTTCAAAGAGGTACGAACTAATGATTTTCTCCTATTATTACTTTCAGAAACATTTTACCTACAAACATTTAATGAGTTTTTTTTTTTTTATTTCAGACAAGTGATGTTTATGAAAATGAGCAACCTTTCAAATCTCTTCAAGCAAAAGTAAACATCAAATTACCTGAATCTGTATGCAAGACTCCAGACCCAACCACCAGCCAATCAGAATCAATCTATCAGAATTCAGTTATCATTGATGATCAATCAGATTCAGTTTACCAGAATCTGACAGTCACTAATAGCAAATAAGATGTAGATAAGATTTAAACCCTCTCACAGTGTTTACTGGTTTCTCAGCAGGCATTTTTCTTGGCCTGTGGATTATTCATTTTCTGTATTGTAATTGCTTATTACATTATTATGCATAGACCCAATGTAAACCTCTTATTGCAGAATTTACACTTGATTTGTTTCACCTCCTATGTAACTTTAAAACTTTATATAATAATTGTGTATTGATTTTTTAAATTGTATACATATGGACAAATCTGTGGATTTTCCTATATATGTTGCTATAATGATAAAAATGACAGTGATCTTGTAAGTATTCACAGCGCTTCACTTTTTCCACATCTTTTTACAGCTTTATTCCAAAAATGAATACAATTTATTATTTTACTGAGAATTTGTCAAGTAATACCACATAATGACAATGTAAATGTTCTTTTTAAATTTATTACAAATAAAAGAAAATTTTAATAAAGAACATGTACACTACATAAGTATTCATAGCCTTTGTTCAGTACTTTGTTGAAGCTCATTTGGTACAAATTACAGCCTCAAGTCTTTTTCAGTATGATGCTATATGCTGCCACCACCATGCTTTACTGTAGGGATGGTATTGGCCAGGTGATAAGCAGTGCCTGGTTTTCCTACAGACATCTTTGTTTCATCAGTCTAGAGAATTTCATTTCTCATGGTCTGAAAATCCTTCAGTTTCCTTTTGGCAAACTCCAAGCAGGCTGTCATGTGCCTTATATTAAAGAGTGGTTTCCGTCTGGCCACTATATCATACACCATTATTGGTGAGTGCAGGTGCATTGTGCACAGTGTGCAAAAAATCATCCAGAGAAGATGTGCAGGTGCACCGTGCACTGTGCAGAATTCAGTCAGAAGTCATGTATGGAACATATTAGAAAATGTCAGACAAAGATATTGATACACATCTGCTGCCTATGTGGGTAAACACCTTGGTTATGTGGAGAAAACAGAGAGACCGCATGACATCTTGCATAATACGGTGCATAAAGTTCACTTATGAAATTTAGCTTATGTCAGCTTCAGCTATTAGTAGTATAGGCTGAAATCTTCTACTTCTTCTTCCTCTTTCGGCTGCTTCCATTAGGAGTCTTAACGGCAGATCATCCGTCTCCATACGCACTGTCCTTTACATCTGCCTCTTTCACACCAACCACCTGCATTTCTTCCCTCACCGAGTCCATAAACCTCCCTCTTGGTCTTCCTCTTTACCTCCTTCCTGGTGGCTACTTCTTTAGAATTCTCCTACTGATATACTCCATGTCCCTCCTCTGCACATGTCCAAACCATCTCAATCGATCCTTTCTCACCTTGTCTCCAAAACATCCTACATGTGCTGTCACTCTAATTAACTCGTTTCTAATCCTGTCCATCGTCATCGTTCATTGACTCATAGATTTTTTCTCACTTCAGCTGTGAATAGACAGCACCTGGTCACTGGGAAGAGGGGTGGTCTTGCTTGCCTCCATCGTTGTTCTGCACCTCAAATCGGGCATAGAAGTCATCCAGCGCATCTAGGAGGGAGGCATCATGGTCACAAGCAGGCGAAGTTGTCTTAGTAGTTTGTGATCCTCCCTAAATACAGCAGCAAATATTAATGGGACTAAAAACCAGTGTGGACTTTGCTCATCCATTCATACATCAGTAGTGGATGGCAGACCTGCTGAACATGAATTGCTGTAAATGACTCAGCATTATGCTTTACCACCTAAATTTAGGAAGCTAAATTGCAAGACTCTTTTGGATGTTTATGCATTGTTTGTTCTGCATGACTTTATTAAATGTACCTTTGGAAGTCACCTCCTAGGTCACGACCTTGGATTTGCGGTATAGATGCTTTGCACATTGCATGAGTGTCAACTTTACAATCCAACCTCATTCCCAATTAGCCTAGCTGGGTCAAATGTTACATATACGTATGTTACATCATAAAGATGGTGTGTGCTTTTTGAGCATCACATTCCATATTTAGTCACTATATGCTTTTATAATTCTGTGTAATACACAGTAGGTTTACTGGCTGCACAATTTTGTGTTATGTGCATTTGTCCTACACTGTCTTGTGTTGTCTTTTGCACTGTCTTGTGTTGCACTGTTTGCACCAGGTTGCACACAATGCACTTTATGCGGTGAGGACACTTACATTAATACTTACCTCTGTTATTTACTGTTATGTAGCTTTGTGTTGTTAAATGTAGCACCAGGGTTCTGGAGGAACGTTGTCTCATTTTACTGTGTACAGCGTCAGATATATATGGTTGAAATGACAATACAAGCTTCCTGAATTAACCTGATAATTTTCTCCAATTTTCTGGGAAGATGTTCCACTAAATTTAAAAGTGTGCTTATGGATATTTGTGTTCATCAGCCACAAGAGTGTTGGTAAAGGCAGGTACTGATGTGGGTAAGGAGACCTGGGGTGCAGTAAGCATTCACATTCATCCTAAAGGTGTTCAGTAGGGTTGAGGTCAGTTCTCTATAGCAGGCCACTCAAGATCTTTCTGTCCAAACCATGTAAACCATATCTGACCATATCTGTAGCTGACTTTGTGCACAGGGCCACATGCTGGAACAGGTTTGTGGAGGAACGTTGGCTCATTTTACTGTTTTCAGCGTAAGATATATATATATTGTAAAAATGACATTAAAAGCTTCCTGATTCAGGCACTTCCTGAGGGGCTTTGCAGAGAAAATGTTGCTGCCTCTTTAATTACACAAATAGACACTGCACAGCCACCAAGACAGAGAACTGAGGAAGTGGCAGATGACTAACACAGCACTTGAAGAATGAAGATCCTACTGATTTTCAACTTTTGCCTGATTATAGGTAAGTAACATATTTATCATCAACATTAAAACTTTGCACTGATGAACTTTTATAGCTGGACAGAAGAGCTTTTATTGTGAGGTTTCAGGGTACAAAAATGATCTACGGGCTGCTTTCTTTAGTTATTTTCAAAACACAAACAGGAAGTTATATTACTAAACTGCATTCTCAAGGAAATGTATATGTTCAAGTGAATTATACAGCAGAATATTTTCCCACCTCTACTTATGTTAATTGTAACATTCGCTTAGGGGGGTTTTTGTATCAGTGTAGAGGGTGAGAAACTGACCATAAATTTACATTATGTGTTTAAAGGTCAGGGCAAATGCTTTATCAGAGCAGTCAGTCTGCAGTTTCATCATGTGCAAGATTATAAATTACTATAGTGTAAATGCAAAAAAAAGTGTGTGCATGCATACATTTTGCAGTGCACAATGTAAACATGGTAGACAAGTGATGCAGATGTAGATTGGGTCCATTTTAATTTTGTATTTCTACAAGGGTGAATGTGCAAAGAATGCAGAAGTAGTCTATCACCATGTTTACATGTGCATTTTTTTTCAATAAAAAAAAAATCATTCCGCAGTTCAGATCAGTACGTCTTTATTTCATTTATATTCTTTACAAGAATGTCAAAACCCAGCCTTTAGGGTTGCACTCTTAGTGCCGGTCTCAAGGCCGGATAAATGGGGAGGGTTGTGTTATAAAGGGCATCCAGGATAAAACGTGCCAAATCAAATATACGGATCAGAAATCAGAATTTCATACTGGATCATACCGGACCATTACATGTATCGTTAGCCAGCAGGGTACCAGTGGAAATTACGCTACTGCTGGCCGAAGGAGGAGAAGGATAGGAGGAAGATGTCTAAAAAGATGGCAGGGAAAGGAGAAGTGGAGGAGAGTGGAGGTTCGGGTTGGTACTTTATATGTTGGTACTATGACTGGTAAAGGGAGAGAGGAAGCTGATATGATGGAAAGGGGAAAAGTAAATATGTTATGTTCAGGAGACCAAGAGGAAAGGTAGTAAGGCCAGAAACATTGGAGGTGGATTTAAACTGTTCTATCATGGTGTGAATGTAAAGAGAAATGGTGTAGGGGTGATTCTGAAGAAAGGGTACAGTAAGAGTGTATTGGAGGTGAAGAGAGTTTCTGATAGGGTGATGAACATGAAACTAGAATTTGAAGAGGTGATTTCATCAGTGCTTATGCTCCACAAGGTGAAGGGAACAGAGGTGATGAGAAGGTGATGGGTAAGTATGGTCTTAAGGAGAGGAATGTGGAAGGGCAGATGGTGGTAGATTTTGCTGAAAGGATGGAAATGGCACTGGTAAATACTCATTTTAAGAAGAAGGAGGATCATAGGGTGACATAAGAGTGGAGGAAGGTGCACACAGGTGAACAGTGTTTTATGTAGGAGATGCAACCTGAAGGATATTGGATAGACAGCATCGGATGGTGGTCTGTAGATTGGTTTTGGAAGTGAATAAGAAGAGGAGGAGAGTGAGGACTAAAAGAAGACTGAAAGAAGAATAAGATGGTGGAAACTGAAGGAGGAAGACTGTAGTGTGAGGTTTTGAGGTGGTGGTGAAGAGGTGCTGGATGATCGGGCAACTACTGCAAAATTGACAAGGGAGACAGCTAGAAAGGTACTTGGTGTGATATCTGAAAATAGAAAGAAAGACAGAAACGTTGATGGAATGAGGAAGTGTAGGAGAGCATAATGAGGTTGGAAAAACAAAATGTTGATCAACAGATAGATGAGAAAAATAGGCAGGAGTACAAGGTGATGAGACAGCAGGTGAAGAGGGATGTGGCACAAGCCAAAGAAAAAGGCATAAGAGAAGCTGTAGAAGAAGTTGGACACGAAGGAAGGAAAAAAGGGTTTATACCGAGCAATAAAATTGGAGATAGTAATGTGTTGACTAGTGAGGAGAGTGTGTTGAGAAGAGAGAATATTCTTGAGAGAGTCAACCACAAGTGCACTTAACAACATCTTGAATCACTACCTCCAAAAGTTCCTTAAACTGGTTTAGCTGCCGAGTCAAGTCCACAGGCTAATCCAGTACAGTGCCTCCTCTTGGAGGAAGAGAGGTGGAGCACAGAGTCCTCTCTGCAGAGGGAAGAAACCACCAAAGAACTAGCTACCAAAAAAAAGGAAATGTTCTGGATCTCCTTATTAGATTCCTGATTCTCAAATTTTAACACAAGATCTTCCTTATAGGCTGCTTTTGCCTTCTTAGTTTCACACTTTATTTCTTTTTTTAGCCTAATAATACAAAATACATTATGCAGATGCGCTGGGACACATCATCAGTGATGTATCCTGGGGTCATTGGGTGTTTCAGGTCTTTCAACATTAGACACCCTCGTCCAGGCGACCCAGCTGGGGTTGATCAGACTCCAGCCTGTGTCCCAGTAGCAATTGGCCACGGTTCTGCACTCTTCTGCCTAAAATATTCTACTTTATCTTCCTTACTAAAGGCCCAACTTCTTTTTGACAGAAGAATCTTGAGTGATTTAGTAACCCAAGGTTTGCTGTTTAAATATTTCCAGCACCACCACTTTCTTTTTTTTTTTTTAAGCAAAGCCAACATGGTGGTCCTCTTCAAGCAGGTGGGAATTTAGTGTTGTACAGAAGTCACACTTAATATATCAGCAAAAGACATCAGCTTTGAGTAGGTTCTTAGTATCTGTCTAGGGATGTTGCCTGGGCTGGCTTATTTTCATAGTATTTTTCCCAATAGTCTGCAGATGAAGCTTTGAATGGTGGGAGCTGTGTGTTACAGAAGTTTAAGTTTTAGTTAGAAATTCTAAGAAAATTGGCAAAGAATAAATTGATCTCATGTGTGCTTTTGTCCTAATACACACCTTTTTTTTTAATGAATGAATTATGTTAATAATTTAAAGTATGTGTATTAGTTATTTTATGTATTTGTTGTACCTGGATCCTCTTCTGCTATTCCAGTATACCGATGTTCATTTTGGTCTTAAATGTTGCACAATCATCCTGGATCACATTTCATTCCACTGTATTTCATTCTCCAGCTGGATCTGATGCTGTAACTTCAGTAACTGGATACAGAGGAAGATCAGTTGAGATTAAATGTCACTATGAATCTGGATATGAAAAGAACAACAAGTATCTCTGCAGAGGTGAATGTCCCGGATGGCCTGCAATCAAAGACATTCCTGTTCAGTCTGGATCTCCTGCTGAAGACACCAGATTCTCTCTGTATGACGACACAACAGCCAAAATCTTCACCATCACCATCACTGATCTGAGAGTAGAGGATGCAAACACTTACTGGTGTGTGGTACAGCAGAAAGGGAAAAATATTTACACAGAGCTTCAACTGCTGGTTGTTGGTGAGTGTTACACAGAGAAGACTAAAAAATTGAACACAATAATTCACTGATTATAAACACATTACAATTTAGAGATTATTAAAGCACAGTTTGCTTCATTTAAGTTGGTAACTTGTTCTCTGACTCTCTGAAAGTATAAATATGAGTGTAACTGAAGATCAATAAACTGTGAATTGAAGACACTTGGTGATATAAGATGGATTGGCATTTATTTAATTAAGTGCACATGAGAAATTCAGCCTTTTAAAAACAACTGGCCTGAAATTAATAAATAAGGTTTAGACTTTGGAACATAAACCTAGAAGCTGTGAACTATCTGGAGAGAAGAACCTTCATTGATCATTTTTTCCATTCTCTTAGATGATTCTGCCAGCAGTTCTGTCTCAACTTCTACAAATACCACATACTCAGCTTTATCACATATCGTGAGTCCATCAGTGCATACTGAGACACCTCCAGCTACAGGTAAGAACTTTTTCCCTGAGCTTTTCTTCACTACATTTCTGTCGTCATTTATCATATATCACTTTTTTCAGTTACTGCATTAGAGAAGGTTTTTCAAATCTTACAATTATTTGTGTACAAAATTATTAACAAAGAAGAAAGGACACCTTGTGGTGAACCAGTAGAAGACACCAATCATTCAATCATTTACCTTAAATCTCTGTCTTCTCTGTACAAGAAAACACATTTATGCTCTTGATTTATTCTACATTCATTTTTCAAATCCTCAATTGTCAGTATCAAATAATAAATAAAAATTATTAAAGGCCTGTGACAACTTCATCTGAACTGAATAAATAAAACTAATTCCATTTTTCCTATTCCCACTATCCCGACCGGTTATTAAGTGCATCCCTTCCAAACAGAACGTCTCTAAGTTACGTATGTAACCCTGGTTCCCTGAAAGGAATGAGATGCTGTGTCAGCAATGCTTTGGGAACACCTCTGCATGACCATGCTCTGATTCACATGTGTAATCTGTCCAATAAAAGCACAGTATGTCACTGGCGGGGGGACATAGCAACCAGGAAGCTACCAAAGCACATATAGACAGCACTAGCTTCAAAAATGGAAGGAAGTGCTCGCATCGATGCAGGCAGTGTAACACCGCGATGCAGCGTCTCATTCCCTCGGTGAACCAGGGTTACATGCGTAACTTAGAGACGTTCCCCTTTAGAGTTTCCCCTCAAGCTGCATCATCAATGCTTTGGGCATGAGAGTACAACACCGCCAAACTGATGAATATCTGCCTAGCATGTATGAGCACAGCTAGGTTGAAGGATTAAGGGGACTAAGGGGCCTCCGACCTTAGGCACTAAGGTCAGAGGGGTGGACCAGCCTGCAGCATCCTGAGAGAAACCCCAGAGGAAAAGGCCTTAGAGGCCACCACACTTCGGGTCAAGTGAGCCCTGACAACGAAAGAAGCAGGGAGACCAAAGGACTCGTAAGAAGAGGAGATAGCATCCACAATTCACTGCTGAGGGCCTGCTTGTCTGCAGGAAGAACCCTCTTATAAGAGGGGAGAAGAAAAACAGTCTTGTCTGTGAGAAACTTCAAAGGTACCTTGTGCAGGGCTCAAAGGGAGGTTTGAACAGGACCTCCAAAACTGGATTCCATGAACGCTAGGCCAGATCCCATTTAAGGACTCTAGCTTGCACCTGAGGCCTCAGCCTCCAGGTACCGTGGAGGAAACAAGTAATTTACAGGTTTTTTCCCATTGATCGATATACCACAACAGCAGACACGTAAACCTGTAGCGGGGAGGGAGACAACCCTTTGGTGATGTTCTTAAAAGAATTTGAGCACTTGACAAACCGGGTAGTTAACTGAATATACCTGATGGTTCCGACAACATATGGTGAACATGCGCCATTTTGCGGCATATGACCTCCTTGTAGAGGGCGCTTTGGAATGGAGAACAACAAGGAGCTCCCAACATCATATTAGATTCCTTATTCTCAAATTTTAACACAAGATCTTTCTTATAGGCTGCTTTAGTCTTCTTAATTTCACACTTCTTCTTAATTTCACACATAATGAATGAAATGTGTTTAGAGTTTAAAATATGTGTATTTGTTATTTTATGTATTTTGTTGTACCAGGATCTTCTGATACTCTTGTCAAATATTCCAGTATACTGATGTTCATTTTGGTCTTATATGTTGCACAATCATCCTGGATCACATTTCATTCCACTGTATTTTATTCTCCAGCTGGATCTGATGCTGTAACTACAGTAACTGGATACAGAGGAAGATCAGTTCAGATTAAATGTCACTATGAATCTGGATATGAAGAAAACAACAAGTATCTCTGCAGAGGTGAATGTCCCCATTGGCCTGCAATCAGAGACATTCCTGTTCAGTCTGGATCTCCTGCTGAAGACACCAGATTCTCTCTGTATGACGACACAACAGCCAAAATCTTCACCATCACCATCACTGATCTAAGAGTAGAGGATGCAAACACTTACTGGTGTGTGATACAGCAGAAAGGGAAAAATATTTACACAGAGCTTCAACTGCTGGTTGTTGGTGAGTGTTACACAGAGAAGACTAAAAAATTGAACACAATAATTCACTGATTATAAACACATTACAATTTAGAGATTATTAAAGCACAGTTTGCTTCATTTAAGTTGGTAACTTGTTCTCTGACTCTCTGAAAGTATAAATATGAGTGTAACTGAAGATCAATAAACTGTGAATTGAAGACACTTGGTGATATAAGATGGATTGGCATTTATTTAATTAAGTGCACATGAGAAATTCAGCCTTTTAAAAACAACTGGCCTGAAATTAATAAATAAGGTTTAGACTTTGGAACATAAACCTAGAAGCTGTGAACTATCTGGAGAGAAGAACCTTCATTGATCATTTTTTCCATTCTCTTAGATGATTCTGCCAGCAGTTCTGTCTCAACTTCTACAAATACCACATACTCAGCTTTATCACATATCATGAGTCCATCAGTGCATACTGAGACACCTCCAGCTACAGGTAAGAACTTTTTCCCTGAGCTCTTCTTCACTACATTTCTGTCATGTCATTTATCATATATCACTTTTTTCAGTTACTGCATTAAAGAAGGTTTTTCTACTCTTACAATCATTTGTGTACAAAATTATTAACAAAGGAGAAAGGACACCTTGTGGTGAACCAGTAGAAGACACCAATCATTTATTTAGCTTAAATCTGTGTTCTTTGTACAAGAAAACACATTTATGCTCTTGATTTATTCTACATTCATTTTTCAAATCCTCAATTGTCAGTATCAAATATTAAATACAAAATTATTAAAGGCCTGTGACAACTTCATCTGAACTGAATAAATAAAACTAATTCCATTATTCCTATTCCCACTATCCCGACCGGTTATTAAGTGCATCCCTTCCAAACAGAACGTCTCTAAGTTACGTATGTAACCCTGGTTCCCTGAAAGGAATGAGATGCTGTGTCAGCAATGCTTTGGGAACACCTCTGCATGACCATGCTCTGATTCACATGTGTAATCTGTCCAATAAAAGCACAGTATGTCACTGGCGGGGTGACATAGCAACCAGGAAGCTACCAAAGCACATATAGACAGCACTAGCTTCAAAAATGGAAGGAAGTGCTCGCATCGATGCAGGCAGTGTAACACCGCGATGCAGCGTCTCATTCCCTCGGTGAACCAGGGTTACATGCGTAACTTAGAGACGATCCCCTTTAGAGTTTCCCCTCAAGCTGCATCATTAATGCTTTGGGCATAAGAATACAACACCGCCAAACTGATGATTACCTGCTTAGCATGTATGAGCACAGCTAGGTTGAAGGATTAAGGGGACTAAGGGGCCTCCGACCTTAGGCACTAAGGTCAGAGGGGTGGACCAGCCTGCAGCGTCCTGAGATAAACCCCAGAGGAAAAGGCCTTAAAGGCCACCACACTTCGGGTCAAGTGAGCCCTGACAACGAAAGAAGCAGGGAGACCAAAGGACTCGTAAGAAGAGGAGGTAGCATCCACAATTCACTGCTGAGAGCCTGCTTGTCTGCAGAAAGACCCCTCTTATAAGAGGGGAGAAGAAAAACAGTCTTGTCTGTGAGAAACTTCAAAGGTACCTTGTGCAGGGCTCAAAGGGAGGTTTGAACGGGACCTCCAAAACTGGATTCCATGAACGCTAGGCCAGATCCTATTAAAGCACTCTAGGTTGCACCTGAGGCCTAAGCCTCCAGGTACCATGGAGGAAACATGTCATTTACAGGTTTTTTCCCATTGATCGATATGCCACAACAGCAGACACGTAAACCTGTAGCGGGGAGGGAGACAACCCTTTGGTGATGTTCTTAAAAGAATTTGAGCCCTTGACAAACCGGGTAGTTAATTGAATATACCTGATCGTTCCGACAACATATGGTGAACATGCGCCATTTTGCGGCATACGACCTACTTGTAGAGGGCGCTTTGGAATGGAGAACAACAAGGAGCTCCCAACATGGGCCCCTGAGACAGAAAAAAAGGTTTCTTCCATATGTAATGGCCAGTAAGGCTCGCTATGTGACCTTGATCATGCAGAGAAAAGCCCTATGTTTCTGAGATACCACTGCAGTGTTTTCATCCAGTACAGTGCCCCCCATCCCTCTTTTTGAAGGAAGAGAGGTGGATCACTGCGTCCTTTCTGCAGGGGAAAAAAACTACCAAAGAGTGGGCTTCCAAACTGTCAGAGAAGGTTCTGGACCTTCTTATTAGATTCCTTATTCTCAAATTTTAACACAAGATCTTTCTTATAGGCTGCTTTAGTCATCTTAATTTCACACTTCTTCTTAATTTCACACATAATGAATGAAATGTGTTTAGAGTTTAAAATATGTGTATTTGTTATTTTATGTATTTTGTTGTACCCGGATCTTCTGATACTCTTGTCAAATATTCCAGTATACTGATGTTCATTTTGGTCTTATATGTTGCACAATCATCCTGGATCACATTTCATTCCACTGTATTTCATTCTCCAGCTGGATCTGATGCTGTAACTACAGTAACTGGATACAGAGGAAGATCAGTT
>MU551738.1:28199-52407 GCA_024362625.1 Silurus asotus
TATATATATATATATAAAACACATCAGCACGTACTTATTGAGATAAGAAGAGGAGATAGCATCCACAATCGTTCCTCTTTAAAATTTCCCCTCAAGCTGCATCATCAATGCGAAGTAATGGTTCCAAAACCATATAGTGAACAGGCGCCATTTCGCGGTATACGACTTTCTTGTAGAGGGCGCTTTGGACTGGAGAGCAACAAGGAGCTTTCAACATGGGGCCCTGTGACAAAAAAGGTTTCTTCCATATGTCGATGGCCAGTAAGTCTTGCCACATGACCTTGATTATGCAGAGAAAAGCACTATGTTTCGGAGCTACCACTGCAGGGGTTTCATGTGCAGGAGGACAAGCGGTATCATGTTGGATGCAGCTGCCATCAGACACAGCAGTCTTTGAAACTGCTTCACAGTGAGTGACTGGCCGTTTTTCACTCTCTTGACGGTCGTGAGCATCGACTCGAACCGAGCAGGAGACAAATGTTCCTGCATTGCAGTCGTATCCCACATCACGCCTAGATAGAAGGTCCTCTGTACTGGAGAAAGTACATTTATCTTGGCATTCGGTCTTAACCCAACTATTTTATGTGGGTGAGAACGACATCTGCTGCAATTGAGCTAGTATCAACCAATTGTCGATACAATTCAGTATGCTGATACCCTGGAGTATTCGAGGAGCAAGAGGAGCATCCACACTTTGTGAAATGTACGTATATGGAAGAATGCGTGCCTCAGATCTATCGTGACAGACCAACCCTTGGACCTGATTTGAGACATGACTTGTTTTAGCGTCATCATCTTGAAACTGAGCTTAATGGGTGAGCGGTTCAGCTGACACAGATATAAAATAGGACACAGCCCCAACGCTTTTTGGGACAATGAAGTACCAGCTGTAGAACCCAGACTTTCTGTTGTGGGAAGGGACCACCTCAATGCCCTACTTTCAGAAGAGTGTGTATACTGCTTGTTCTATTACCAGAGCCTGCTGTAGACCCACCAGAGGAAGAAACACACAACTCAACCGAGGTGGAAGATACCTGAACTGAATCTTGAACCCTCTTTCTACAGTGTGCAGGACCCAATAAGACACATGTGTCAGGAGTTTCTAAGCTGCCAGATAGTCTACAAAGGGAATCAGTCTCTTGAGACTGTCCTCTGCCATCCCTGCAACAGCTTGAACATGAAGCTGTTCTGGAGGCCTCCTGGGAGGCAGCGGGCTCTCCTAAACTGCTACATTGCTGAGTGTAATCCGAGGGAGGCACTTGCTGGAGACCACATTTTTAACTTCGATTTGGAATTCATAGATTCCCGCGCTGTCACTGAAACGCTTAATGAGAACTTGTACCTGGCTGGGGTTGTGCCCGCCAAGCAAACCCATGAGAGCGGAGATGGAGTAATCGCTGGAAAGCCGCCGAAAGCCTTTTGGCCTCCTGGAATCTGTCAACGACAGTATCGCCGAACAGGCCAGTTGGCATGACAGGGCATCCAGGAGAAATCTCTGTCCCTGTCACTAAGATCAGAGAGAGAGTCAACCACAAGTGCACTTAGCAACATCTTGAGTCACAACCTCCAAAAGTTCCTCAAACTGGTTTAGCTGCCAAGGCAAGTCCACAGCCTCATCCAGTACAGTAACACCCCCCCCCCCACCACCCCCCATTGCTTTTCTTGGAGGAAGAGAGGTGGAGCACTGGGTCCTCCCCGCAGGGGGTAGAAACTACCAAAGAGTGGGCTTCCAAACTGTGAGAGAAGTTTCTGGATCTTCTTATTAGATTCCTGATTCTCAAATTTTAGCACAAGATCTTCTTTATAGGCTGTTTTTGCCTTCTTGATTTCACACATTATTTCTTTTTCTAAACTAGAATATTCTACTGTATCTCCCTTACTAAAGGCACTCCTTCTTTCTGACAGACAAATATTGAGTGATTTTGTAACCCAAAGTTTGCTCTTGAAATATTTCCAAGCATTTGCCAGAATGATTGTATGAAGAGGAAATTTGGAAAAACTATTAAATTAAAGAAAGAATATCAATTGTTGAATATTTTTTTTCCAAAGTGATTTTGTTTGTGCTTAAAAGATGAAAAACCTTCCAAATCAAGATACCCCATTCCACAGTCTGCTTTACACTGTTGGGCTTATACAAATGTCAAAGAAACTCCCAGGAATACTGAATTTTTGTCGAGTCCTTAGCTGATTCAAACAAACATCAAAGTCAACAATACAAATATACATATATAATTATATATATATAATTATTACTCATTTCCTTCATTAAGTTCCCTTTCTATTTTCTTTATTTTTAAGAATAAAACAGCAAACAAACAAACCACCAGCACCACCACGTTCTGACTTGTGGAATATTATACATGGCAGGGAATCCGTAACGCGAGGGTAATCCATACGGTGAATATAATCCATCCGATTGGAACAGGGAGCAGGACCCAGCAAGGAATGATGGTGTTCAGGAATCTGAGAGATCACTAGCATAATTTTGTAGATCTGACAGGTAATGCGGTACAGGTTTCGGCGATTAGCGCTGTAAGCAGCTGAGGGAGAACCACGGAGAGGGCATGGCAGGAGGATCCAACACTTTAAATGGTGGGATCTGTGTGTTACACAAGATTGAATCTTAGTTAGTAAGAAAATGTTAAAGAATAAATTGAACTCAAGGGTGATGTGCTTTTGTCCTAATACACACAATTTTTTTAATGAATGAAATGTGTTTATAGTTTAAAATATGTGTATTGGTTCTTTTATGTATTTTGTTGTACCTGGATCTTCTGATACTCTTGTCACAATATTTGTACTTAAATATTCCAGTATACCGATGTTCATTTTGGTCTTATATGTTGCACAATCATCCTGGATCACATTTCATTCCACTGTATTTCATTCTCCAGCTGGATCTGATGCTGTAACTACAGTAACTGGATACAGAGGAAGATCAGTTCAGATTAAATGTCACTATGAATCTGGATATGAAGAAAACAAGAAGTATCTCTGCAGAGGTGAATGTCCCCATTGGCCTAGAATCAAAGAAATTCCTATTCGTTCTGGATCTCCTGCTGAAGACACCAGATTCTCTCTGTATGACGACACAACAGCCAAAATCTTCACCATCACCATCACTGATCTGAGAGCAGAGGATGCAAACACTTACTGGTGTGGGATCGAGCAGCCAGGGATTGATAAATACACAGAGATTCAACTGGTGATTATGGGTGAGTGTTACACAGAGGATATTAAAATAATCTTATACAATAGTTCACTTCTTTATTATATTTTATTATAAAGATTTTATTATATAGCTCTTCTTTATTATATTTCTGTCATGTGATTCATCATATATCACTTTTTTTTTGTTACTCTATCAGAGAAGGTTCACCACAAAACCACTGCTCGCTCATCCAACATTTTTTTTTCATGTTTACACTTTGGACAGTTGCAACAAGATTTGTACTAGATGAATGTCTGTGTGACAAAATAAATTTAAGTCTAAGATAAAAGCCAGATAACACATTAGCACTCACCTTTTGAGCCTCTGTAAATTGGAATTATTTTCTTTTAATAATATTTCATGCCATTGCATGAGCATGTACATCACATCACTGTCCTGCTCAGCACTTTGATCGTTAATAAAGACACTCCTTGGCTATCAAAAAAAGAAAGACGAAAAGTTTGTTTTTTTAACCTATTCAGTTCTGACATGGAGGCTGCAGTTTATTTAAAAGCAGGTACACATTTTACAAAGTGCTTCACACCTCTCGGACACTGTGGTTTGAGAAATGTGAAGCGCTTTGCAAATGTGTCTGATTGTTTTTTTTTTTAACTGAGCAAAAATGTATCTTGCCCTGGTAAAAAAAAAAACTTTCATTTTCAACCTTCATGATGACCTGCTTAACAGTTGCTGTTCTTTGTACCCAAAATTAAATACAACAGTAACTCACTTCACACAGTCACACCAATAACACACACCTCTTATACATAACTAATGAGGCAATGACATTTATTTTTTATTTATTTAAACCAAACATAAAGGTTTTCTCCCATAGTTTTACTCAATCTTCACCTAATAAACTATTATAATGTATAACATTTTATATATTTTTTTTTCCTATTTCAGACAAGTGATGTTTATGAAAATTGCCCAAATTTCAATTCTCTTCAAGAAACAGTAAACACCAATTTACCCAAATCTGTATGCAAGACTCCAGACCCAACCACCGAGCAGTCAGACACAATCTACCAGAATTCATCCAATACTGATAATCAATCAGATTCAGTCTACCAGAATCTGACAGTCCCATAAAGCAAATAAGATTAAGATAAGATTAAAATGCTGGTGCAATGTTTTTTCCCCAGCAGATGTTTTGCCTCTGTATTACTCACTTGCTAACATTTATTTTTTGACTGTTTCTTATTGTACCTCTTTTTTTAAGTCTTCTTTGAGTAATCACACAACATCTGATGCCAAGCCTGCATGTAACAATGCTGTATACTAAATCATACTATACTGTATACTAATGTCTGTGGTTTGTCAGTAAAATTCATTTTATTGTTTTTACTTAGCATTTCTTTAAATCTATTGCATGTTACAACCAAATTGCAACCAAATAAAGGTTGGGACGCTGTGCAAAATGTAAATAAAAGCAGAACGCAATGATTTTCAAATCTCATAAACCCATATTTTATTCACAGTGGAACATAGAAAACATATCACATGTTTAAACTTAGGAAATGAACCATTTTAAGGAAAAAAAATACTGAAACATGTCTCAAAAAAAGTTGGGACGGGCCAACAAAAGTGTGAAAAAAGTAAATTTAATTAAAAATGAAACAGTTGGAGAAATACTTTGCAACTCCATTTTGGGATTCGAGAAGAACACAACAACCGAAACATATTTATGTACATTTTTTACATAAAAAATGTGTGCTTTCCTGATTTTTGTGTTTACATGCAACATGTGCATGTTACATCTAAAACTTGCTTTTCTTGTGATTCATTACTTCCCTCAATTTATATCTGTTTGGAGTTTACTTTTTGATTATTTTGTGTTTAAATACTCTGTTGTGATTCATGTGTACTTCACAAAATAACTATTTCTTATGTCCTAGTATTGTTGCTTGCCAGCCACTCGACCCACTCCTGGATTATGTTCTTGCTTTTGGAATTCAATTTGAACTTTTTGCTATTTGTATTAATAAAATATTTTTATCTGCACTGTATCTGCTTTTGTTTGAATAGAACTCACATTCCACAACACATCACTTTGCCAGTATCATGGATGAGTAAGAATCAGATGAAGTAATCATCATGCTTTAACTTAATTAAAATTAATTGTTATATTTGCATGGTGATTTTTACAATGAAAATTGTCCTAAAGCAGGTTTACAGAATTAATAAATTATGAACTCGACTCAACTCGGTTCAGTTTTTTTAGTGTTTTTTTTTCCCTTTCCCAGCTACATATTAGGTCTTTTTCAGGTTGCAGATATTCTTTTATACAACAAAAAATTTTTTTTGAGAGTCTGGTGAGTCCCAAACCCGAGGAGAGTCAATGATTCATGTTCCGGTCATGTTCCCAGGGACATTAGCATCATGGCCAATGGTGGACTGTAAAGAAATAAATGTTTCATGTACTTAAGTATTTCCATTTGGGAAAACTTATACTGTGGCTTGTACTGTAACTTCACTAGATTTCAAAGTCAAATATATACATTTTTGTTCAACTACATTTTAAAAAATCAGTCATTTCTTTTTTATTTATGAGGATAAAAACTTCAAAACTTTCTACTGATTACCAACATACAGTTCAGCATCAGATCAAAGGCAAGCAGAACATTTAAAGAGAAATAAATGATGAAGAAACTCCAGACTCTAATTATACTGACCTTATTTACACATTTTTTTTTAAGCAGTTGAACAGAAGGTTTTGGGCTCATGAATTGTAATAGAAATCAAATTCAACTCATTAATACTCATTAAGTTTGGGGACTGCTGTGTTAGAGAAGTGAAGAAAAGAGTGCAGGCAGGGTGGAGTGGCTGGAGAAGAATGATAGCAAGAGTAATCTGTGATAGAATGGTATCAACTAGAGTGAAAGAGAAAGTTCATAGCACTGTGGTGAGACCTGCGATGTTGTATGGTTTAGAGCAGGGGTCACTAACATGGTTCTCGCAGTCGCCCACAAGGACCTCATGAGTCACCTGCGGGCCTTTTCTAAAAATAGTTTACCATAGATGCAGCTCACTGGTAAGTGGCACTAATTTTTTGTTGTTGTTGCTATTCTTTTTTAAATCTGTCACGGATAGACCAAGAGTCGGAAACCAGAGTATTGTTAAACACATTGCCTTTATTCAGTCTGAACATACACAAGGCAGAGGCTTGAGGAGAAGTACGAACCAGAAAGCGGATAGAATCTGTAATGCAGGTAGAATCCATAATGCGGTTAGTCCACAGATGATCCCCAGTGTGAATTGTTGAAGGCAAACCTATCTTGAGCGCTTCCTCCGAAGTGGAGCATGGCGGTACAGTGAATAATAGTGGTAGGAAATCCGGTAGATCTCATGGCAACAAGGAAATCTGTTGCCATGAAGTGACTATATATCATGTCATACTGACCAGTCCCTGCCTAGTGTGTCTGGGCACAACCAAAACGCATTACTAAGGAGCTGGGAGTGGAGCAGCCTGCAGCATTGCAGATGTCTTGTAGAGATACTCCAGCAGACCAGGCCATAGAGGCCACCATACTCCAGGTAGAATGAGCCTTGACACCGAAAGGAGTGCTTATTGGCAGGAAAACCTTTCCTATGACAGTCATTGCAGACAAACAGCTGCTCTGACTTTCTCCATGGACACAGTTAATTTTGTCTTCCACTGGTTGGGGGCCAGGAAAGGAGGATGGCAGAATGCCTGCAGCACGATGAGTCGTTAGGAAACCACAGGCACCTTAGGTACTTACCCAGGTTTATGGTAAAGAAAGGCAATGGCCATGCCAGGAGCAATCTCCAGGAGAGATGGGGCAACAGAAAGAGCCTGTAGGTGTAGGTCCCGATCCCTCTTCAGGGAAGATATTGCCAAAAGTTAAGTGGTCTTTACAGACAGGTACCTGAAGGGCCACATCCAAGGGCTCGAAAGGGGGCTCAGATAAAGCAGTTAACACAATGGCCAAGTCCCACACAGGCAATCTGGGTCACATCATGGGCCTCAGCAATTGGGGGCTGTGTAGGAAACACGTCATGAGAGTGTGCTTACCCAGAGACTACCCCACAGGCGGGGTACAATAAGCCATGATAGCAGACTTGTAAACCTTTAGGGTTGATGGAGCCAACCCTGTGGTAAATTGTTCCTGCAACCTCTCCAGATCTGAAACGACCGGGCAGTTGAATGGGTCTAACTAATGGTGCTTACACCACATGGTAAACAGGTGCCATCTACCTAAATAGAGAGACCAGCTGCTAGAAACTGTGCCCTTTCAGGGCCCACAGCCAAAGCTTCCAGAACTCTGGGCAGGGGTGAGCCAAGGTTTCCCGTGCCTGAGAGAGTAAATCCCCCCTTGGAGGGATTTTCCAAGAAGGTCCCTCAAACAGGGACACCAGGTCCATGAACCATGGTCTACCCGGCCAACAAGATGCCACCAAGGCTCCTTTCCAGCTAACTCTCTCCAGAACTCCCAGGAGTAGCACGATAGGGGGAAAAGGCATAATGTTGTAGCCTCGGCCACGTCTGCACCATGGCGTCCAGCCCCAGTGGAACTCTAATTTAGATGACCTGGGATATAAACAGGATCTAATTTAGATGACCTGGGATATAAACAGGAATTGAGACCCCCCTGGTGGTTGATGTACAAGACCATTGACGTGTTGCACTTGGCGATCTCTCAGGAATGTTTTTGAGCCAAAAACACAGCCACCTTCTCCAGGCAGTTTATTTGCGATTGAGAGATGTAGCTCATTCCATTGACCTTGAGCAGGGCCTTGAGACAGGAACGTAGGTTCTTTTCACATATGTAAGGCTCGAAGGGCTCTTCGTGAGACCTTGCACTTTCGGGAGACCCTTCGGAACTGCTTTACAGTAAATCTTCTCTTACTCTCCTGACTGCTGTGAGGATAGCTTCGATCTGGGCAGAAGGCAGTTGTGCCTTCAGTTTTAAATCCCACACCACGCCTAATGTCGCATTCATACACTTTGTGAAGTGAAGTGCTAGTCCAAATGGGAGGACCTGATATTGGTAAGCTTCACCCCTAAAAACAAACCTCAGGAACTCCTGAGAGTGGGAAGAATGGCTTCGTGGAAATAGGTGTCCCTTTGATTTATCGTAACAAACCAGTTAGAGGATTTGATCTGAGACACACTCTTTAAAGGTAAGCATCCTGAACCTGAGCCTCAGAAGTGAGCAGTGCAAGGAGAGCAGATCTAGGATCGGCCACAATCCACCATCCTTCTTTGGAACAACGAAGTACTGGCTTTAAAAGCCTGACTCTCTGACATAGGGAGGACCCACTGAGATACGTCCAGCAGGCCTTCCCAAGCTGCCAGAAAATCTCTTAGGAGAACCTGCCTCTTGAGGCTGGTCTCTGACCCTTCCAGAGTGGCTGAAGCAATGCCCTGCAGCCTCTCCTCCAGTCTCCTCCATCCGCAGAAATCTTTCAGGCAGAGGTGGTGAGAGACACTTGATGGAGGGAGGCTGCGCCCTAAAGCACATCCTGCGGCAGGGCTAACAGTCTGACTTCCTAATTCAGGAAGTCTGTTAGGGGAACCAGCCTTTTGAAGCTGGTTTTTGACCTTTTCAGAATGGCTGGAGCAATGCCCTGCAGCTGTAGATGCTTCCTGAGAAGCGGCGGGTCTCGGAGATGGAAGGAGACACCCGCTGGAGGGAGGCTAAACCCTGAAGCACATCCTGTGGTGGCCTCATGGTGTGCTGAGGAGGTACGGTCACGGATTTGTGAGGTATACACTGCCCTCCTTGATGTAGGGAGCTCTGAGCTGCAAGGAAGAGCACTCTCCTCGAAGAACACTCTTTGGGAGCGGAGCTTGGCCATAGCCATACGTCTAAAGCGCGAACAATCATCTCCCCCAAGAGCCGATTAAACATACTCCACTCTCAAACAAACAACACATAAAACATGTGTGAGTGTGTCTGTAATGAAACGGGGGCAAAGATGGACACACATGTGAAAGTTTAGTAGTCATTGCTTGCATATTTTGACCGGATTTCACACGTGATTTAGATCGTGAGCAACGTGGAGGCATTCTCAAAGCATTGTGACACAGTTTGAGTTTCCGAAAAGGGATTTCGGGGGAACAAAAGGAAAAAAAAAAACTGTTAGAAACCTGTCAGGAAGTCCTTCTATATGCTATAATAATCAGTGTGTTTCATCCTACGGAGCACAAATTGCTGTTTCTGTCTGCTGAGGCCCACAGGCCCCTCCAATATCAATGATTTTACTTTTAAGCTAAATACAAAACTGAAAGCAATGCAATAAAAGCCAGAACCGATGACACCATTGCTCATTTTCTCCACACAACAATGATTAGACATTAGAAGTACAAGTACAAGGCAACGAAATGTAGTTTGGGTCTAGCCAGAGTGCAATAACAGCAAGTGCAGGATATATAGTTTTTACATGAATTTACATAGTTAAATAAAATGAAATATAGATTATAAACAGTAATTTAAAGATGTATATGTACTATAAATATAATTACAGATGAATATGTATTGTGAACATGAAATACAGATGCCTATTACTATACACAGAGATTTACAGAAGGATGTAAGTGGTGAACATAATAATATTGCTATAACTATAAACAGAGAACGGGTATATATACAGTGGTGATAAGTTTATGGTGAGCAGTGTGCAAATGAGCAAAGGTTTGTGTTAACAGTCCGTGCAATAAAAAGTTTGAGGTGAGAAATGATCAGTGTCTTGGTGAGCATAAGTTTTTGTTCAGACAGTTCAGAGCCACCTGGACTAGAGAAAAGGCAATTATGCAAAAATGCTGTTTGTGGACTACAGTTCAGCGTTCACCACTAATTTGGAGGCCCTAAGACTCCCTAAGACCCTAAGACTCCACTGTGTCAGTGGATCTTTAACTTCCTGACAAACAGACCACAAGCAGTACAGGTGGGCAAACACACCTTACCCAACCCTCAGCTCCCCAGAGTTGTGCTCTGAACCCCCTGCTGTACTTGCTGTACACATATGACTGTGTGGCCACTTCCAACTTCACCACCATCATCAAGTTTTGTTGGGCCTGATCTCCAAAAATGATGAGATGAAGAAAAAAAACTCCCGGAGATGGCATAAGGAAGAAACCTTGGGAGGAACCAGACTCAAGAGGGAACCCATCTTCATCTGGGTTGCACCAAATGTCCATATCTAAGGTGCTAGCACCATTGAGGGCGTCCTGATGGGTAGCATCACTTTCTGGTTCAGAAACAGCACCATGCAGGACAGGAGAGCTCTCCAGAGGGTGGTGTGGTCAGCTGAACGTACCGAAAAAAGCTGTGCCAGACCAGAGCTAGGAAGTTTGGAAGGACCTTAGCCATCCTAACAATGGACTATTTTCTTTGAAGTTTCTTTGAAGTTTAAACCAGTAAACACCCAGGATATAGTACTGGACCTCTCTCTATCTTCACTCATTTCTGCACAACTTTTTTTGCAACATTATGACACTTTAACTTTGGACTGTCACTTCAACTCTGGACTTGAACAGCAAAGTGTCACTTTATACCACACCATACTGCACATGGACACTTTAAGGACAATCACTAAATGTTGGGCAGTTGTACAAAGCTTTTCACTGCATGTTGTACTCTGTATTTATGTGTGTGACAAATAAAATTTTATTTTATTTTATTTAATGAAAAAAATGTATGGTAATCTTATATTCAACAAACAAAATGTATAGGTTATGATGATTATTATGTTTGTTTCCTGTGTGTTTAGTGGTTTAAGGTGATGATGACCAAGCTGTTTGTTTCACTTCCTTAGTTGATATGCACAATTCAGACACGACATGTTACTAATATTACAAAGCAACATCCTCAGTTGCAGCAACTAATTCAGAGGAAAGAGGACTCATCAACAACTCACCTTTAGCAACCCAATCTCACAACTCTATTTTTGGTCGTTGGACATGAAGGTCAAGTAGGCACGGTAAGGAACAATTTGTAAAAAATATTTTTAATCATTAAATACACCATTAGTTTAATCTCATAGAAAGGTTCAGTG
This sequence comes from Silurus asotus, assembly GCA_024362625.1. NCBI lineage: Eukaryota > Metazoa > Chordata > Actinopteri > Siluriformes > Siluridae > Silurus > Silurus asotus. The sequence goes on from MU551738.1 coordinate 39,433, forward strand.
TTAGTTTTTTTCAGTGCAGCTGATTTGCTTAAAAGCTTTTTTGCAAGCTTTATTACCTTTGTAAACTTTTACTGATCGACTATCAGTGCATCAATATCCTAATAAATTGTGCTTAAGATATTGTGGCAGTATCTGAGTTTTATATCAGTTTATAAACTTTGCCAAATGATTGAATATTAAAATATTTGCAACAAATCCTAACACAATATACAATATATCAATATATAATACAATATATCCATGAAATCACCCTTTGGCATTGTTTAATGTAGAGAATCTGTAGGATTGATGACTGTATATAGTTACATTTGTGTGTACACACGTGTAATAAACACCAGTGTTGGAGTGTGTACTGGTGTTTCTTCCACACACAATTAGAAATTTATATCTCTGGAATTAGAAATTAAAAAAAGTACTAGCAGCTGGTTTTGTAGCTGTGGCTATGGAAGGCCACTGGGGTCATTATGCAGCTAATATAATAATACTAATGTATTGTGGAAAGCCAATTAGGCATTTTACAGTAAGAGGGCTATGTAAATGTACTGTGTAGGGCTAATGGGTATATTCTAACAAATGGTGTACAGTAATGAAGTAAAAACAGTTTGTTATTATAATTTAGATGATGACAGTGTGACAGTAGTGAAGTGTGCAGAAGGAATAACCTACCGGTTAAAGGTGGATTCAAGGATTGGCTCTGAGCCCTTACCTGTTTGCAGTGGTGATGGACAAGTTGAAGGACGAGTTCAGACAAGAGTCTCCATGGACTATGATGTTTGCGGATGATATTGTTATTTGTGGTGAGAGTAGTGAGCAGGTGGAGAAGAGCCTGGAGAGGTGGGATGTGTAGGACATTTTAAAGATAAGCTGAGGGAGGCAAGATTAAAATCATTTGGACATGTGCAGAGGAGGGACATGGGGTATATTGGTAGGAAAACGCTGATCATGGAGCCATTGGGAAGGAGGAAAAAAGGAAGACCAAGGAGGTTTACAGATGTGGTGAAGGAAGACATGCAGGTAGTTGGTTAGAAAGATGCAGATGTAGAGGACAAGGGGGTATGAAGACGGATGATCCGCTTTTCAATGGGAGAAGCCAAAAGCTTAGAACATTCTTTATGTGCTTAGTCCACCACTGATGCTAACACTGTTTTGGGTTTTAAAAAAAGAAATTCTATTCAAAAGTCAAAACTCTTTTTTGAGCTTTTTCTATTATTTTGTTGTTATGTCTCAGCTTGGTAACAGGTTTTATTTGTGGTTGGTGAATATTCGATTGTTTTAATTAATTTAAATTAACTTGGTTAAGAGAGGTGCAAAATCCTCTGTCCTGAATATTTTACAGCTTTACCTCTGACTGTTACGAATCTTTGACACTGAAGACTCCTTACATAAATCTAAAATAAATTCAAGAGCAACACATCTTTTTTCTTAAAAAAAAAATAGAAAATGGTTTAAACTATTTTATTTTTTGCAAGTCATTTTTATTTATTTAATTATTCTATAGAACCTTAAGTAATGATGTTCTTCACAATGGAGTCTCCACTTTGTCAGATTTTTCTCCTCATGATCTCAGGTGAGTTACACATTTTCTTCATTACTGCCCCCCCTCGCTCTTTTAGCATACTACTGCTAGCTGCTACAAAGCGCATGCCCACTCAGAGCGTGAGCATGCATTTCTGTGTTTAGGCTCAACATAAATTTGTTTTGGTCTATGTCACATGTCTTTGTAATTGTTATTATTATTATTATTCATGTAATGTCTCCACCCTTGTATTGCCATTGGTCCTTATGCTACTGTGTCTTTAATCACGGGTGTCTTTGTTTTTAGTGTTGATTATGTCTGTAGATTTTCCCTGTTATTTTAAATTTTTTGAAACAGCCAATTCGGTTTGTTTTTTGGTTTTTGACCTCACTTTTTAATTTTCACATGTTAGTTTTGCTTTGTTCATGTTTTAATCAAAGCTTGACTTATAAAGCAGATTTAAAAACAACAGCTGTTGGCCAAAGTGCTGTACAGAATTTAAGCATATAATAAAATACAAAATACAACAAAATGCAAGTCAGCATAGGACGCAGCAACAGATAATACACTAAAGCTATGCCAGTGTGCTCATGATCATACGCAACATTAAAAAGATTTTAAGAAGTTTTAAAAAAGTTTTAAGAAGAGACTTAAAATTAGCATATGTGCAGTTCTAATATAGGGTCGTAACTTGTTCCATAACTGTGGAGCAGCCACTGAAAAGGCACGATCTCCTTTCAATTTCAAACGTGTCCTAGGAACAGTCAACTGAAGACTACCTGTTGAACGAAGTTCCCTAGAGAGATTACATTGGAACAAAAGGAGATCAGAGATATAGGATGGAGCCAATTCATGGAGACCTTTATAGACAAACAGAAGTGTTTTAAAATGAATACGGAATTTAACTGGAAGCCAGTGGAGAGAGATCAACACTGGTGAAATATGTTCCCTCTTCCTATTTCCAGTTAACAATCGAGCAGCAGCATTTTGGACAAGTTGAAGATGAGACATTAGAAACTGTGAAACACCCAAGTACAGTACATTACAATAATCTAATCTGGATGAGATAAAAGCATGTATTACAGTCTCCATGTCTTTTGATGTTAAGAATGACTTCATCTTTGCAATATTCTTTAGCTGATAAAAACAACTTCTAACTACAGCATTGATCTGTTTATCAAAAGTCAAGGCAGAGTCAAAAGTAATGCCTAAGTTTCTGGCATGTGAATGATGATTATCAGATAAAGGTCCCAGTTTACTGGCCACTACCTCTGTAGAAGCAGGAGAGCCAAAGATTAAGACCTCAGTCTTAGACTCATTTATCTGAAGAAAGTTGGCAGACATCCACTCTCAGACAATCAGACAAACACTGTAAACTGGAGACATCCTTTGGGTGCACAGGAGCATAACACTGAGTATCCTCTGCGTAACAGTGATATTAAACATTTTGCCTCCTAAATATTGCATACAGTGGAAGCATGTATAAAGAAAATAGAACAGGACCCAAAATTGAGCCCTGCGGGACCCCATACAAAACTGGTGCCAAATGATGAATATTTACCAATCAATCAAAAACACGTCCTTGAATCACAATTTGCTATAAGCGGTTTAAAAGAATGCCATGATCGAGTGTGTCAAATGCCACACTAAGGTCCAGCTGGATTAAAACTGCAAAATTTCCAGAATCAACAATCAGCAATGTAATTAAAAATTTTTAGCAATGCAGATTCTGTACTGTGTTGAGGTCTAAAGCCAGACTGATATTAATCGAAATTACCATTTTCCTGTAGAAAAGAAGAAAGCTGATTAAACACAACCTTCTCCAGAAATTTTTATAAAAACAGTAATTTAGAAATTGACCGGTAATTATTTAGATCTGTTGAATCAAGATTTGGTTTTTTGAGTAGTGGCTGTATGGTGGCATGTTTAAAATAAGATGGGACTATCCCACTGATTAAACTGCTATTAATTATTAACAATAAACTAGGATTAATAGAGTGCCTCTAATAAAAGACGAGGAGGGATAACATCCGACAAACAAAAAGTGGCCTCAATTTGTTTAATTTGTTCATGCTCTAATTTGGATTATAATAAATATTCTTACCCACTTGCATCAACTTCTGCTATTGTGCATGCTTTCACTACACATCTACATGACAATCGCAGCTACACAAACCGAAAACATAAAAAATCAAGCTATATATTTTCTGTATTTTACACTTCAATTAGAATCACATGGTTGGGTCTAATTTACCTATATATATATATATATATATATATAATTATATATAACCTGCAGTTACACATTACGCTTATTACACTTATACAGATGCTTATACAGATGCTGCGTCAACAACGCTTTGGGAACGCTTCCATGCTGACAAAGGTCAGTGGGGTGGACCAGCCCGCAGCTTTGCAGATGTCATGGATGTAAACTCCAGAGGACGAAGCCTTAGAGGCTGCCACAATACAGGTTGAGTGTGCTCTGACCCCAAAGGGAGCGGGGTGAACATAGGACTTGTAGGAGGATATAATCACATCCACAGTCCACCTTGTAAGCATCTGCTTGTTTGCAGGGAAGCCTTTCCTCGGAGGACCATAGCAGATGAATAGTTTTCTGACTTCCTCCACATACTCATTTTGTGGATGTAAATGTCCAGTGCTCACACCGCAAACAGCTGGTTTAGCTTTTCCTGGTCTGGGGCTTTTAAAGAAGGGGGATAGAATGCCTGTAGCCTAAAAGAGGGCATCTTAGGGCTGTACCCTATTCTAGGGTATAGGAAGGCACTGGCCATGCCTGGAGTGAACTCCAGAAACAAGGTGGCCACAGAGAGGGCCTCAAGGAGTGGAAGAAATGGCCAGAAGGAAACCTAATCTTAACTGTGAGAAACCTTCAAGATGCCTCGGCAAACGGCTCAAAAGGGGGCTCGGATAGAGCCTCCAACACAACAGTCAAGTCCCACACAGGCACTCTAGGTCAAATCGGAGGCCTCAGCCTCCGGGTGGTGCAAAGAAAATGCGTCACTAGCAGGTCTCTGCCCAATTTGGAAAACGTATTTAACGACTTCCAGTACTAAACCAACCGGGCAGTTAACTGGATCCAATTGGTGCTGATCGCACCATACAATAAACAGGCGCTATCTATTGGCATATGACCAGCTCTGAATTAGAGAATGGTCTCTACCACCTTGATGGGGAGACTGGAATCTCAGAGCTGTGCCCCATCAGGGGCCACAGCCACAGTCTCCACAACTTTGGGCGGGGGTGAGCTATTGTGCTCCTTGCCCGAGAGAGAACATTCCTCCTGCTAGAAATCTTCCAAGGAGGGTGTTCGAGAAGAGCAACCAGGTCCAGAAACCATGGTCTGGCTGGCCACCATAGGGCAACCATGAGGAGATGGACTCTGTCCCATCGAACCCTCTCCAGATTTTCCAGAAGCAGTGCAACCGGGGGAAAGAACCATGCCATCTAGTCCGAGAGGGGCTTGAGGTGTAAGGGAGAACCAGAGAGGACATTGCGATGTAATTTGAGTTGCAATCAAGTCTACTTCATCCCTGACAAATCTCTCCCAGATCTGCTCCACCACTTGAGGGTGGAGACACCATTCCTCAGGTCTCAGCCCCTGTCTCGAAAGGGTGTCTGCTCATTTGTTTATATGGCCCGCGATGTACACTGACCTCAAGGAGAGCAGCTTCTCCTGGGCCCACAGGAGACTCTGGCATGTCAGCTTGTACAGGAGGCATGAGCGCGGACTTCCCTGGTAGTTGATTTCAGACCACTAAGGTGTTGTCCAAGCGAACCAACACATGGTGACCTCTGCAGACCCACCAAGACACGTCTGGAAGAGCTTCCCAGGCTGCCAGGTAGTCTCTTAAAGGTTTCAGTCTTTCGAGACTGACCTCTGGTATGCCTAGTCCCGAAACTACACCCTGGTGCAGCTCTAGGAGCCTCCAGGGAGGCTGCAAGTAATCCAGTTCTGCTACAATACTAGACGGAAATCAAGAAGAGTGCATGCTGGAGCTGGCCATGCCCTGAAGCACTGATTGTGGCAGGGTTGAAAAAAAACAGGTTCCTGGGGGTGCTGGGGTGGGGCAGGCTCTGCTTTTTACAATGCTCTGCTTTCGAACCTCCTAATGATGGGAGGGGCTGAGATGTTCCTGGGTCTGTGCCCATCAAGCAGCCTCGTGAGAGTGACATGAAAGGAACCGCCAAAATGCTGCCGACTGTTTCTTGGCCTCCTGAAACCTATCAACCATAATTACAGAGTCGCCAAATAGGCCAGTCGGCATCAGAGGGGCGTCAAGCAGCATGGCCCTGTTCTTACTGGAAATATCCGATAGGGTGTGCCGTAAGTGTCTCTCGGTGGAGATTAGGGCAGCCGTAGACCAGCCAATGGACACAGCGGTCTCTTTTGTGGCCCTAAGAGCTACATCCGAATAACTCCTAGACCTGCTGGCTGCCCGGGAAGAATGGCTAGCTAGCATCTCTTCAACCCGGGGCACCAAACCATAACCACACTCTTTTAATCCCACAACAATGTGGATTTGGCATTGAAATACCAAAAAAAGGCCAAATATGGCTTAGCCCACCGAGGTGTCCAGGTCCAGAAAGAACAGCAGACCCTGATGTGGAGATTGTGACATAAGTCACAGAAAGCACACTTCAAGCTTACTGGATAGGGCTTTTCCAGCTAAGCCAGATCTAGCTTGGCTACAGCATGGGTCACAACCTTACATGATTACACACATGATTCAGAACGTGGACAACACGGAAGCATTTCTTAAAGCGTTGTTGGCTCAGCTTGAGTTCCTGAAAGGGAACTCAGTGTTTTATTGGGTTTAGGATAATGATCTCTAATCACCTTTTTCATGTGTCATGTTTCAGGAGCTCTTGGGAATCAATGGAGTGTAAAATACAGCAAACATCATCTCTGTGCTGTAAAAGGATCTACAGTGGTTATGGAGGCTACATATACACATCCAACAGATGTTACAGTGACAAACAGGTTGTGGTTTATAAACCCAGTTAAGGGTAAAGAGCCGACTGATCTGCGTAATGAATCAGGTTACTCAGGCAGAGTGGAGTATTTAGGAGATGAACAGAATCACTTCTCCCTCAGACTGAGTGATGTGAAGAAATCAGATGAAAACATGTACAGCTTCAGATACATAACAACTAAAGATAAACACACAGGTTTTCCTGGAATTACACTCAAAGTTACAGGTAAATAAAATCATCTTATTCTCTACATGTGTCAATCAGACCATAATCTCCTTTTAGCTACAGGAGTTTTTTTGTAACAAATGAATGAAAAACTTTAAAATGTTATACTGAATTACAGTTTTTATGAAACACCACAAAACTCTGATGAACTCTACTTTTGGCAGAAATGTTTTCAATAGTTAGTAAACAGAAGTCCTCCAAACCTCATTCAAACACAAAAACAGACAATTTACCACTGTTCACACACATACATACACACAGTGTGGTATATTTGTATCTGCATAAAAACAGATTGTGGTAAATGAGCAGGTGATTATTCACTGGTGCAGATTTAATGTTCCTCTCATTGTATAAGATCTTCAGCTGATCGCTCCTGCAGAAGTGACAGAGGGAGAGTCAGTCATTCTGACCTGTGAAACCACCTGCAGTCTGACTGATCCAACATTCATCTGGTACAAAAACACACATGATTTAACCACAAACACCTTCAAGACAAACAAACTCCACCTGCAGAGGGTCAGCAGTGAGGATGCAGGCAGTTATAACTGTGCTGTAAGAGGATCTGAACATCTCCCATCTCCTGCTCAATACCTCAGTGTCAGATGTAAGTTTTATTTAGTTTTTTATTATTTATAACTCAGTATTTAATAAAGTAAAACAACACAAATGATTTGTGTAATACAAATTATGATAGTAATAAATGTCAGTATCAGAGTCATAGCAGTTTGTCTGAGGGGAGTTTAGATGTTAAATATCACAGACTCATTCATGTATTGTTATAGAATCCTAATCTCCTTTACTGATCTCTGAGAGGATGTTGGTTTTAGTTCTTCTGTTTCTGCTGTACACTAAGCCTTGAAGGCAACTGGCATTTTTTATTTCCAGTATCTTTTAATTTCACTTTTCATTGACTAGAACATACACAACTCTGTGTTGTTCATCTATCTTTTAATTGTAATTTTTACATTCAGTAATTACAATAACTTGGAGTGTGTGACTAATGATTTTGTAAAAACAATTTCAGTGAAAAGGTAAATGTATTTTAGGCTGCTTGATGGTGTAGATTTGAAGATGCCACATATATTCATGACTAAGAGTCCAGGAGTTCACATGGAAGGAAGCACATGTTAAGAAAAATAATGTACATGGGATTATAATGGGATTTACATTTTAGACCTGTGTAATTTGGTGTCTTTTAGAAGGTTTAGTTTTCTTAAAAATATTTTGGACAAATACAATAAAATCTCTTCACTGAATCCCATGATAACCAATTATACCCATATATCAAATATATTTTCAAATTCATTTTGAAATATACAAAAAATGGCCAATAGAAATATATTTTCTTAAAATTACACGCATATATTTTCTATAAATACTTTTTTGACAATTTTTTGTATATTTTCGAAAATATATTTTAAAATAATAATAAAAATTTTTTTTTTGCACTCCATATATTTCAATACAAGCAAATACATTCACATTTATATATTTATATACATTCATACATTTAAACAAAATCTTTATTTAATGTACATTTATGGCATATGACAGATGACCTTATGCAGAGCGACTTACAAATGAGCAGGGGAGAGTAAGGGCCTTGCTTAGGGGCCAAGCAGTGGCAGCTTGGTGGTGGTGGGATTTGAACTTTTGACCTTCCGATCCAAAGTCCAATGCTTTAACCACTGTTCTCTCACCTAACTACCATTTTTTGTCTAAAACATGTACACATATGGCACCATTTCACAAATCAAGGCAAGGAATATTATATATTCTGTGTGAATGTATATATATATATATATGTGTGTGTGTGTGTGTGTGTGTGTGTGTGTGTGTGTGTGTGTGTGTGTGTGTGTGTGTATGTACAATAAATTATATATTTTTTATGGATCCTTTGATCTCCATCCTCATTCTACTGTACGGTTTTTGATTTAAAAAATATATTATATTGAACATCGCAGCATACTACATATATTAAACATATATTTTTTATATATTTGGCTAAAAATATATTTAGGTAAACAGTGTTTACATTGACATTGGTCAATGATTTTCCTAATATTAAAAAGTCTCTTCATTTTTAATAAAGTTGGTGTTATATTTGGAATGGCCCACATTTTCTCAATAGTGAGAAGTGCTAAACATATTTAAATTCAGGTATTGATGAAATATCCACATAAGCCTTATTTATGAAAATGAAACTGCTTTCTTCACTCTAATCATTACATTTTCTAGATCATCCAAAGAATGTTTCTATCAGTCTCTCTGGTGAGATTGTGGAGGGCAGTTCAGTGAATCTGACCTGCAGCAGTGATGCAAACCCACCTGTGGAGACCTACACCTGGTTTAAGGAGAGGACATCAGTGGGGAAAGGAAAGAACTACACCATCTCTAAAGTCAGTTCTAAGCACAGTGGAGAGTACACGTGCATGTGCAGTAATAAAGTCGGTCATCAGAACTCCACCAATGTAACTCTGAATGTTCTGTGTAAGTTAAAGCTGAAGATCTTTTTACATCCAATAAAGGTTAAAACTATTATAGATTTACTTTTTATTTACCAAACTGTTTTAGATCCTCCAAAGAACATCTCAGTGTCTATCAGTCCCTCTAGTGAGAAAGTGGAGGGCAGTTCAGTGAATCTGACCTGCAGCAGTGATGCAAACCCACCTGTGGAGACCTACACCTGGTTTAAGGGGAGGACATCAGTTGGGAAAGGAAAGACCTACACCATCTTTAAAGTCAGATCTGAGGACAGTGGAGAGTACAAGTGCATGTGCAGTAATAAAGTCGGACATCAGAACTCCACCAGTGTAACTCTGAATGTTCTGTGTAAGTTAAAGCTGAAGATCTTTTTACGTCCAATACATGATTAGATTAGATTAGATTAGATTAGATTAGATTAGATTCAACTTTATTGTCATTACACATGTACAAGGCAACGAAATGCAGTTTGGGTCTAACCAGAGTGCAATAACAGCAAGTGCAGGATATACAGTTTTTACATGATTTACATAAGTTAAATTGAATGGTATTATAGGACTATAAACAGTAATTAAAAGATGTAAATGTACTATAAATGTAGTATACAGATTAATATATATATATATGTACTATGTATATAATTACAAATGAATATGAATATATATGTACTGTGTACATGATATACAGATGCCTATTACTATACACAGAGATAAACAGATGGATGTGAACAGTGAACTTAATATATTGCTATTACTATAAACAGAAAACGGGTATATATACAATGGTAATAAGTTAATGGTGAGCAGCAATACAAAGAAGAGCAGTGTGCAAATGAGCATAGTTTTGTGTAAACAGTCCGTGCAATAACAAAGTGTGAGGTGAGAAATGATTAAGTGTCCAAGTGAGCATAAGATTTTGTGTAGACAGTTGATTAGCGTGGTTAGTGAAGATTAGTGAAGTGTGAGTTGTGGGGGGAAATGTGGTAGTGTATCAGTGAGTGGCAGAGTTCAGTAAAGAAACAGCTCTGGGAAAAAAGCTGTTCTTTAGTCGGCTGGTCCTGGTCCGGAGGCACCTGAAACGCTTGCCGGAGGGCAGAACAGAGAACAGTCTATGGACGGGATGAGAGGAGTCCTTAAGAATGCTGCAAACTCGATGAAGACCCCATTTCTTTTGGATGTCCTCCATGGATATGGGTGGGGTCCCTGTGATGCACTGGGCAGTTTTCACCACCTGCTGCAGTGCCTTACGCTCTCCAACAGAGCAGCTCCCATACAAGACTGTGACACCACTGGTCAGGATTCTTTCTATTGCGCAGCGGTAGAAGTTCACCAGGATATCCGAGGAGAGATGATTTTTCTTAAGTGTCCTCAGGAAAAAGAGGCGTTGGTGAGCCTTCTTGACCAGACTGGAAGTGTTGATAGCCCAGGACAGGTCTGCGGAGATGTGGATCACAGAAACTTGAAACTGGAGACGCTTAACAGCCATCCCATTGATGTGGGTGGTGTCATGTGTGCCTCTTGTCTCCTTCCTGAAGTCCACAATGAGCTCCATTGTCTTGGAGGTGTTAAGGAGCAGGTTATTTTCATTGCACCATGTGGCTAGGTGCTGAATCTCTTTCCTGTAGGCAGTCTTATCATTGTTGGTGATGAGACCGATCACGGAAGTGTCATCTGCAAACTTGATGATGGAGTTAGAACGATTCACAGGCCTGCAGTTGGAGGTGAAGGGGGAGTAGAGACAGGGGCTCAGCACACAGCCCTGTGGTACACTAGTGTTGAGTATGATGGTGTTGGAGCAGATGGAGCCAGATCGAATCTGCTGGGGTCTGTTGGTCAGAAAGTCCATGACCCAGTTGCAGGTGGAGGTGTTAATGCCCAGATCTACAAGTTTGGCTATGAACTTGGATGGAATGATGGTATTAAATGCTGAGCTAAAGTTAACAAACAGCATACGTGCATAAGTGTTCTTATTCTTCAAGTGTGTGAGCACAGAGTTCAATTTCATGGAAACTGCATCTTCTGTGCTCCTATTGCTGCAGTAGGCAAACTGGTGAGAGTCTAATGTGGATGGCAGAGAGTAATTCAGGTGTGCCAGGACCAGCCGCTCAAAGCACTTCATGACAATGGGTGTCAGTGCTACAGGGCGGTAGTCATTCAGGCACGTTGGGTTTGAGTGTTTTGGCACTGGCACAATGGAGGTGCATTTAAAGCAAGTGGTAACAGCTGCTTGGGCAAAAAACAGGTTGGAGATGTCAGTAAAGACCCCAGCGAGCTGCTCAGCACATGCTGAGTACGCATCCAGAGATGTTGTCTGGTCCAGCGGCTTTGTGTGCGCTGATCCGGCTCAGTGCAATGCAGACATCTGTGGAGAAGAATGTCATTGGAGAGTGATCAGCCGAGAGTTTGAGCTTGGTGGCAGTTTCTTTGTTGTCTCTCTCAAAGCGAGCATAAAAGTCATTAAGCTCATTCAAAAAGAGGACATCAGTGGCAGCTGGGGTGGAGTGGGAGGATTTGTAATCACTGATGGCCTGGATGCCTTGCCACATGCGTCGAGGGTCAGAGTTGGAAAAATGCTCCTTTATCTTTTGCTTGTAGCAGTGCTTGGCCTCTTTGATGCCCCTCTTTAGATTAGCTCTGGATGTGCTATAGGCCTGAGCGTTGCCTGACCTGAAGACAGTAGTGCGTGCCTTCAGCAGGAGGCGCACCTCCTTGTTCATCCATGGCTTCGGATTTGGGAATGTGATGATCTGTTTCTGAGTAGTTACACTGTCTATGGTGAAACTGATGTAATCCAGTACAGAGGTAAAGGTTTTTACACACAGCCTTGGAGTACATTTGCTTCTCAGGCCACCAGTGACACTCTCACAGACATCGATATATCAAGGTTCTGGCGTGTTCTAGCCAGTCTCCAGACCTAAACCCAATAGAAAATCTTTGGAGGGAGCTTAAACTCTGTGTTTCTCAGCGACAGGCCAGAAACCTGACTGATCTAAAGAAGATCTGTGTGGAGGAGTGGGCCAAAATCCCTCCTGCTGAAAAACTACAGGAAACGTTTGACCTCTGTAATTGCAAACAAAGGCTATTGTACCAAATATTAACATTGACTTTTTTCAGGTGTTCAGATACTTATTTGCAGCTGTATCATACAAATAAATAGTTTAAAAATCATATATTGTGATTTCTGGATAATTTTTTTTAGAATATGTCTCTCACAGTGGACATGCACTTACGCTGACAATTTCAGACCCCTCTATGATTTCTAAGTGGAAGAACTTGCAAAATAGCAGGGTGTTCAAATACTTATTTTCCTCACTGTATATATATTTCACCATATAGGTATGGTAATGAAAATAATGTCAGGGTGCGGACCACGAATCAGTAGTGGAAGTGCCTCTATAATGGCTTTATTGTATTTCAGTACAACACCCAAACACAGACACACACCAATGGTAGCGCATACGAACCGCTAACGCGAGCAGAGTCAGTAATCCACAGAACGTGAATATTCTGCCGGAGAAGTAAACCGTGAATTTCACCGGGGGGGGGCGTGGCTGGGGAGCCAGCAAGCGTGAACCGCGAGGAGCGGAGGAGCTCCAGAGGAGCTTCCAGGGGAAATACGAAGCGGAGTTTGGCTGCCGATCCATAGTGGTAGGGATCACAGTACAGCGATCCCTTTTTTGGACGTGGAAGTAGCTCTATCATGGCTTTATTGTATTTTAGTACAAACACACACACACACACACACACACACAC
>MU551738.1:62752-90225 GCA_024362625.1 Silurus asotus
GTGTACTGTGAACATGATATACAGATGCCTATTACTATACACAAAGATTTACAGATGGATGTGAACAGTGAACATAATATATTGTTATTACTATAAACAGAAAACAGGTATATATACAATGGTAATAAGTTAATGGTGAGTAGCAATACAAAGAAGAGCAGTGTGCAAATGAGCATAGTTTTGTGAAAACAGTCCGTGCAATAACAAAGTGTAAGGTGAGAAATAATCAAGTGTCTAGGTGAGCATAAGATTTTGTGTAGACAGTCTATTAGCGAAATAATGAAGTGTAAGGTGTGGGGGGAAATGTGGTAGTGTATCAGTGAGTGGCAGAGTTCAGTAAGGAGACAGCTCTAGTAAAAAAGCTGTTCTTTAGTCGGCTGGTCCTGGTCCGGTGGCACCTGAAACGCCTGCCGGAGAGCAGAACAGAGAACAGTCTATGGACGGGATGAGAGGAGTCGAAGTGCATAGCAGCGGTAGAAGTTCACAAGGATATCCGAGAAGAGAAGTGTCCTCAGAAAAAAAAAAGCGCTGGTGAGCCTTCTTGACCAGACTGGCAGTGTTGATAGCCCAGGACAGGTCCGCCAAAATGTAGATCCCAGAAACTTGAAATTTGAGACGCTCAACAGCCATTCCATTAATGTGGGTAGTGTCATGTGTGCCTCTTGTCTCCTTCCTGAAGTCCACAATGAGCTCCATTGTCTTGGAGGTGTTAAGGAGCAGGTTATTATCATTGCACCATGTGGCTAGGTGCTAAATCTCCTTCCTGTAGGCAGTCTTATCATTTTTGGTGATGAGACCGATGACAGAAGTGTCATCTGCAAACTTGATGATGGAGTTAGATCCATTCACAGGCCTGCAGTCGGAGGTTAAGAGGGAGTAGAGGAATGGGCTCAGCACACAGCCCTGTGGTACACTAGTGTTGAGTGTGATGGTGTTGGAGCAGATGGAGCCAGATGTAAGCATGCTGTGTACGCATCCAGAGATGTTGTCTGGTCTAGCGGCTTTGTGTGCGTTGATCCGGCTCAGTGCATTGCAGACATCTGTGGAGAAGAATGTCATTGGAAAGTGTTGGCCTAGAGTTTGAGCTTGGTGGCAGTTTCTTTGTTGTCTCTCTCAAATCGAGCATAAAAGTCATTAAGCTCATTCAAAAAGAGGACATCAGTGGCAGCTGGGGTGGAGTGGGAGGATTTGTAATCACTGATGGCCTGGATTCCTTGCCACATGCGTCGATGGTCAGATTAGGAAAAATGCTCCTCTATCTTTTGCTTGTAGCAGTGCTTGGCCTCTTTGATGCCCCTCTTTAGAATAGCTCTGGATGTGCTATAGGCCTGAGCGTCACCTAACCTGAAGACAGTAGTGCGTGCCTTCAGCAGGAGGCGCACCTCCTTGTTCATCCATGGCTTCGGATTTGGGAATGTGATGATCTGTTTCTGAGTAGTTACACTGTCTATGGTGAAACTGATGTAATCCAGTACAGAGGTAAAGGTTTTTACACACAGCCTTGGAGTACATTTGCTTCTCAGGCCACCAGTGACACTCTCACAGACATCGATATATCAAGGTTCTGGCATGGCCTAGCCAGTCTCCAGACCTAAACCCAATAGAAAATCTTTGGAGGGAGCTTAAACTCTGTGTTTCTCAGCGACAGGCCAGAAACCTGACTGATCTAAAGAAGATCTGTGTGGAGGAGTGGGCCAAAATCCCTCCTGCTGAAAAACTACAGGAAACGTTTGACCTTTGTAATTGCAAACAAAGGCTATTGTACCAAATATTAACATTGTCTTTCTCAGGTGTTCAGATACTTATTTGCAGCTGTATCATACAAATAAATAGTGTAAAAATCATACATTGTGACTTCTGGATAATTTTTTTTAGAATATGTCTCTCACAGTGGACATGCACTTACGCTGACAATTTCAGACCCCTCTATGATTTCTAAGTGGAAGAACTTGCAAAATAGCAGGGTGTTCAAATACTTATTTTCCTCACTGTATATATATATTTCACCATATAGGTATGGTAATGAAATTATGTCAGGGTGCGGACCACGAATCAGTAGCATAAGTGCCTCTATAATGGCTTTATTGTATTTCAGTACAAACACCCAAACACAGACACACACCAATGGTAGCGCATACGAACCGCTAACGCGAGCAGAGTCAGTAATCCACAGAACGTGAATATTCTGCCGGAGAAGTAAACCGTGAATTTCACCGGGGGGGGGCGTGGCTGGGGAGCCAGCAAGCGTGAACCGCGAGGAGCGGAGGAGCTCCAGAGGAGCTTCCAGGGGAAATACGAAGCGGAGTTTGGCTGCCGATCCATAGTGGTAGGGATCACAGTACAGCGATCCCTTTTTTGGACGTGGAAGTAGCTCTATCATGGCTTTATTGTATTTTAGTACAAACACACACACACACACACACACACACACCAATAGTAGAGTGAAATGGAAATGAGAGCTTTTAGGGGAATTCGGTGTCTCTCGTTAATGCCAGGAGCGGGATTCATAACAGGTAAACAGTGTTTACATACAATTGTTTAATAATTTTCCTAATATGAAAAGGTCTCTTTTTAATAAAGTTTGTGTTATATTTGGAATGGTCCACATATTCTCAATAGTGAGAAGAGCTGAAAATATGTAAATACTGGCTTCAGGTATTGATGAAAGATCCACAAAAGCCTTAATTCTGACACCGAACTGCTTTCTTCACTCTAATCATTAATTTTCTAGATCGTCCAAAGAATGTGTCCATCAGTCTCTCTGGTGAGATTGTGGAGGGCAGTTCAGTTAACCTGACCTGCAGCAGTGATGCAAACCCACCTGTGGACGCCTACACCTGGTTTAAGGGGAGGACACCAGTGGGGAAAGGAAAGACCTACACCATCTTTAAAGTCAGTTCTAAGCACAATGAAGAGTACAAGTGCATGTGCAGTAATAAAGTCAGTCATCAGAACTCCACCAGTGTAACTCTGAATGTTCTGTGTAAGTTACATCTGAAGATCTTTTTACATCCAATACAAGATCAAACTATTATAGATTTACTTCATATTTACCAAACTGTTTTAGATCCTCCAAAGAACATCTCAGTGTCTATCAGTTCCTTTGGTGAGAAAGTCGAGGGCAGTTCAGTGAATCTGACCTGCAGCAGTGATGCAAACCCACCTGTGGAGACCTACACCTGGTTTAAGGGAAGGACATCAGTGGGAAAAGGAAAGACCTACACCATCTCTAAAGTCAGATCTGAGGACAGTGGAGAGTACAAGTGCATGTGCAGTAATGAAGTCGGACATCAGAACTCCACCAGTGTAACTCTGAATGTTCTGTGTAAGTTAAAGCTGAAGATCTTTTTACGTCCTATACAAGATTAGATTAGATTAGATTAGATTCAGCTTTATTGTCATTACACATGTACAAGGCAACGAAATGCAGTTTGGGTCTAACCAGAGTGCACTAACAGCAAGTGCAGGATTTACAGTTTTTAACCTTAGAAAAATCAGTCTTAAGATATTTCTTGGCCCAGACTTGACGTTTCAGCTTGTCTGTCTTGTTCAATGGTGGCCGACTTTCTGCCTTTCTTACCTTGGCCATGTCTCTGAGTATTGCACACCTTGTGCTTTTGGGCACTCCAGTGATTCAGCTCTGAAATATGGCCAAAGTTGCAGCTCTGAAATATGGCCAAACTGGTGGCAAGTGTCATCTTGGCAGCTGCACGCTTGACTTTTCGCAGTTATTTTGCGCCTTGGTTTTTCCACACGCTTCTTGCGACCCTGTTGACTATTTTGAATGAAACGCTTGATTGTTCGATGATCACGCTTCAGAAGCTTGGCTATTTTAAGACTGCTGCATCCCTCTGCAATATATCTCACTATTTTTGACTTTTCTGAGCCTGTCAAGTCCTTCTTTTGACCCATTTTGCCAAAGGAAAGGAAGTTGCCTAATAATTATGCACACCTGATATAGGGTGTTGATGTCATTAGACCACACCCCTTCTCATTACAGAGATGCACATCACCTAATATGCTTAATTGGTAGTAGGCTTTCCAGCCTATACAGCTTGGAGTAAGACAACATGCATAACGAGGATGATGTGGTCAAAATACTCATTTGCCTAATAATTCTGCACTCCCTGTATATATATGTACTGTGAACATGATATACAGATGCCTAATACTATACACAAAGATTTACAGATGGATGTGAACAGTGAACATAATATATTGTTATTACTATAAACAGAAAACAGGTATATATACAATGGTAATAAGTTAATGGTGAGTAGCAATACAAAGAAGTGCAGTGTGCAAATGAGCATAGTTTTGTGAAAACAGTCCGTGCAATAACAAAGTGTGAGGTGAGAAATGATCAAGTGTCCAGGTGAGCATTAGATTTTGTGTAGACAGACTATTAGCGAAATAATGAAGTGTAAGGTGTGGGGGGAAATGTGGTAGTGTATCAGTGAGTGGCAGAGTTTAGTAAAGAGACAGATCTAGTAAAAAAGCTGTTCTTTATTTCGGCTGGTCCTGGTCCGGAGGTACCTGAAATGCCTGCCGGAGGGCAGAACAGAGAACAGTCTATGGACGGGATAAGAGAAGATGTTAAGAATGCTGCGAGCTCGATGCAAACAGCGTTTCTTTTGGAGATGTCCTCAATGGATGGGAGTGGGGTCTCTGTGATGCGCTGGGCAGTTTTTACCAACCGCTGCAGTGCCTTATGCTCGGCAACAGAGCAGCTCCTATACCAGACTGTGACACCGCTGGTCAGGATGCTTTCTATTGTGCAGCGGTAGAAGTTCACCAGGATATTCAAGGAGAGATGATTTTTCTTAAGTGTCCTCAGGAAAAAGAGGTGCTGTTGAGCCTTCTTGACCAGACTGGAAGTGTTAATAGCCCAGGACAGGTCCGCTGAGATGTAGATCCCAGAAACTTGAAATTGGAGACGCTCAACAGCTATCCCATTGATGTGGGTGGTGTCATGTGTGCCTCTTGTCTCCTCCCTGAAGTCCACAATGAGCTCCATTGTCTTGGACGTGTTAAGGAGCAGGTTATTATTTTTGCACTATGTGGCTAGGTGCTGAATCTCCTTCCTGTAGGCAGTCTTATTATTGTTGGTGATGAGAACGATCACAGAAGTGTCATCTGCAAACTTGATGATGGAGTTAGATCCATTCACAGGCCTGCAGTCGGAGGTGAAGAGGAAGTAGAGGAAAGGGCTCAGCACACAGCCCTGTGGTACACTAGTGTTGAGTGTGATGGTGTTGGAGAAGATGGAGCCAGATCGAACCTGCTGGGGTCTGTTGGTCAGAAAGTCCATGAACCAGTTGCAGGTGGAGGTGTTAATGCCCAGATCTACAAGTTTGGCTATTAACTTGGATGAAATGATGGTATTGAATGCTGAGCTAATGTCAACAAACAGCATACATGCATAAGTGTTCTTATTGTTCAAGTGTGTGAGCACAGAGTGCAATGTCATGGAAACTGCATCTTCTGTCCTCCTATTGCTGGGGTAGGCAAACTGGTGAGAGTCTAATGTGGATGGCAGAGAGTAATTCAGGTGTGCCAGGACCAGCCGCTCAAAGCACTTCATGACAATGGGTGTCAATGCTACCGGGCGGGAGTCGTTCAGGCACGTTGGGTTAGAGTGTTTAGGCACTGGCACAATGGGTGTGCATTTAAAGCAATTGGAAACAGCTGCTTGGGCAAGAGACAGGTTGGAGATGTCAGTAAAGACCCCAGCGAGCTGCTCAGCACATGCTGAGTACGCATCCAAAAATGTTGTCTGGTCTAGCGGCTTTGTGTGCACTGATCCGGCTCAGTGCATTGCAGACATCTGTGGAGAAGAATGTCATTGGAGAGTGTCAGCCGAGAGTTTGAGCTTGGTGGCAGTTTCTTTGTTGTCTCTCTCAAATCGAGCATAAAAGTCATTAAGCTCATTCAAAAAGAGGACATCAGTGTATAGGTATGGTAATGAAAATAATGTCAGGGTGCGGACCACGAATCAGAAGCGGAAGTGGCTCTATAATGGCTTTATTGTATTTTAGTACAAACCCACACACACACACACACACACACCAATGGTAGTGCGTATGAACCACTAAAGCGAGCAGAGTGAGTAATCCACGGAACATGAATAATCCTGCCGGAGAAGTAAACCGTGAATTCCACCGGGCTCTCGGGGGAGCGATCCCATTTTTGGATGTGGAAGTCGCTCTATCATGGCTTTATTGTATTTCAGTACAAACACACACACACACACACACACACACACACACACACACAAACACACACACACACACACACACATCAATAATAGAATGAAATGGAAATGAGAGCTTTTAAGGGAATTCGGTGTCTCTCGTTAATGCCAGGAGCGGGATTCATAACAGGTAAACAGTTTTTACATACAATTGGTAAATAATTTTCCTAAAATGAAAAAGTCTCTTTATTTTTAATAAAGTTGGTGTTATATTTGGAATGTGAAGAATGAGAAGTGCTAAAAATATTTAAATACTGGCTTCAGGTATTGATGAAAGATCCACAAAAGCCTTAATTCTGACACCGAACTGCTTTCTTCACTCTTATCATTAATTTTTCTAGATCGTCCAAAGAATGTGTCCATCAGTCTCTCTGGTGAGATTGTGGAGGGCAGTTCAGTTAACCTGACCTGCAGCAGTGATGCAAACCCACCTGTGGAGGCCTACACCTGGTTTAAGTGGAGGACACCAGTGGGGAAAGGAAAGACCTACACCATCTTTAAAGTCAGTTCTAAGCACAATGAAGAGTACAAGTGCATGTGCAGTAATAAAGTCGGTCATCAGAACTCCACCAGTGTAACTCTGAATGTTCTGTGTAAGTTAAATCTGAAGATCTTTTTATATCCAATACAAGATAAAACTATTATAGATGTACTTCTTATTTACCAAACTGTTTTAGATCCCCCAAAGAACATTTCAGTGTTTATCAGTTCCTCTGGTGAGATTGTGGAGGGCAGTTCAGTGAATCTGACCTGCAGCAGTGATGCAAACCCACCTGTGGAGACCTACACCTGGTTTAAGGGAAGGATATCAGTGGGAAAAGGAAAGACCTACACCATCTCTAAAGTCAGATCTGAGGACAATGAAGAGTACAAGTGCATGTGCATTAATAAAGTCGGACATCAGAACTCTACCAGTGTAACTCTGAATGTTCTGTGTAAGTTAAAGCTGAAGATCTTTTTACATCCAATACAAGATTAGATTAGATTAGATTAGATTCAACTTTATTGTCATTACACATGTACAAGGCAACAAAATGCAGTTTGGGTCTAACCAGAGTGTACTAACAGCAAGTGCAGGATTTACAGTTTTTACATAATTTACATAAGTTAAATTGAATGGTATTATAGGACTATAAACAGTAATTTAAAGATGTATATGCACTGTAAATGTAGTATACAGATGATTTACAGATGCCATTTACTATATACAGAGATTTACAGATGGATGTGAACGGTGACCATGATATATTGCTAATTCTGTTTATTGTACTGATGTCCTTTTTGAATGAGCTTAATAGCTTTTATGCTAGCTTTGAGAGAGACAACAAAGAAACTGCCACCAAGCTCAAACTCTCGGCTGATCACTCTCCAATGACCTTCTCCTCCACAGATGTTTGCAATGCCATTGGAGAGTGATCAGCTGAGAGTTTGAGCTTGGTGGCAGTTTCTTTGTTGTCTCTCTCAAAGCGAGCATAAAGGTCATTAAGCTCATTCAAAAAGAGGACATCAGTGGCAGCTGGGGTGGAGTGGGAGGATTTGTTATCACTGATGGCCTGGATGCTTTGTCACATGCGTCGAGGGTCAGAGTTGGAAAAATGCTCCTCTATCTTTTGCTTGTAGCAGTGCTTGGCCTCTTTGATGCCCCTCTTCAGATTAGCTCTGTATGTGCTATAGGCCTGAGCATCGCCTGACCTGAAGGCAGTAGTGCGTGCCTTCAGCAGGAGGCGCACCTTCCTTGTTCATCCATGGCTTCTAATTTGGGTATGTGATGATCTGTTTCTGAGTAGTAACACTGTCTATGGTGAAACTGATGTAATCCAGTACAGAGGAGGTGTAGCAGTCAATTTCTGTGAGAGTGTCACTGGTGGCCTAAAAATTAAATGTACTCCAGTCTGTGTGTAAAAACCTTTCCTGAAGTGTTAAATCTGCCTCTGCGGGCCACACCTTTATGGTTCTTACTGATGGCTTCACCCGATTGATACGGGGTGCATTTTTGGGTGTGAGAAACAAAGAAAGGTGATCTGACTATCCCAGGTGGTGGAGAAGGGGTCACAACGTAAGCTCCAGCCATGTTTGTGTATGCATGGTCTAATATTTTGTTCCCTCTGGTGTGACATGAAACATGCTGATGAAATTTTGGAAGCACTGCCTTTAAGTTTGAGTCATTGAAATCTCCCACACCAATAAACGCAGCTTCCGGGTGAACAGTCTGTTGTTTACTGATGGCCGCATGAAGTTCTTTCATAGCGAGCTTAGCATCAGCATCGGGGGAAATGTTAGCTGCTGTGATAATGGTGGAAGTAAACTCCCGCGGTAGATAAAACTGTCTACATGTAACCATGATAAACTCCAGGTTAGCTGAACAATGACTCTTGACTTTAACAGAGTTCGTGCAACAAGCTTTGTTAACGTAAATGCACCATACACCTCCTCTGGTCTTACCAGGGCCATCTAATGTCCTATCCGCCCGGAGTGTGTGTCGTCCCGCCAGTTCAATAGCGTTGTCAGAAATGCCGCTGTGTAGCCATGTTTCCATAAAGATCATGACATTACAGTTCCGAAGTTTCATGCTGTGAGTGATGCTGAGTCGAATCTCCTCCATTTTGTTTACCAGTGACCGAACATTGGCGAGAAAGATGCTGGGTAAAGAGAGCCAGTGTGGTGTTAGCTTTAGCTTAGCTTTCACTCGACCACGTTTTCTCCGCCTTAGTTTATGATCTTGACGCCACCTGCGAGCACTTCTGCCCGGCCCGGTAGAGTGAGCGGCCTCGGGTGTTCTGGTGATTTTAGGGAGGAGATGAAGGTTGTCGATAAAACTGTCGGGAAGTCGTAAACCATTATCCAAAAGCTCACATCGGGTGTACGATGTATATGCACAGCTGTTATTTTTTATGGATACTTTGCTCTCCATCCTCATTGTACGATAAGTGATTTAAAAAAACATTTTATTGAGCATCACTGCATACATCTATTCAATATATATTTCAAATATATTTGGCCAAAAAAAAAAAAAATATATATATATATATATCCTTGGAACATGATTAATCCACGGAAAGTAAAGTTATCTACGGAACAGAAAGTTATCCTCGGAACGAAAAGTAATCCACGGAATGGAAGGTAATCCACAGAACCAGCGGGGAATGCTGGCAGCCTCGAGCAAGGTCGGTGTCCATAGCCAAAAAGTAGGTCCGACACGAGTGAGATGGAAAGAGAGCTTTTATGGGGAATCGGTGACAGGAGCAGCAGAGCGAGGCAGGGGCGGCACCTGACGCCCAAAAACCACCCCTGCCAGCCATCCAGGGTTGAAGGAGGAGGCCTGGAACGCATTGCCCAAAAACAGGGGAAGGCTAGGAAGGACCCGAGCTGGGGTGAAGTCCCCTGCGGAGATCTGAGGCAGAGCAACACCCTGTGCAAAGGTCCGGAACTGAGCAACTCACTATAGAGATCTACAACCGAGTGGCGTCCACCATGGTGGTCCTGAACGGAGCAACACCCTTGGCAAAGACCGGAGGCCGAGCAACGTCCTCCGCAAAGATCAGAGGCAGAGCAACGCCCTCAGCAGAGTCCAGAGTCTGTGCGACGCCCAAGATTCAGAGACCGTATGATGCCCACGGCAGAGTTCAGAGGCCGAGTCACGCCTTTTGTGTGACTTTGGAGCAGAAACGGGGGTCCAAACAGTACCTTCTGCAGGTACGCCGTCCCTTTCGTTGCCAGGCGGCAGTACGACATCCTCTTCGCGGCCAGGCGGCGGTGTTATTACACCCTCGGCAGCACACTTAAGCTGAGCGCCACCCTTGGCGGAACACTGGAGCTGAGAGGCAAAACTCTGGAATGGCGCGGCACATTCGTAGGAACTCTGGAACTGTGTGGCTTATTTGTAGGAACTCTGGAACAGCATGGCGCGCTCGTGGGAACTTTGGGACAGAGTGCCGCACTTGTAGAAACTCTGGAACGGAGTGGAGCACTCGTGGGAACTCTGGAACAGAGCGGCGCGCTTGTGAAAAGTCTCGAACGGAGAGGAGTGCTCACGGGAACTTTGGAATGATGCGGAGCACTCGCGGGAACTCTGAGAAGAAGTGGAGCGCTTGATAGGAACACAGGAACGGAGCGGAGCGTTAAGAGAATCTCTGGAATGGAGCAGCGGCCTCAGAGATAATCTAGTCGCAGACTTGGGGATCCGCCATTGTCATCCTGAACATCCCAAGGAATTGCCTGATGAATTTGGCGTAAAATCCAAAATCGCCTCCTTTCATGCTACAGAGCTTGCTGGGGAAATCCGAAGCGGAGTTTGGCTGCCGATCCATAGTGGTAGGGATCGCGGTATGGCGATCCAGTTTTCGGAAGTGGAAGTAGCTCTATCATGGCTTTATTGTATTTCAGTACAAACACACATAGACCAAAGGTAAAGTGAAATGGAAATAAGAGCTTTTTTCAGGAATTGTTGTCTCTCGTTAATGCCGGCAGAGCGAGGCAGCGTTACAGCTGCCGAGGTGGGTGTGGCAGGTGTATTCCTAACAGGTTCACAGTGTTTACATACAATTGGTCAATAATTTTCCTAATATGAAAAAGTCTCTTTATTTTTAATAAAGTTGGTGTTATATTTGGAATGGTCCACAGATTCTCAATAGTGAGAAGTGCTGAAAGTATTTAAATACTGGCTTCAGGTATTGATGAAAGATCCACATAAGCCTTATTTATGACACTGGACTGCTTTCTTTACTCTTATCATTACATTTTCTAGATCATCCAAAGAATGTGTCCATCAGTCTCTCTGGTGAGAAAGTGAAAGGCAGTTCAGTGAATCTGACCTGCAACAGTGATGCAAACCCACCTGTGAAGACCTACACCTGGTTTAAGGGGAGGACATCAGTGGGGAAAGGAAAGACCTACACCATCTTTAAAGCCAGTTCTAAGTACAGTGGAAAGTACACGTGCATGTGCAGTAATAAAGTCGGACATCAGAACTCCACCAGTGTAACTCTAAATGTTCTGTGTAAGTTAAATCTAAAGCTCTTTTTACATCAAATACAAGATAAAACTATTGTAGATGTACTTCTTATTTATCAAATTGTTTTAGATCCTCCAAAGAACATCTTAGTGTTTATCAGTCCCTCTGGTAAGAAAGTGGAGGGCAGTTCAGTGAATCTGACCTGCAGCAGTGATGCAAACCCACCTGTGGAGACCCACACCTGGTTTAAGGGGAGTACATCAGTGGGGAAAGGAAAGACCTACACCATCTTTAAAGTCAGATCTGAGGACAGTGGAGAGTACAAGTGCATGTGCAGTAATAAAGTCGGGCATCAGAACTCCACCAGTGTAACTCTGAATGTTCTGTGTAAGTTAAAGCTAAAGATCTTTTTACATCCAATTCAAGATAAAACTATTATAGATTTACTTAATATTTACCAAACTGTTTTAGATCCACCAAAGAACATCTCAGTGTCTATCAGTTCCTCTGGTGAGAAAGTGGAGGGCAGTTCAGTGAATCTGACCTGCAGCAGTGATGCAAACCCACCTGTGGAGACCTACACCTGGTTTAAGGAGAATAAAACATCACCTGTAGGATCAGGACAGAGTTACAGAGCTCTACAAAGTGGACTGTACTACTGTAAAGTTCAAAATAAACTCGGCTCTGAGAGATCAGCTGCAGTGTCCATCACTATAAATGGTGGGGGATTTAAATAGACATTACTGGTTTATCACTACTCACTCTTACATTCTGAGGAATAACTTTTCTGTGTGTGTGTGTGTGTGTGTGTGTGTGTGTGTGTGTGTATCAGATGTCTCTGTAATTGTTTATGTGACTGTTGGATTGGTTGGACTTGCAGCTCTTCTCTCTGCACTCTTCTGGCTAGGGTGAGAATAAATGTGTTGATAAATTCATCATTAATTCCTCTAAAGATGTTTTTGAGGTGGAAATATTTGACATTTTATGAACAGATGCAGGAGACAGAAGAAAAAGGCAGATGAAGGTTACTATCAGGTGAGTTAATACGGACCTGTCCATCAGGTGGCTGCTTTGTTCATAATAAACTCTTACTGTAAAGATCTTCAGCAGAACCTGCTCATCTTCTTCACCCCTCCTCTCTGCAGAACGTTGGGCCGAGTGTTAAAGACGACACGTATGCAGCTCTCGACCCTGCAGGCCGGAAACCTGATGATGTTTATCACACACTTGCAGTAAGTTTTAACTGAGACGTATAGTTACTGCTAGAATAAAAGTTGGTGATGAAGGTGTAACAGAATAATACTGTATTTTATTGCTGTAAATAAAATTGAATAAGGCGTGGCCTAATTTACAGGTTTCTCATCCCAGTCCTCCTGATGACACGCTCACTTCTGACTACTGCAATGTGGAAGTGAGTTTTAGTTTTTAAACTTAAAACCCCTATTTGAATAGAGTAATGTGATCTTTTTATTTGATAGTGTGAGTTACAATACACAGCTGATAACTACATTTCTGATGTTCCTGTGTGTGTTTTCTTTTAGACTTTGAGGATCATGATGAAGAGAATGAGTCCTAAAACAGCTGATGAATAGAGAGAACTTCTCACTGAAGTGGAGAACCTGAATCACTTTCCACCAGCAACATCAACAACTTACAGCCATTTAAAACTGTTATTATCATTTAAAACCATCATTCAAAGCAGTAAAGTGATGTTTTATTTACCATAATTTCCGGACTATTAAGCGCACCCATACAATGAAACGAATGAACTTTACACAGGCTTTAATGAAAGACACGTTACACATGGTGTAACGGGTGAAATATGCTCTGCTTCCTTTAGGAACAAAGCGGTATTTTTAGGAAAAGCATGGCACTGCATTTTTCCGTTATTACTGCATGTGTGCAAGACCGAGGAATATGTCCTTATTATTTTCTAATTTCTCATTTCTAAGTTTCTTTGACTAACCCATTACACTGTTGCCAAGAAAAATAAAAAAGCAGGAGTTTTGGAAACCTGCCAGTGTTTATATGATTTCTGTTGTAACTGGAGTTAGCGAGCTCTCCCTTCACCCAGACTCAACGCGCTACAACGGCTTGTATCTAAATAGTAGTCTACCAAGAAAGTCATTGTTCACTGTCTTCCTCCTTCCTTTCACAGTTATTTCTCTTGAGAGTTTATCTTTTGGCTTCGTCGTGCGTTTAAAAATCACCACCGGTGGAAGTTTTTTCTCCTGATGCCGTGCAGCTCAGAACACTGTTTCTGTTCGGAAATTTCATTGATCTAATGTTATGGGGCTCAGTTTTTTGACTTGAAGTTTGTAAAACCGGGAAAAACCCATGAAAAATCCATAAATTAGCCTCTTCGTTGTTTAGGCTGCGAGGTTCAAAACGTGGGAAAAAAGTAGCGGCTTATAGTCCGAAAAATACGGTAAAAAAAATTTTAGATGACAGATTCAGACAACTGGTTTAACCATTTTGCATTCATTGATGTATACAATTAACTGATGCTGAGATGTTTTTTGGGGTTAAAACTATTTAGGTGAAACCAATAAATTATCTTTTGATCAACATGAATATAAACAACTGATAATGTAGGAAACAGCAGACAATCGTACACAATCAGTTAAATTAATGTACAAAAGCATTCAAAATGTGATCAAAGCAACAAGAAATGTTCTTATGATGAGCCAAATCAGTAAATGATGTAGAGGTTGAACAAGTAGTTTTGAGAAAGCAATACCTTTTTCTTTTCCATTTTTACTGTAAATTAATGTTTTAAGCAAGATTTTGAATATGAGTGACTTTATTGAAAAATATTTGTGGTCAGACTTCATAGAACCGACTAACATTTCTCTCTCTCTCTCTCTCTCTCTCTCTCTCTCTCTCTCTCTCTCTCACACACACACACACACACACACACACACACACACACACACACACACACACACACACACACACACACGGGTTTTATTTATTTTAATTGTAGCTTAAATGTTGACCTGCATCATAATGCCATGAAATGTGACTCGAATATTTACATCAGTGTGTGATAGAGACACCTAGGGGTTAGACAGGTGAATTGCAGGATGCTGTGCTGTTTTTGAGATGGAAACTCTGAAATAATGTATAAAATATCGTAGCTGAAGTAACTCATGAATATATCAAAACTGTGAGATCTGCTGAATGTTTAAAGTATAGTGAGAAACTCAATGTTACAGAGGCTCTAAAACACCTACATGAGGATCTGCGTAATTTATTATGGAGCTGGAACATGGGTGATACACTGCTGTTCCAGTAAGAAATCCAGTTGAGCAAATAATTTACTGTATAAAAATGCAGTATGTAGTAACTTCTAATTGTTGATTTTGCTACAGTAAAAAAAAAACATTTACTGATTTACTTTCAGTGCTGAAAAATATAAAGCTATAAAATCAATATAATGATAAATAACTTAATGTTTAAACATTTGTAATAAATAAAAAAAGAATAAAAACTTAGGCAGGAAATAACCATTTTTACATTAGGTTGATGATACAGAAAGTTATTTACTGTATATGGTGATTTGGGGATGTTGTTTTATGTAAATTAATGTCATGTAGAAAATCTTTAGGATTGATGACTGTATATAGTTACATTTGTGTGTACACACGTGTGATAAACACCAGTGTTGGAGTGTGTACTGGTGTTTCTTCCACAAACAATTCCATTACAAATTGCTCTATACACATAACAGTCTTAACAGCTGGCCTTGAAGCTGTGGTTATGGAAGGCTATAGGGGTCATTAGTTGGGTCTGTGAAAATGTAGAGTGGAACTCCAGGTGGATTCTTACGTGCCGATGCTGTGCTGGAATTGGCGACCCCTAGTGGGAGCAGCCAAAAAAATGTGAAGACGACTTTGGATACGTAAGTACATTTGAAAAAAGAAAAAAAAAACTGTTTGCACACTTCTGATAAACCAAATGTTTAAGTGTATGGTCTTTATTTGCACTTATAATGCACTGGTCGGCGCTACTGTGTTACAGTTTTTACGTTTCTTTCGTTTGTTTTGCACTAAATTTTGCACATGTGCAATATGTGTTGTAAGTTTAGAGTTCTGTGTAGTTCTGTATTCCTTTTGTTAATTTATCTTGTTTAATGGAGCTTCAGGGTCCTGGGGAAATGTTTTAATCCACTGTGTACTGCACCGTGTACGGTTGAAATGGCAATAAATTATTAATTCTGTCAACCCCCACTCATCTGGGAAGATCTTCCACTAAACTGTAGTGTTTTTTTTTTTTTGTTTTTTTTCATTTAGCCACATGGGTGTTATTAAAGCCAGTTACTAAATGCATTTGAAATGAAAACACCTGAAAATAGTAGGTGAGGTTGGAAATTGTACTGCAGACAGCCACTAGAGGGCCTCAGAGACGTTTCAGCTTCACTTTTCCCAATTGCAATGTTCAACCTTATATACTGTGAAGTCATTGAATAAATTATACATTTTCACCCTCTCAGTCACACTATTATCTAGATGAGATCAACAAATCCGAACAATTTTTTATTCCAAACTCTAAATGAATTCTATCACACTGAACTCTAATTATAAATGTATCCATTTTTTTAAGTAGCACCTAAAAATCTACAATCTAATCAAGCAATTCCTCTTTCTGTCTCTCAGAAATTATATTTGTAATCATATTTGAAAAAACTGCAGCAACCACTTATGTTTTAGACACTTCATGCTAGACAGTGAAACAAGGTTTTTGTCAGGAACTTGCCCAAACATTTGACACTTGCTCTTCCTGAGGAGTTTGCAGCTTGCTTCTCTCACCACCTTAAAAGTAGAAGTGGATGTTGCTTTCGGCTTAGAACACACTCACACACACACACACTCACACCAGAGGTGTCAAAAGTACACACATCCATTACTTAAGTGAAGTATAGAAGTGCAGATCCTTATGGTATAAAATGCTCCGGTAAAAGTTGAAGTACTGATTATAGTTTTTTACTCAAGTAAAAGTAAAGAAGTCTTGGCTCGGACATGTACTTAAGTAAAAAGGAGTTATTACTTCCACCTGTTTTAGTGTCACATATCATGATATGTGACACTAAAACAGGTGGAAGTAATAGCTACTTTTTACTTGAGTACATTTTTATCCTTATTATCATTGCATTGTGCAGGTACACAGCAACGGAATGCAGTTTGGCATCTAGCAGAATTGCAAAAAGTAGCAATTGTGCAAATATTAAAAAAATATGTAGCATATGTACAGCATGTGAATAAATATGAAGGCTATAACAGTGCAGAGACGTGTGGACATCATTAAGAAGTACAGACAGATGTTTAAAGGCTAAGGCATTGAAATGTGCAGATGTGCAAGCTGAATAAACAAGTCTTATATATATATATGTGTGTGTGAAATATTGGGCAGAATGTACAGTAAGTATATAAAGATATAAAGATATGTAAAGATAAAAAATATGCAGATGTAATAAGTAATAATAAAGATATACTATGTAATATGTACATTTTAAGTATTATTGTACAGAGGTTATCAATCAACTTCAATATTTAATCGCAACTAAATCGCACATTTCTCTCTGTTCTAAATGTACCATATATTAATACTTCCTGTTTTTAATACTTTAAGCAACATGGACATTGAGAAATATGGATGCAACATGGAGCATGAACACAAAAAATTCTTGTAAATGTTGTAAAGTAATAATGATGATTTAAATGACGTAAATCATCAGGACACCAAACGGATCCTTTGCTATGTTTCCACACGGACAGTTAATGAGGTGACACCCAGAGAAACTGGACCTGTTCAAGTGAAATCAAGAAGCTTTTATATATAATCAAAGACATTTTACAGATTTAAATGATGTATTGTTTTTATCTGTACAATAAAGACAGTCATTTAAGTTCGTTTCGCTGTTATGAGGGAAAAACCCACAAAACGCCACCTAGAGGGTAAATGGTGTAAAACATGGCGGATTTGGTGTTTAATTTTAAACTTGGCACAAAAATAAAACAAAAGTTTACTGATTACAAATATTTTTCCGTGAAGTTTATTGATTTGTTTTATATCTTAGTAAATAAAGGACATCGTAAATTAGTGTATGTTTTTCTGAAGGTTTAATTTCGCCTCTTTTATATTATATATTTATATTAAGTATTTATATTTTTTATAAAAATAGTAAAAACTGAAATGGGCGCCGAATTAATGGCTCGTTAATACAACTTGACGCCGTTTAAAAGAACTTTGCAAAACTAATATAAAATTTTGTTACCTAATAAATGTGTCCATGCTGAACATCCACATAGAGAACACAAGCTGAGAAAAGATGATGATGATGATGATGATCAGGTGATCAGGAATGTCTCTGTTCTCAGTCATGTTTACATCACTGACTCCCTCTGTCTTATCCACGTTACCTTTACTTTTTGTTGCTTTCTGCCTGCTGATTCTTAGCTCCGGAAACTGGTCTACATTTGTGGTGTGTGAGAGTCAGGACTTTATACACCAGTGGATTTTAAAAGACCCACAATGACAGGAAATCGTTTTTTTGGCTCAAATCGGCGCAGTGAAAATCAAAATAACATTTCACCAAATCAATGGATTAAAAGTAACGAGACAGTTTTTAAAATGTAAGAAGTAAAAAGTACAGATATTTGTGTAAAAAGTTGTCTAAAAAATAAATAGTGGAGTAAAAAAATGTAATGGAGTAAAAAAACTGTTACCAAAAAAATCTACTGAAGTACAGTAACAAAATATTTGTTCATTACTTCCCACCTCTGACTCACACACACACACACACACACACACACACACACACACACACACACACACACACACACACACACACACACAGTCGCACAGTCACAGACAGAGAAGAAGTGCAGGCTGCGCAACAGATTCTTTTTTTACTATTGGCTAAAGTAGAGTTTCTGAGTCTTGAAGATTATGAAGATCATTCTCACCTTCTGTCTGATTATTGGTAAGAAATTAATCTTTAAATTACCAGTATCAGTTTTATAGTAAAACATCATATTGATTGGAATCCAGCACAAAGTTTAGTGTTCAGATTTCATTCGGAGAAGTAACCAACACTCAGGAACATAAAATCTACTTATTTTTTATTATTTTTTTTTACATTGAAGTGTTTCTGTATTTGTGAACCCTCTGAACAAATCATTAACATGAGCTTGTGGCATCAGCAGCTTCGCCTACGTTATCCAGACTCATGCACGCACCCTATAGAGTGTGTATCTGTATCTCAGTATGAATTTCTTTGGTAATGAAATCACCAGAATAAAAGTAGTTATTGGAAAAGGCAAAAAATGATAATCGAAATCTTTCGATCTTTAGTTCAACACGAAACATGACAACTTCAAGCATGATGGGAGCCGAAACCTAAAACACAGAATATGAGGAAGAAATACACACGTGGAACTGAACAATAAAATTTCCAGCATGTCTCAACATGTCTCAAATTATTTTTAAATAACAATGACCACATCTAAATGACAAACAATGCAATAACACTCACTAATCGACAGATAAACTGCAAGCAGAGGTGGAAGTAATGAAGTACAAATACTATGTAACATTAGTTTTGTATAATAATTAAATGTCTGTCTGTTCTTCCAATAATTATGAGGCAGCATCAATCTAAGAGAGCTTCTATAGTGTTTGGTGTAGTTCCAATTTTCACCACAAGGTGTAATAAAAACTCTGGCTGTCTAAATTCAAATTCTTTTAAACAGCACAAGATTTTATTATTAATTCAGCGCACATTTCTGTTTTAACATTTTTATAAAAAATATAAATAAATAAATAAATAAATATAAAAGAGGCGAAATTAAAAGCTTCAGCACAACATACATTTATCCACGACATCCTGTCTTCACTTAGATATAAAATAAATAAATAAACTCCACCGAAAAATATTTTTAAACAGCAAACATTTGTTTTATTTCTGCGCCAAGTCTTAAATAAAACACCAAATCCACCATGATTTACACAATTTACCCTCTGGATGGCGTTTTGTGGGGTTTTCCCTCATGATGGAGAAGCGGACTTAAATTACTGTCTTTAATCATCGTACAGATAAAAACAAAACATCATTCAAATCTGTAAAATTTTTATATGTATCCGCTTATAATAACAACAAAACGATGAAAAAATGATAAAAATGGTATCACCTCATTAACTGTACAATGGTTCCTTGGTGTCCTGATGATTTACGTCATTTAAACCACCATTATTACTTTAAATCATTTACAAGAATTTTTGTCTTTATGATTCATGTTGCGTCGATATTTCTCAATGTCCATGTTGCTTAAAGTATTCAAAACAGGAAGTATTAATATATGGTATATTTAGAACAGATAGAAATGTGGGATTAAATATTGAATTAGATTAACAGCCCTAATATTAATATGATGTGAGGTCCAGTTACCAGTGTGACACTAAAACAGGTAGAAGTAATAACTACTTTTTACTTAAGTACATGTCAGAAACTTCTTTACATTCACTTGAGTAAAAAAGTATAATCATAACATAAGTACCTGTACTTCTACTTAAGTAAATGTGTTTACTTTTGCCACCTCTGACTGCAAGTAAATCACCTTTCACCCTTTAAATTTCACAATCATGTTGCAGTGCACTCCCTTACCGCCAGGGTTTTTATTACACCTTGTGGTGAAAATTGGAACTACACCAAACACTACAGAGGCTCTCTTAGATTGACGCTGCCTCATAATTAGTGGAAGAACAGACAGACATTTAATGCATTTTAAATTTGCTATTTTAATTTATAACTTTACAGATGTAATTACACATTTATATGTTTTCATGTGCAAAGGTTGAGAAATAAAAAACAAATCTAAATTTTCCAATGATGACATCTTTTTTTCAGGTTAGTTATAGGTGGTCTAATGGTTAGGATGCGGCGCGCTCACCGCTGCGGCCCGGGTTCGATCTCTGGTCGGGGAACCGACCCCAGACACTCTTAGTGCCGGTCCCAAGCCCGGATAAATTGGGAGGGTTGCGTTAGGAGGGGCATCCAGCATAAAAACATGTGCCAAATTAAACATGCGGATGGTCCGCTGTGGCGCCCCCTAATGGGAGAAGCCAAAAGAAATTTATAGATCTTTTATATGGTTTTTGAGATGAAAGTGTCACAGAGACTTTTTAACATTGGTTGAGGAGTTTCCTTGAATACATTTGAAGAAGGTTATGTTTAAGATCATTTGAAGAAGGCAGTTAGACTGCACATCGGAAACACCTGTTACAGGGTGTAAAGTTTACTATACATTACATTTTACATTTGCGGCATTTGGCAGACGCCCTTATCCAGAGTGACTTACTTAACTGAGCAGGGGAGGGTTTTTAGGGCTTTTTGCTCAAGGGCCCAGCAGTGGCAGCTTGGTGGTGGTGGGATTTGAACCTTTGATCTTCTGATCCAAAGCCCAATGCCTTACCCACTGAGCTACCACCTCCCTATACAATAGGATATGATATAGGATATGGTATGGGTATGGTATAGTTGACAGACTCCAGACTTTAGCTGTTTGCTGCTTCTTCTGAGCCTTTTATTCATTGAATATTTTCCCTCATTACATAATATTATTCTCCAGCTCCTTGTATGGTCCTTGTTAGCTGATTATAAAAATATAAATCTTCGTGGACGGCCTGTACAGTACAATCTGATTATCATAAACCTGCTATGTGTACTGATAGTTAACTTTTTGGTTGAGTATAATTCGCACTGAATACAATTTTAACAATTCAGGTATAAATCCTATTTTCCATAAACATTTGGTCTTATCTAGCTCATATTGCTTTCCATAATTAAATACATTTATTTTCTTTTCAGCTGGATCTGATGCTGTAACTACAGTAACTGGATACAAAGGAAGATCAGTTAAGATTAAATGCCGCTATGAACCTGGATATGAACATTTTGAAAAGTATCTGATTAGAGGTACATATATCATGTGGCATCCACACAAAGACATTCCTGTTCATTCTGGATCTCCTGCTAAAGACACCAGATTCTCTCTGTATGACAACAGAGCAACTAAAGTATTCACCGTCACCATCACTGATCTGAAAGCAGAGGATGCAAACACTTACTGGTGTGGGATTAAGCAACCAGGACTTTATAAATTCAAAGAGATTCAACTGGTGATTTTGGGTGAGTGTTACACTGAGAAGACGAAAATAATCTGATACAGTAAATTACTAATTATAAACACACTGTGATCGGGACTGTTTGCTAAACCACCATGTTCAATGTTAAAATGTGTATTTGAGAATCATTTGCAGGATTATACACACAAGGAACGTGTTCATGGTGTGGAAATATATTTCTTTGGCAAAACTTTTGTTCTCTTTTTCACTCTTAAATTTGTGTAAATGTCAAAGTAAGTGGGATATGCCAATATGCTGCAGATAGGGTTGTATTTAGCTGCATGTATTGGGATTTTTCTCCATTTATTCATTTAAAGGTCTTCTGAAATGTTATGGTAAACTTTTGGGTGTGGCTAAATATCAATAAACTGTACCATGAAGCAATTAATAATGTGCACTTAAGAAAATCATCTATACTTTTATAAACATGACCTGGAAAGTAGAACCTGTACTGTCCCCTGATGTGGTTTTTGTTCTCTCAGATGTTCCTCCCAGCAGCACTGTCTCACAGTCCACACGCACCACATACTCTGCTTCAACACATACAGTGCATCCTGACACACCTTTAACTACAGGTAAGAACATTTTCTCTTCTTCTACACACCTCCACTACTGACTCCATGTATTTCCTGTTACATCACAATGTTTAATGTGGTTTGAACATTTATGTTTGTGATGCCCCTTTATGTCCTGTACAGATGTTACAGGTTTATCTACCTACCTCCTGATCAGTGCAGGTGCAGTGGTGTTTGCTGTTGGTGTGATTATAGTCATATTCTATTGCATGCACTGCAAAAGAATTTTTCCAGGTAAAACCCACTTTAATGCATGTTTCTGATTCATTTATGTTGGTTTTTTTGTTGTACTGGCTTTAACATGTGCTCCTTAACAAAAACAGAAAACACAGGGCTCAGCTGCTTATAAACTGATTAAATGCCACTCCCATAAACATTTAAATTTTATTTAATACAGCTGTGTCATGTAATGCAATGGAAATTCAAGTGCATAAATGTATTAAATAGACGAAATTGTACATGAAGTATAGTGTTGGTGAACAATAACCACATCCAGAGAACTAAATTTGTGACAGTTCATGAGGTGCAGTGGATTGTGGGAAATGTAGTCTGTGTCTCTCAGTGTGATCCTGACAGTGATATTTGATTGTCTTCAATTTTAAGTGTTTTATATTCTGTATTAAACCAAACTGTGCTGATGTTCTCATCTCCCTGCAGGCCCTGTAACAGAGACACAATCATCCAAAGAGGTACAAGATGATGGTTTGTTTTAGGTCGTATTTTCACAAACACTTTACTTACAAACATTTTAATGATCATTATTATGTTTTTTTTTTCATTTCAGATTAATCACGATTATGAAAATGACCACAGTGTTCTCGCCCTCTAAACAAGAGAAATACACAATTTACCTGAATCTGTCTACCAGAGTTTAGATCCAACCACTAACCAATCAGATTCACTCTACCAGACCCTGAACTCCACTAATAACCAATGAGATTCCGGATGATGTTGTTGATGTAAGAGGACTGGGATAAAAAACGTCATAGTGATTATCATTTCACTTTTTTTGTCTGGAAGGTTTTTGCTTTGCCTGTGCATCACTTTTCAAAAATATTTACATTTTCAGAAAAAATAAAAATAAAAATAAATGCCGAAAGATGCTGTGAGTACCATGGATTTCAGGACAGCAAATATTCCTTAGTTCCTGAATTTCACCACCAGGCAACAAACAGCACTTTGTGGAAATCCTGGGACACACCAAGTTGAAGTTTGACCATCAAGCAACGTTGATGTCTCGAGTCTTCAGGAGTGCATGCACCTCACCAGTTTTCCACAAAGTTGAACTGAGACACACCAAACAGAAGACAGCTGATGGTCAACTAGTGTGTATGTTCTGTGCTTGTGTAAGAGCAGGTGGCAGTAGCCTGTATTTGGCATTGAAACAGGGAAAGGGGAGGAGCCAGAACTGTAAATATATAACGCAAGCAGCATTTATGCCTACCATGATCATTACCAACAAATTTGTGTAGTTTTTGTTCAACATTGCTTGATGGCCAACTATCGACTTGGTGTGGAAATCCTGAGACACACCAAGTCCCAGGCATGATGGAAAAGCAGTGGATGCAATGTGAGGGCATGCTGATCCATGACTATGCACGTGTTCTCAGGTCGGTGTCGAGGAAAGACGTGCGAGTACAGTGAAGGAAAGTGCCAGCGGGAATAAATAAAAATGTTCTGCCTGGGGAACATTATATTATTGTAACATAAAAGGAACCTTAGCGGGTAAAGATGAGACCACGTGCTTTAAATTCCAATAGAGTTTCAGTTTATGGATGCAATGTGAGGGCATGCTGATCCATGACTATGCACGGGTTCTCAGGTCGGTGTCGAGGAAAGACGTGCAAGTACAGTGAAGGAAAGTGCCAGCGGGAATAAATAAAAATGTTCTGCCTGGGGAACATTATATTATTGTAACATAAAAGGAACCTTAGCGGGTAAAGATGAGACCACGTGCTTTAAATTCCAATAGAGTTTCAGTTTACAGGTATTATGGAAATAATTAGTCAATTCATGGCTAGAGATTGAGTTGCTCTGGATTTGGGCATATGTGAAATTCCACAAATCATTGCAATGCTTTAAGTAAAGCTGAACAAGTTGTTTTGCTAATTTAACTTCACACTCTGCTCTTACTTATAGAATGCAAAAACGTTATATGCAACCTTATATAACACAACCCCTGTACAGTATGTTTCTATTGTATGCAGTGTTCACCCAGGAATTGGATTTACTTTGTCTTCTAGGGGGGTATGTGGGGGTCTTTATTCACATACTGTTACAGTAAACAGTGACAGGAAGCTGTTAATAATGTAAGCTGTATGCTGATAAAAACGACATTGTTCACTTACTTACCACCAAGCGAGAGAAAATAAAACACAATTAAGATTACAGTTCACGTTGCATTACACAACTTTAATAGTTTAGAATCAGAAATATCTTTATATCTTGAAAGCATTTTCTACAGCAGCAGCATTTAGCATTTTACACCAACACTTCCTGAGTGGTTTTCTGTCACAGGAAGTGGTAATAAATGTGACCACTTGTTCTTTTGCCCCCAAAATAGAGACACAGTAGAGTCATTAAGGTAGAGAGAATGAGGAAGTAGAAGAAGCATTTTATTAATTTGTTCTCAAGAAGGTATTTGTTGAGACTGAACTTAGAATGAAGATCATTCTCCTTTTCACCTTCTCCCTGATTACCGGTGAGTAAACACACTTCAAAATGACCATCAGCATCAACATTAAAGCTTTGCAGTAATGGACATTAATGTCTACACAGTGAATAACGAGCAGTCAAAAGTGAAGCTGAAATGTCTCTGATACCCTCTAGTGGCCGTCGGCAGGATAATCTTCAACCCCACAAATTTCCAAATTATATATATTTTTTTTTTTTGGAAAAGTCTTCCTATTTTTTACATGTTCAGCTGAATTAAATGTTTCCCCCAAATCTATTTTTTATGATCTTTTAGTTTAATGTCAGTGGGTGATAAATAAAAAGGGCATGGTTGATGAGGTAAGTAGTTTTGGTCGAGACAATCGAGTCTCATGAGCACAAGTGTGCTGGGAATTTAATGAGGAGTCATAACATCTTTTCCAAAAACAAGGTTTTATTATCTTAGAGAGACCAGACCTACACAACACTGAATCTTAATCTCTTTACTTCTCTTCTTAAGCAGATTATACTGTATACTGAAATTCTGCATAAACAAAAAAACACAGACAAAATGAAGGTCAAATGAAGTTCAAATTCAACCTAAAGCTTTTAATGCAAATCATCTTTTATTGCAACTTATTTATTTATTTATTTTTTTTTAACTTGGTTTTTCTTTCTGTTTACTATAAAAAACTAACTGAGTGATAGGATTGTGTGATGATGGCATGCAAATATTATCACCCTAAATTTAATTATTTCTATGTAACAGCATGACACAAATGTTGTGTTCCTCTCATAACAGCTATTTGTCAACAATTATCCACTTTTAGCAACATGATGTACTCTATTTAGCCTCATTCAGTGATGCTAACAGAATCATAATCACATGAGATGTTCTGGTTTTTGGAGATCAGTTTTGGAGCTGCACCATTCGAACTGTTGTTAAAACTCACTGTTGCGTATTTTATACTTTCACCTGATTTTATATCTGATGACTGAGCAGCACTGACTGATGAATCAGAGGGTAACTGAGCTGTGGAGTAGACGTCCTGATGTGCTGGGCGTTTTAGTGCAGCATAAACAGGTGGTGAAGGATCAGAGGGAATTGTGGGTAATCCAGTGTTGGAGTAAATCTCAGACGGGGCTGAGGGAAGTTGTACAGCCGAGTAAAGACTGTTTGAAACCTCCTCATTTTCAGAAACAGGACATGGAACCTGATCAGAAGTAAAATAAGAAACTGTAATCAAATCATGTCCTTAAAACAGAAATGTAATTATTAATAAATGAGTTTTAGGGAAAATAGATAAAATTCTAAAGGCCATTTTCCATCCACAAGACATTTCCTTCTACAAAACTGTCACTCAATTCTGTGTAATCTCTAGAGATGGTTGTGTGTGAAAATCCCAGATCATCAGCCATTTGTGAAAAACCCAAACCTAATTCATCTGGTACCAACAAGAATTTCACACTTAAACCCACTGTGATCTCATTTTTTCCTAATTTTCCATTTTTTTGCACCTAATAAAGTGGACAGTGTGGGTGTGTTAATTAGAAGTAGCTTTGCCACTAGTGGGAGACAAATCTCTCTCTGAGTAATTAGTACCAACTGCACCTGAAGCCATTACTGTGTACAAGTTGCTTGAAGGTTGTTAAATCAGTCAGTCTTGGGTTCATGCTATGTGGCTGAAAATGAGCTGATATTAGTATTTTAATAACTAGAACATTCCCTGAGTCTTTCCTCTGTACAGGTGTACAAGCCATTGGATTATTTTTTGTACAAGCCATTGGATATAAGTTTTGTTTCCTGGGTGGTTCCAGGTATCAATCTCAAATGTATTGTTCCTGTTCTCACTTGCTTTGCTTCATTAGTTCATTTCAATTTGCTGTAATGTGAGAATCAGGCCTCAGACGTCTTCAGTCTCGCTTCCCTTTCGATTTCAGTCTACAGTTCAGGCACTAATAACACTCTTCCTGTCTAGCATGAACCAAGTCACCCAGTTTATATAGAAATGTAATCAGCAGATCAGCTTATGGTAATATCTGGTTTAGTGCAGTACATCAGATGTGGCCGCAAACATTTATTTCTGTAGTTTTGTTTAAAGCAAAGACAGTTTTTGAGAAACAACTCACCATAAAGATGTCTGAGGAGCTGTGTGGAGACAGGGCTGAAAACGAGGCTAGGAATTGGAAAAATAAAATTTTATGAACAACACATTAGAACTATATATATATTATTAAAATATAAACAAACTGAAAACAAAATGAATTTTTATTTATAACCTCATGCAGGTACACATCTGTCCACTAGGGGGAATTGTTTTGTTTTACGAATTTAATGTGGTCCATTGTGGTTCCAGGAGAGCAGAGCAGCTAGCAATGTTACTTAACTAGATAACAACTTTAGTTTGCTTGTTTATTTCACTAATTACCAGAGGTGAAACCTTTTATATTTTGGTGATTTCATTCAGCTAATTCAGCAGAATGGTGGGACATGATTTTTGTCAGAAATCTACACAGAAATCATTTAATACAGTGTAATTTTATTTGAAAAATTATACCAATCATTTTCTGCATTTGATTTATCATACTATCAATAACAGTTGAAATAATAAGTGAAAATGTGATTGATTGCTGTACCTTGTGTCATCGTCTTCTTTTTCCTCTGTAATTTGAAGGTAAATAAAATGGCAATAAGAAGCAGCTCTAGGAGCACAGATACTGCAATGATGAAAGCAGAAGTTGGAAATTCTGGAAGGAAAACATGATCATAATGAGAGTCACAATCAAACCATCTTCTGATTTTACCTGAAACATAGTGTGTGTGTGTGTGTGTGTGTGTGTGTGTGTGTGTGTGTGT
>MU551738.1:90789-125420 GCA_024362625.1 Silurus asotus
ATATAGTTAAAATATAAATAAATGAGAAACAAAATTATTTTTTTATTTATGACCTCATGCAGGTACACATCTGTCCACTAGGGGGAATTGTTCTGTCTTACGAATTTAATGTGGTCCATTGTGGTTCCAGGAAAGCAGAGCAGCTAGCAATGTTACTTAACTAGATAACAACTTTAAATTGCTTGTTTATTTCACTAGTTACCAGAGGTGAAACCTTTTATAGTTCAGGGATTTCATTCAGCTAAATCAGCAGAATAGTGGGACATGATTTTTGTCAGAAATCTACACAGAAATCATTTAATCTCTTTTAAAGGTCAAATGTGTACACATTCCCCAGGACATTAAATTTCTACATACAGTGTAATTTTATTTGAAATATTATACCAATCATTTTCTGCATAGTTCAGGGATTTCATTCAGCTAATTCAGCAGAATTGTGGGACATGATTTTTGTCAGAAAGCTACACAGAAATCATTTAATACAGTGTAATTTTATTTGAAATATTATACCAATCATTTTCTGCATTTTATTTATCATACTATCAAAAACAGTTGAAATAATCAGTGAAAATGTGATTGATTGCTGTACCTTGTGTCATCGTCTTCTTTTTCCTCTGTAATTTGAAAGTGAATAAAATGGCAATAAGAAGCAGCTCTAGGAGCACAGATACTGCAATGATGAAAGCAGAAGTTGGAAATTCTGGAAGGAAAACATGATCATAATGAGAGTCACAATCAAACCATCTTCTGATTTTCCCTAAAAAAATGTGTGTGTGTGTGTGTGTGTGTGTGTGTGTGTGTGTGTGTGTGTGTGTGTGTGCAAATAAAAGTTCTAGAAATTTCTAGATGATGATGTTGTGGCCTTCATACAGTGGATTGTGTTCATGTGTCTGTAAATAGACTACAGGCCTGAATGAGGAAACAGAGCTGACTGAAGAGCTGAATTGTCTTTTTTATAACATGGTATTGCGTAAAGCTGCCAAACAACATGTGATTTTATCTTTTGATCATCAGTTTGAATTTCTTTTCTATTAGAAGCTGAGCCTCTAAAAATGTCTCCATGGAAGCAGATGATCAAAACCAGTATGTGTTGATTATGTTACTAAATTAAACCATAAATCAAACAA
Source organism: Silurus asotus (assembly GCA_024362625.1). Taxonomy (NCBI): domain Eukaryota; kingdom Metazoa; phylum Chordata; class Actinopteri; order Siluriformes; family Siluridae; genus Silurus; species Silurus asotus. The sequence continues at coordinate 91,917 of MU551738.1, forward strand.
AGAATCCATGTAATTACCCAATATGCAAAACCCAAGAAGTTACATTTTAATTAGTATTTTTAGACCAAACTGAGGTGGAAAACATTGAACTAAACCCTGAGTTATTGCCCATCCATCCATCCATCCATCCATCCATACATACATCCATCTATTCATCCATCCATCCAAATATTTATCTATCTATCTATCTATCTAAAAATAGTTTGATTTTATGAGGCATTATTTCAAACCAGACACAGAAACGTTCACACCTGCACAGACAAACCACAGTAAAGGAAGTGCAAATGCACCCAATATAGATTTAAACTGAAAGTGGTGGCGTACTGGATTGTTGGACTTCTGATTCAGAAGGCCATGTTTAGATCCCAGCTCCATTAATCTGCCACTGCATGGCCCTTAAACCAGATCCTTAACCCTCAAGTGCTCAGCAGTATAAATAAAATAACTGGAAGTGGTTCTGGATGAGTGTCTTACAGTTCATATGTGGAAGTAGAAGAGATCCTGCATGTGTACAGTCCCAATATGGGAAAATTATTGAAATTATTTATCTAATTTCTCTTTATTTGGCACAAATACAGTCTGCAGTGTAAAATGCAGTGGTTAAATTGTGGGTATTGTGAGTGTGTTGAGAATAAAAGCTTAAGTCACTTCCTGTCCATCGCTAAACCACAGGATGTAAAATTATGCTTTAAATATTTTAAAGCTGAAGTCGTCTCTCATGTAGCGTTTTGCTCCGTGTTCTACGTGTCATGTAGAAGAATTTATATAAAGGATTAAATACGCTGATTATTTGCATACATACTCTGAGGTGCAGAAGCGATGGTTGGATCTTTAGCATCATTTAGCAAATTAGCTGAAATGAAAAAGGGAGAAATGAATGATGTGGGAGAAATGTGATAAAGTGGAGGTCAGGCAAAAAGTCCATACCTGCTGTTATTGTTGATGATGATGATGTATGTGTGATCTCAGCATGCACTGATAGACTTGTTGAAGTGAAGCGTGTGGTGGGTGAAGCAGTACTGTTAGCAGAATCATCTGGAAGATAGAAACAATCCATTTTTTTATTTCATACAGTTCAAATTTGTCAGGTTAAAGATCCATGAACTGGTTATTAATCAAAGTTTTTAAACCTGATACATTGTACATGGTGATGATTTAATAATATATTATTTTAGTGTCCACTGTGTAACACTCACCAGGTTTAACCAGCAGTTGAAGCTTTGTGTAAATATTAGGCCCTGTCTGCTCTACCACACACCAGTAAGTGTTTGCATCCTCTGCTCTCAGATCAGTGATGGTGACGGTGAAGATTTTGGCTGTTGTGTCGTCATACAGAGAGAATCTGGTGTCTTCAGCAGGAGATCCAGACTGAACAGGAATGTCTTTGATTGCAGGCCATCCGGGACATTCACCTCTGCAGAGATACTTGTTGTTCTTTTCATATCCAGATTCATAGGAACATTTAATCTGAACTGATCTTCCTCTGTATCCAGTTACTTTTGTCACAGCATCAGATCCAGCTGGAGAATGAATTACAGTGGAATAAAATGTGATCCAGGACGATTGTGCAACATATAAGATCAGTATTAAGACATATTTTAGTGCAAACATTGTGACAAATGAAACAAAAGGCAGGTACAGAAGATGAAATTGCATACACACAGAATAATAATATAAATCATAGATCTTATTATATATGGGTTTTCTTCTCGCTGCACATTTTGTGTTTAACCACAGGAAGAAAGATGAGAATGAAAGCCGGCTGAACTGAAACCATTAACAGTGACCATTAAACACAATCTTTTCAGGTATTATATTAAAAAGTACTTTACAATTAATTTCACAAGTTAAGATGTGTAGATGTTTGCATGCGTAGGTTAGTAAAAGTGTTTTTGTGGTAAACAGGAAGCCTCAGCTGAACTGATAAAAGATCTATCGAACAATAAACGTCCATCAATGCAAAGCTTTAATGTTGATACTGTTGATAATGTGCTTTTACTTACCTGCAATCAGGCAGAAGGTGAAAAGAAGAAAGATTTTCATTTTAAGTGAAAGCTTCTTCTCAGGACGAATAAAGAAATGCTTTGTTCGTTTTCTTCCACTTCTTCACTCACTCTGTTTTTGGTGACTGTACAGTTTGTATTTGTGTGCTAAAGGCATAAATGACCTCATGTCCACTTCCACTTTTTGTGATAGGAAACCACCCAGGAAGTGCCTATGAGAAATGCTGCACTGCAGTGTGAACTGTAATCTCAAATGTGCTTTGTGTTGGTGGGGAGTTCGTGTACAAAGTCGTTTTTATTAATGTAAAAGCAATTATTGTGTTATATGAATGAACTAGATTTACTCCAGGATTAAATGTAGTGTTCGTGAGTGTGTCTCACGCTCAGTTGTATCACCAGACACCATTCATGAGCAGCTACCTGGCCCTGCTAAATGTAATAATTTATTTGCAACTGTACTGCCCTCTAGTGGACAAGTGTGAACCAGGAACAAAACACTGCAGTGTTCTCCGAATGTAATCTACAAACACAAGGCAGACAGAGGAGGATTTAGACAGGATTGTAGATATCATGACGCTAACCTGAGCATAATTCATTCACACAATCATGTAACATTCAGAATGTTTCCTAGATCATTTCCAAACAGGTGCAGGAAAACACATATAGACCAGACAAGAGCAGGTCACAGGCCATAGCCATGGAGTTCTGTTCCATCTGCCATTATTATGATTCCTGCAGGTAAAGTCCCTGGTCTGAGTTTGGAATTTATATAAAGGATTAAATACGCTGATTATTTGCATACATACTCTGAGGTGCAGAAGCGATGGTTGGATCTTTAGCATCATTTAGCAAATTAGCTGAAATGAAAAAGGGAGAAATGAATGATGTGGGAGAAATGTGATAAAGAGGAGGTCAGGCAAAAAAGTCCATACCTGCTGTTATTGTTGATGATGATGATGTACGTGTGATCTCAGCATGCACTGATAGACTTGTTGAAGTAAAGCGTGTGATGGGTGAAGCAGTACTGTTAGCAGAATCATCTGGAAGATAGAAACAATCCATTTTTTAATCTCATACAGTTCAAATTTGTCAGGATAAAGATCCATGAAATGGTTATTAATCAAAGTTTTAAAACCTGATACATTGTACATGGTGATGATTTAATAATATATTATTTTAGTGTCCACTGTGTAACACTCACCCGTTTTAACCAGCAGTTGAAGCTTTGTGTAAATATTTTTCCCTTTCTGCTGTACCACACACCAGTAAGTGTTTGCATCCTCTGCTCTCAGATCAGTGATGGTGATGGTGAAGATTTTGGCTGTTGTGTCATCATACAGAGAGAATCTGATGTCTTCAGCAGGAGATCCAGACTGAACAGGAATGTCTTTGATTGCAGGCCAAGGGGGACATTCACCTCTGCAGAGATACTTGTTGTTCTTTTCATATCCAGATTCATAGTGACATTTAATCTGAACTGATCTTCCTCTGTATCCAGTTACTGTAGTTACAGCATCAGATCCAGCTGGAGAATGAAATACAGTGGAATAAAATGTGATCCAGGACGGTGGTGCAACATATAAGATTAGTATTAAGACATATTTTAGTGCAAACATTGTGACAAATGAAACAAAAGGCAGGTACAGAAGATGAAATTGCATACACACAGAATAATAATATAAATCATAGATCTTAATTAAATAAGGGTTTTCTTCTCGCTGCACATTTTGTGTTTAACCACAAGAAGAAAGATGAGAATGAAAGCCGGCTGAACTAAAACCATTAACAGTGACCATTAAACACAATCTTTTCAGTTATTATATTAAAAAATGCTTTACAATTTATTTCACAAGTTAAGATGTGTAGATGTTTGCATGCGTAGGTTAGTAAAAGTGTTTTTGTGGTAAACAGGAAGCCTCAGCTGAACTGATAAAAGATCTATAGAGCAATAAACATCCATCAATGCAAAGCTTTAATGTTGATACTGTTGATAATGTGCTTTTACTTACCTGCAATCAGGCAGAAGGTGAAAAGAAGAAAGATTTTAATTTTAAGTGAAAGCTTCTTCTCAGGACGAATAAAGAACTGCTTTGTTCGTTTTCTTCCACTTCTTCACTCACTCTGTTTTTGGTGACTGTACAGTTTGTATTTGTGTGCTAAAGGCATAAATGACCTTATATCCACTTCCACTTTTTGTGATAGGAAACCACCCAGGAAGTGCCTATGAGAAATGCTGCACTGCAGTGTGAACTGTAATCTCAAATGTGCTTTGTGTTGGTGGGGAGTTCGTGTACAAAGTCGTTTTTATTAATGTAAAAGCAATTATTGTGTTATATGAATGAACTAGATTTACTCCAGGATTAAATGTAGTGTTCGTGAGTGTGTCTCACGCTCAGTTGTATCACCAGACACCATTCATGATCAGCTACCTGGCCCTGCTAAATGTCATAATTTATTTGCAATAGTACTGCCCTCTAGTGGACAAGTGTGAACCAGGAACCAAACACTGCAGTGTTCTCCGAATGTAATCTACAAACACAAGGCAGACAGAGGACAATTTTGGACAGGATCGAAGATATCATGACGCTACACTGAGCATAATTCATTCACACAATCATGTAACATTCAGAATGCAACATTTATCCTAGATCATTTCCAAACAGGTGCAGGAAAACACATATAGACCAGACAAGAGCAGGTCACAGGCCATGGCCATGGAGTTCTGTTCCATCTGCCATTTTTAAAATTCCTCCAGAAAAGTCTGACTTAAAGATCTCACATGCATGTTTTCGGAGCAGTCCTTTTGGTCTATAAGAAAATTGGAAGGACAAGAAGATACATTTTGCTGCTTAGGAATTATAAGTTGGGAATATGCTTCCTTTTCATGTTGTATATGGAGGATCTTACCCAAGGATTTACTTTGGAATACTGGTCTGGTGAAGGTGCCCCAGTAAAGACAGTAATTGTTGTACAGACTTCTATTTTGTATAATACACCACTTATATTTGAACAGGAACTGTGACTTGTTACACACATGGATAGAGTTTTGAGTTGAGTGTAGGCAGTGATTCTCTGGCTTGAGCCCCCACTCAAAAGGGGCCTAACCCCCCTTTACTAATGCTACAGTAATGGGAACCAGAGCACATTGTTCAGACCCCTGCTGTGTTGATGGAAGGTGTAAAACGTGTATAATGTATATATGTCTCCTTTTCTACCTGAGGATTGCAAAGGAAAGGTAGAAGGCAATCTCAGGATGCTAAGACCAAAGCCAGGGGTTTTGCTGAAGACTTTAATGGTTTGTGCTTTAAATAGAAGCCTGATATCGTGCAAGAGGAATTAATGAGCCGGATAATTAACATCCATCATATTCTTGCTGCTTGCCTGAAGGGGGCAGTAACACTGAGGAAGATGGTAGAACAACCTGAAAGCTGAGGTCTCAATGTTCTTGTTGGCATATTACATATAAATAATGTGATGTTAGTAATTTAAAGACAAGATGATTTAAAAGAACAAAAAGTTGATTTACAAAAAATTTTTTGTATATATATATATATATATATAATTGTAGGTACAGCATTATTACATGCAGATTTGCCATTAAATGTTGGTTGATTTATTGGAGATTACATCAAGTAACATTTTAATTTAAAACCAGACATAAAAAATCTACAACAAGTGATTAACCCACAGGCCTGGCAACATGTCTGCTGGTGAACCAATAAACACTGCTACAGCATTTCAATCTTATTTTTTATAATGGAAGGTCAGATTCTGATAGACTGGATTTGATTGGATATCAGTAGAGGTTGATTTCTGATGGTTTGATTGGTCGGTGGTAGAGTCTGGACTCTTGCATGCTTTTGCTCGCAGATGTTTGAAATTTAGGTAATTTTTATAAACATCACTTGGAAAAAAAAACTCAATTAAAACGTTTGTAAGTGAAGTGTTTCTGAAAGTAATATCAGGAGCAAATTATTGGTGGGTACCTCCTTTTGAAGATGTTACAGGTCCTGCAGTGAAATGAGAAGGAAACAATGTTAGGCTGTGTTTTGCATTTTAAAGGAATCACAGAGTTTATTCCAGCTTTGTGTTCACACAAATTATATCAGTAATCCTTCATTTAGGTTAAAAAGAAATCCAATGGGTGTCATCTCCTCTTTTGATTAGATATAAAACATGTGGCTGTATGTGTATTTAAAGCAGGTCATCATGAGGTAACAAAAATATTAAGTGGTTTTTACCTCGACATTTTCTTTTGCAGTAGACTATTATAATTACAGCAACAGTGAACACGACTGCACCTGTACTGATCAGGAGGTAGGTAGCAAAACCTGGAACATCTGTACAGGACAAACATTTAACAGGATCATAAACATTCAAACTATATGTAAAAATGGCCATGTTTCAGGTGGAACCAATAGAAATGTGAAGCAATTTGCAAAATGTGTACTCGCTATTAAACAGAATTTCAGCCTTCATGTCAAAACTGAGTGGGTCACCAAAACATCATGGATATGAAGCTTCATCTTTGTTTTATTTTTAGTGTGCGGAGTGCTGAGCAGAACAGTGATGTGATGTACATGCTGATGCAATGTCATTATCATGCAAGTCTAATTTACAGAGAGTGAAAAGATGAGTGTTGGTGGTTCTTTACAGTGTAGATGCAGGTCTACATACCATTTTTTGAGGGAGCGGTGGTTTGGTGTTGAACTTTGTTTAATGAAGTAACTGAAAAATATGAGACATGATGAATGACATGACAGAAATATGATAAAGAAAAGCTCAGATAAAAAGTTCTTACTTGTAGCTGGAGGCGTCTCAGAATCCACTGATGGACTCGTGATATGTGATGAAGTTGAGTATGTGGTGTGTGTGGACTGTGAGACAGTACTGCTGGCAGGATTATCTGAGAGAACAGAAAACAAGCTACAATTCAGGTTCTCTTTCCATTCAGTTTACAATTTCTAGGTTTATAATCCACAATTTGAGCTTCATTTATCAATCTTCTGGCCAGGATTATTAAAGATTAGCTGATATTTTTATGTGCACATTATTAAATCACAACTTGGACAGTCATGTGCCTTTTACTGAAGAGTGTCTTCGTTCTGGCAACTCTACCATACAGGCCTGATTGGTGGAGTGCTGCAGAGAAGTTTATTATTATGGATGGTTCTCCTCTCTCTACAGAGAAATGCTAGAGTCTTGGTGGCTTCACACTTCTTGCATTTAAGGATGATGGAGGTCAATCATTGGGACCTTCAATTCTGCAGGAAATCTTTGTTTTCCTCTCCCCAGATCTGTGCCTCGATTCAATCTCAGAGGTCTACAGACAATTCCTTGGTCTTCATTGTTTGGTTGGCTGTGGGAACTCATATAGACAGGTGTGTGCCTTTCCAAATCTAGTTCAGTCATTTAAATGTACCAAAGGTGGACTCCAATCAGTTTTTATTTTTTAACAAATTTGCAAAAACCTCAAACAAACTTCTTTCACTTTGTCATTATGAGGTTTTGTTTGTAGAACTTTAAGGGAAAAAATGAATGTAATCTATTTTTGAATAAAGCTATAATATAACAATGTGAAAAAAAAGACTGTGAATACCTTCCAGATGAACTGTATACACTCTCCTCTTACTCTCCTCCTCTGGAGTAATTGCATCCTAACAACTCCTCTAACTCCTAACACCGCTAAGGTACCCTCTGTTCCATTAACGAAGCTGTCCAGGGAGGGGAGGATCTTTGACCATGGAGCATACAAATTTCTCATTCTGAAGATCTGCTTGTGTAACAGGTATAGAAAATATACTGTTAAATATAAGAATTCACACAAAATTTTATTTCTCATATGGTTACCTGATGTAAAAATGAGCGCTTCCCCTTTAAGAGTTGTGATGCCACATGTGATTTAACTTCCTCTGCTGCTCCCTCCTCTTCCTTTTTGTACTGTTATCTTGTGGAAGAGTATGAAAAGGGCATTTCCATCTAAAGAGGCTGCTTATTTGTTTCATGTGTCAGAAATAAAAATGCTCCTGGAGAAGAATCAAAGCCTGCTGTCCTGTATCTGATTCAGTAAAGTCACAACGCAGAGTCCAGTTATTCCACCGGTGTCTCCGGCTGCATGTAAAGTTTGGCGTCGCGAGTCACCGGTTACACTTGGATGAGTAGTGAACCTATTCAACTGGAATCAACACCCAGATACCCACACCTGGATGCTTGAGAATCTTCACAGACTGTTTCTAACATAATAAATGAGCTCAATGTGTTATGTTAATGGTGGTTTATAACTCATCTTAATCACAATGTTATTTATAATTAATACATTTGAGTTGATTTCAGTCTCCACTGTGTAACACTCGCCCATTTCACCCAGGAGTCGAAGGTGTCATTGTTTGCTACATTTTTTCTCAGATCATTGATCATGAAGGTGAAGATGTTGGCTTTCTGTTGTCATACAGTAAGAATCTGATGTCTACAGCAGGAGATGAACAAGAATGTCTCCAGACTTCCAGCTGGAACATAGACCTCTGCAGTTTGATCCTCATTTATCAATTTCAACGATACTCTATAAATTACCAAATTCCTTCATGGTACTTATAATTTCCACTTAGTAAATTAGGTTTCTACAATGCCTCCAGTACCATCTACAATGTACATGGTGGTTTAATAATTAAGTTTTCACTGTGTAACACTCACCCAGTTCAACCAGCAGTTGAAGCTCTGTGTAAATATCCCTCCCTGTTCGCTCGATCCCACACCAGTAAGTGTCTTCATCCTCTGTTCTCAGATCAGTGATAATGACGGTGAAGATCCTGGCTATTGTGTTGTCGTACAGAGAGAATCTGGTGTTTTCAGCAGGAGATCCAGATTTAACCAAAACATGTATCCAGTCAGAACAGTCACCTCTGCAGAGATATTTTGTGTTTTCTTCATATCCAGATTCATAGTGACATTTAATCTCAACTGATCGTCCTCTGTATCCAGTTACTGTAGTTACAGCATCAGATCCAGCTGGAGAAAAAAAAATACAGTGAAATTAATTCACTATCCAGGAATATTTAAGTATAATTATTGTGATAAGTGTAAGAGAAAAGCCAGGTACAAACTATGTACATAGATGATCCTATACAGCTGAAAGTGTACATTTATACATGACATGCATGTAAGAAGACTAAACCCAGCCATTAGGGAGGCACAATCCAGTGCATTCTTAGTGCCGGTCCCAAGCCCGGGTAAATGGGGAGGGTTGCGTTAGGAAGGGCATCCAGCGTAAAACATGCGCCAAATCAAATATGCGGATCACAAATAAGAATTTCATACCGGATCGGTCGAGGCCCGGGTTAACAACGACCGCCACAGGTATCGTTAGCCGACAGGGTACCGGTGGAAATTGGGCTACTGTTGGCCGAAGGAGAAAAAGGAGAGGAGGAAGACGTCTACAGAGACGGCAGGGAAAGGAGCAGTGTAGGAGAGTAGAGGTTAGGGTTGGTACTTTAAATGTTGGTACTATGACGGGTAAAGGGATAGAAGTAGCTGATATGATGGAGAGGAGAAAGGTAGATATGCTGTGTGTTCAGGAGACCAAGTGGAAAGGGAGTAAGGCCAGGAACATTGGAGGTGGATTTAAACTGTTTTATCATGGTGTGGATGGAAAGAGAAATGGTGTAGGGGTGATTCTGAAGGAAGAGTACAGTAAGAGTGTAGTGGAGGTGAAGAGAGTTTCTGATAGGGTGATGATCGTGAAGGTGGAAGTTGAAGGGATGATGATAAATGTCATCAGTGCCTATGCTCCACAAGTTGGCTGTGAGATGGAGGAGAAGGAAAGATTCTGGAGTGAATTAGATGAAGTGGTAGATGGTGTACCTAGGAAGGAACGGTTGGTGATTGGGGCGGACTTTAATGGGCATGTAGGTGAAGGGAACAGAGGTGACGAGGAGGTGATGGGTAGGTATGGTTTTAAGGAGAGGAATGTGGAAGGGCAGATGGTGGTAGATTTTGCTAAAAGGATGGAAATGGCAGTGGTGAACACTTATTTTAAGAAGAAGGAGGATCATAGGGTGACGTATAAAAGTGGAGGAAGGTGCACACAGGTGGACTATGTGCTATGCAGGAGATGCAACCTGAAGGAGATTGGCGACTGTAAGGTGTTGGCAGGGGACAGTGTAGCTAGACAGCATAGGATGGTGGTCTGTAGGATGGTTTTGGAGGCGAAGAAGAAGAGGAGGAGAGTGAGGACTGAAAGAAGAATAAGATGGTGGAAACTGAAGGAGGAAGAGTGTAGTGTGAGGTTCAGGGAAGAGGTCAGAGAGAGGCTCAGTGGTGTTAAGGAGGTGTTGGATGATTGGGCAACTACTGCAGGAGTGATGAGGGAGGCAGCTAGAAAAGTACTTGGTGTGACATCTGGAAATAGAAAGGAAGACAAGGAGACGTGGTGGTGGAATGAGGAAGTGCAGGAGAGCATAAGGAGAAAGAGGTTGGCAAAACAGAAGTGGGATAGACAGAGTGATGAGAAAAGTAGGCAGGAGTACAAGGAGATGCGGCAGCAGGTTAAGAGGGATGTGGCGAAAGCCAAGGAAAAGGCATATGAGGAGCTGTATGAGAGGTTGGACACTAAGGAAGGAGAAAAGGATTTGTACCGATTGGCCAGGCAGAGGGACCGAGCTGGAAAGGATGTACTGCAAGTTAGAGCAGTAAAGGATGGAGAGGGAAATGTGTTGACTAGTGAGGAGAGTGTGTTGAGAAGGTGGAGGGAGTATTTTGAGCAGCTGATGAATGAGGAAAATCAGAGAGAGAGAAGGTTGGATGATGTGGAGTTGGTGAAGCAGGATGTAGATAGGATTAGTAAGGAGGAAGTGAGAGCAGCGATTAAGAGGATGAAGAGTGGAAAGTCGGTTGGACCAGATGACATACCGGTAGAAGCGTGGAGATGTTTAGGAGAGATGGCAGTGGAGTTTTTAACCAGATTGTTTAACAGGATTTTGGAAGGTGAGAAGATGCCTGAGGAATGGAGAAGAAGTGTGCTGGTACCGATCTTTAAGCATAAAGGAGATGTGCAGACCTGCAGTAACTACAGGGGTATTAAGTTGATCAGTCACACCATGAAGTTATGGGAAAGAGTAGTGGAAGCCAGGCTGAGAGAAGAGGTGACCATCTGTGAGCAACAGTATGGTTTCATGCCGAGGAAGAGCACCACAGATGCCTTATTTGCTTTGAGAATGTTGATGGAGAAGTATAGAGAAGGACAGAAGGAATTGCATTGTGTATTTGTGGATTTAGAGAAGGCGTACGACAGGGTGCCAAGAGAGGAGTTGTGGTATTGTATGAGGAAGTCAGGTGTGTCAGAGAAGTATGTGAGGGTGGTGCAGGACATGTATGAGGACAGTGTGACGGCAGTGAAGTGTGCAGTAGGTACGACAGACTGGTTTAGAGTGAAGGTTGGACTGCATCAAGGATCGGCCCTGAGCCCTTTCCTGTTTGCAGTGGTGATGGACAGGTTGACGGACGAGGTCAGACAGGAGTCTCCCTGGACTATGATGTTTGCGGATGATATTGTGATTTGTTGTGAGAGTAGGGAGCAGGTTGAGGAGAGTCTGGAGAGGTGGAGATATGCGCTGGAGAGAAGGGGAATGAAACTCAGTAGGAGTAAGACAGAATACATGTGTGTGAATGAGAGGGAGGGCAGTGGAGTGGTGCGGTTGCAGGGAGAAGAGCTTCAGAAGGTGGAGGAATTCAGGTACCTAGGGTCAACAGTGCAAAGTAATGGAGAGTGTGTTAGAGAAGTGAAGAAAAGAGTGCAGGCAGGGTGGAGTGGGTGGAGAAGAGTGACAGGAGTGATTTGTGATAGTAGGGTATCTGCAAAATTGAAAGGGAAAGTTTATAGGACTGTGGTGAGACCTGCGATGTTGTATGGTTTAGAGACAGTGGCATTGAGTAAAAGACAGGAGGCGGAGCTGGAGGTAGCAGAGCTGAAGATGTTGAGGTTTTCGTTGGGAGTGACGAGGATGGATAAGATTAGAAATGAGTTTATTAGAGGAACGGCGCATGTACGATGTTTTGGTGACAAGGTGAGGGAGGCGAGATTGAGATGGTTTGGACATGTGCAGAGGAGGGACATGAATTATATTGGTAGGAGAATGCTGAGGATGGAGCCACCAGGTAGGAGGAAAAGAGGACGGCCGAGAAGGAGGTTCATGGATGTGGTGAGGGAAGACATGCAGGTAGTTAGTGTAAAAGAGGCAAATGTAGAGGACAGGGTGGTATGGAGACGGATGATCTGCTGTGGCGACCCCTAATGGGAGCAGCCGAAAGAAGAAGAAGAAGAAGAAGAAGCATGTAAGAAGACTAGGAAGTCTCAGAGCCCCCCCAAAAAACTTTATTAGGAAAGCTTCAAAAATTTCTATCAAGCTGTTAATTAGAATACAGTCACATTATCATCTACATGAGACCAAAAAAACTCATAATGAATAATTACACTGTCAGTACTCCAACAATCAACGTGTGAAAGAAAGACGACTTCACACGACCAGAAACGTGTCAATGATTACAGAACTTGTAGGTGTTTTGTTTTTAAGAGCAGCACCATCAGCATCTACAATCAGGTAACAATAACTTATTTTCCTTCTCAAATTATTTCCTACATTATGTTGGCAAATGTTTGTGCACACCTGGTCATAAGTACGGTATGTGCTTTTTGAGCATCGCACTCTCTCTCTTTACCACAAGATTTTGGAGTGTTTTCGTGGACATTTGTATTCATCAGCCACAAGGTTGGTAGTAAAGTCAGGCACTGATGTAGGTGATGTGAAGGCCTGGGGTGCAGTCAGCATTCCAGTTAAATCCAAAGTTGTTCAGTATGGTTGAGGTCAAAGATCTATAGAACATATAGCATCTATACAACTCGATTTTTCTCTCCAAGCCATGTAAAGCAGATCTTCATGAAGCTCACTTTGTGCACAGGGGCATCGCCATGCTGGAACAGATTTGGATTTCAAAGTTGAACTGAACAAAGTTCCTGTACAATTGTGTGCCTCCAGGTTTGTGGAAACAGTAGATCAGATGTCCCAATACTTTGTTCTTATAAGAGTATGTTGTTGGATTTATTCCTGTTATACACTTTGTACTGTAGAGGGCAGTAGAGGCCTCAATCTCAGACCTTTACACACTGATGGGACAGTTGCAGGGTGAACAACACAGAAATACATTTAAATGTAGAAAACAATATTATAAAAAAATATAATAAAACTAATATTAAAACATTTTTAAACAAGATAATGATTACACCAGGGGTCACCAACGTGGTGCCCGCGGCCACGAGGTTGCCCGCAAGGACCACATGAGTCGCCCTCGAGCCTTTTCTAAAAATATCTGTTTCCTACCTTGTTAAATCGTTGTTTATATTGTGAGAAATCATTAACATGTCTTCATAACAATGTCTTCACATAGATCAGGGTGTCAAACTCACTGTCAAATCTGACCCGACGTAAAATTATATCCGGCCCGCGAGATGATTTTATAAAGATCTATTATTATTGTTATTAATGTCCTGGTGATATGAAGCGTTGAATAACACAAACTACAGATCCCATAATGCAGCGCTTCAGCTGCTTTACTGAACTCTACACTACCTGAGAACATTCCAGCGTCAATCAAGTGGAGCTTCTGTTGATGTATTTAACTCTATTGTACAGTTATTGTGAAACAGCGCCTCACAGTGGTGGAGAGAAAAGTGGATTCTAAAAACAGCTTTTCAAAACTGATGGGATTCTGAGTAGATGTTTACTGACACTGCCGGTAAACACGTGTGTGTTATTAGTGCAGTGAATGTGGCTCGAAAACGGCGAATGTGGCTCTTTTAAAAATCTAAGACGGAACTACGAGACAAAACATCAGGAGATGCTAAAGAACCTGAATACAGAGCAGAAGATACAGAAAGTAGAAGAGTTAAGGGAAGAATCTGACATTTTAGCAGATGTTTTTCACCAGAGCAAAATCCCAAAGTGAAGCTGGTGTGAAAACAGAGGAGAAATCAGAGTCTCATCAGCCGCTTATTTACTGAGGGAGAGTTTCTGAAGAGCTGCATGATGAAGCTGTGAGACGTCTGGTGTTTAACTGGAGATATTTTTATAGAGAGCAAAATATTTGAAGTTATTTAAAGTTTCAGATTATTATTTATAAAATGGTATGAGAGCAAAGAAATCTGATTGTTTTGATTTGTTGTTAATTTAACGTTTACTTAAAAGCACAATTTGTATTGATTTGCAGCATGTTAATATTTCTAACTTGTATAGTTTGACAGGAGATATTTTTATGGAGAGATATTTATTTAAAGTTTAAGTTCATTTTATTCTGGAATAATATTCCTGTCTGTTTTTATTCATATTTATGTTTAAAAAAAAACCATTTAGTTTTATTGTGTTCAATAAATGTTTCTCCTGTTCAGCCCGTGACCTAAAGTGTGCTGTGAGTTTTGGCCCCTGTGAAATTGAGTTTGCCATTGATGAATATCATTAATTATTAATAATAACATATAATTTAGGGTAAACTGAGCAAATTTGTTATTTCAGAATTGTGTATCAAACTGGTAGCCCTTCACATTAGTCAGTACCCAAGAAGTAGGTCTCAGTGTGAAAAGGTTGATGACCCCTGATTAACACTCACTAAAAAAAGAGGTTTAAAAGTTTTCAGAAAGATAAAGATTTCTTCATAACCTTCACATACAATATTTCACAAATGCACTTCCTGAGGAGTTTGCAAGTATATTTTTCTTTCACCAAAAGTGGAAGTGGGCGTCGCACACAGACACCACGCAGACAGAGACGGTGAGGAAGTGCAGGCTGTACAACAAAATTCTTTTATACTATTTTCTAAAGTGGAGTTTCTGAGTCTTGAAGATCATGAAGATCCTCCTCACCTTCTGCCTGATTATCTGTAAGTCATTATTTATAATCATTTATAAATCATTTTCTGTTTCAGTCTCGGATTAAAACACTGGATTGATTGACAGTCAGCAAGTTGCTCAGATTAGACACGTGACCTACAGTCAGGAATCTACAATTTAGCATTAAAGTGATTCTCTGTGAATCTGTGAATCATCTGAATAACAGTTTATAACAAAAGGTTATGACTCCAAATACTTTGTCCACATTTAGAAAAAATAATGGACTCTAAGGACTCTGTACAGTTGTGTTCAAAATTGTTCAACCCCCACTGAAATTGATTGTTTTGGTCGGTTTGACATTGATTATGATCATTCAGTCATCATGCTTACCGGTTTGACATTGATTATGATCATTCAGTCATCCTGCTTACAATTAAATCAAAGCGGCACGTGTAGGTCAGACAAATATAACATACCATTTATAATGAAATAACCACAAATGTCTTTTCTGAGTTCACATCATTATCAGTTTTATTCAACCCTCAAGTGACATTCAATCTTAGTACTTAGTACAACATCCTTTTACAGTTATAACAGCTTTTAAACGTGAAGCATAGCTTGACACAAGTGTCTTGCAGCGATCTATGGGTATCTTCGCCCATTCCTCATGGGCAAAAGCCTCCAGTTTAGTCACATTCTTAGGCTTGCGCACTGCAACTGCTTACTTTAAGTCCCACCAGAGGTTCTCAATCGGATTTAAGTCTGGTGACTGCGATGGCCACTTCAAAATGTTCCAGCCTTTAATCTGCAACCATGCTCTAGTGGACTTGGAGGTATGCTTGGGATCATTGTCCTGTTGAAAGGTCCAACGTCTTCCAAGCCTCAGGTTTGTGACGGACTGCATCACATTGTCATCCAATATCTCCTGGTACTGAAGAGAATTCATGGTACCTTGCACACGCTGAAGCTTCCCAGTACCTGCAGAAGCAAAACAGCCCCAAAGCATAATTGACCCCCCGCCATGCTTCACAGTAGGCAAGGTGTTCTTTTCATCATAGGCCTTGTTCTTTCTCCTTCAACCATAGCGTTGATCCATGGGCCTAATTTTGTTTCATCAGTCCACAGAACACTATCCCAAAACTTCTGTGGTTTGTCCACATGACTTTTGGCATACTGTAGTCGACTCTACTTATTCTATGGGCACAGCAAGGGGGTGCGCCTGGGAGTTCTGGCATGGAGGCCTTCATTACGCAGGGTGTGCCGTATTGTCTCAGCAGAAACTTCAGTACCCACATCTGACAAATCTTTTCTCAGTTCCTCAGCAGTCACACGGGGACTTTTCTCCACTCTACGCTTCAGGTAGCGCACAGCAGTCGAAGTCAGCATCTTCTTTCTGCCACCACCAGGTAGTGTTTTAACAGTGCCCTTTGCCTTGAATTTGCGAATGATGCTTCCTATGGTGTCTCTTCGTATGTTTAACATCTTTGCAATCTTCTTATAGCCATTGCCCTTCCTGTGAAGAGTAATCACCTGTTCTCTTGTCTTCCTGGACCATTCTCTTGACCTCACCATGTTTGTAACCACACCAGTAAATGTCTAGAAGGAGCTGAGTATCACAGTCATTTTAAAGCTGCCTAATTGGTGCTTATTAGGCTTTATTGCTGCTCCCTGATATCCACAGGTGTTTTCAATACCTGATTGAAAACACTTCATTGAACCTCTGTTCTTCAGAGTGGTAGTCTTTAAGGGGTTGAATAATTATGTCAATGAAGAATTCACAAAAGAAACATTTACTACTGTATTACAAAACTAATTGATGTCATTTTAGTTGCATATGGTTCTTTAAGAAGTCCTTGTAGGATTTTATTCTGAATACAATTACAAATGTACACTTAATTCCCTAAAACCCTTTACAGCATTGGGGGTTGAATAATTTTGAACACAACTGTATCTGTTAGGACGAGGATTTTACTGTACATTTTTCTGATTATTGAAATCACTGCGATGAAACAAGTTCTGGAAGATCAGATTTGTGGCCTGTTATCTCTCATATGTTTTTAAAGGAAAAAAGGTCTCTGATTCCATCTGAGCACAGATTTAAAAAACAGCCACTGTTTAAATGATTAAATGTTTTTTGTAAGTGAGGTCTTTCACAACCTCACAGAGTAACACAACTTTGTAGCAGGGTGACAAATGAGGAGGAAGAAGTTGGAGACGAGAGGAAGGACACTAATGTGCAAAACTCTGAGAAACCAAATTCACCAAATGCAGAAAAAAAAAAAAACATGAAGAGTGAAACTGGAAGTGGAATTTTCGTGTTCAATTCAGAATTTCTTTTAAATACCAGTTACCACTTGTAAATGACGAACCATGAAATAAACGCCACTATTTAACAGACGTACTGCAGGTAATTCACCTTTAACTTTCACAAATATGTTGCAGTGCTCTCATTTATCTCCATATCTCCATTTATCAAGGTCATATTGCACCTTGTGGTGGGAAGAGTGTTTAATATCGGGGTTGCCAGATTGAGCTAGTTTAATCTGTCTCATGTGTACAGAGTCACTTATATTGTAAGATTTGTTGCGTAGACAGAAATTTATTGCCGTCTGAGGAGTGGAGAAAGTCTGAACATCAGAAATGCTGTACATGTGAAATACTGGTTTTCCTGTGCAATGACTAAGAAAAAGACCTCGGCATAGTTTTAGGTCTTTGAAGTTGTTTTTGAGATAAATAGAGCCTTCATTTGTCACATAAACACCAATCAGGCATGACATTATAACATTCTAAATGGTGAAGTAAAGAACACTGATAATCTTCATCATGGCACCTGTTAGTGTTTGGACTTATTTATTAGGCAGCAAGTGAAATTTTTTCCCTCAAAGTTGATTTTAGAAAAACGCAGGAAAAATGGGCGTAAGGATTTGAGCGATTTTAACAAAATGTGACGTCTAGACATCTGGGTCAGAGCATCTCCAACACTGCAGCTCTTGTGGGATGTACCTGGTCTGCAGTAGTCAGACTCTATCAAAAGTGCTCCAAGGAAGGAACAGTGGTGAACGGATGACAGGGTCATGGGCGGCCGAGGATCAATGATGCACATGAGGAGCAAAGGCTTGTCCATTTGGTCCGATCCAAAAGATGAGCTTTTGTAGCTCAAACTGCTGAAGAAGTCTATGCTGTTGATGATTGACAGATGATTGTTTTAGCAGCGTAGTAATACCATGGTCACTCTTGAGCCCTTAAACTAGGCATTGAGGTAAAAATGTGAAAAAAACCATCAGACAACGTTTGTCTTTGAAAGTAGCTGAACATAGGTACATCTAGGATCACTCAAAAAGAGACTGTACACTGGACGACCGTTTGTTTGCAAACCTTAAATGCCTCTGACAGGCTGCAGAAGATTACTGGTCTATAAGATCAGATAAAGACTCTGGATTTTTTTAATGTCACTTTACATTTACATTCTTTTTATAATTTCTTTTTTTTATGGGGTGATGAAAAATGAACATGAGAAAATCTCTTCTGTTCAGGGTCAAAATAAATCATACTAATCATTGATGTTTTGCTGACCACAAGACACACACTTACTGTACCTCATGCACTGGTGTACAAGTTGAAGTCTTCTCCTGGACCTCCTTCACTGTAGCTGCAGCAGCTTGGGTCTTGTCATGTGCTGCCATCGTTGTATATGCGGTACCACAATCACCTTTCCCAGCTCCTCAAGGAAGATGCGCCTCTTGTATAGCTTTGATACGTTCCATTTGGAAAAAATCTCAGTTTAAATCACAAATGCGTTGTAGGTTGATACATCAGTCATGTTTTAAAAGATGACCAGCAGCCACTATTTGTTTTGTGCTGTAGGACCCCATGACTTTATCCAAGTATCATCTGCTCCTCTCTTGCGCTGATATTAGCATTTTTTTGCTAAATGAGCACAACATTTTTCTTCTTTAGAAACTAACGATCAAAGTTGTAGCTTGTGAAAAAATTGTCACGTTATGTTGTGCCCCAGATTCCTCTCTGGGGTTCCTCCAGCCGGCTTTCCATTCTAAACCTGCATGTTCAATGCATAGGTGGTGTTTGCATCACATGCTGCCCAGATTGTTAAGCCATAATTAGCTGGTACGGAACTCATAAATTGCCTAATGAGCAGCAACCCCTGAATGCCACTAGCTTTTCATCCACTGTGACATGAGGGTATGGGGTTGTAGAGTAGTCTTTCAAAACAATTAGTCTTTGACACGTCTGACCCCTTTATGCTTCCACTTTAACTGCCGGTTCAAATTGACCCAAACTTTATTTACATAATATAAATATCGAGGTTTAAATATGTGAAATGAAGCAAGTTGCTCAACCCACTTGTCCTACATTGTTCTAATAGCTATCAGTTTGTCTGTCTTCTGTCTGACAGCCCTTGATTGGATTACTCTGGAGGAAATATGCCAGGTATCCAGAGACATTGTGGCACGGAATAAAGCCCTGCCTGTCTCAGCATCGCACAGACTGGCTGTTGAATTATGCTTAATCTATAGACCCCAGCCAGTCTGAGGACCCCTGGGAATGCATGTCAATGCATTTTATTTATTTAGAGTTCTGTCACACGAGTCACTGCCATTCTAGTGGCCTTTGGCACCATCTTTATTATGTTTTCCCTGATGCATATTTGGGGATAAACACTGTATTTTCCAATTTGTTGATGTAAATGTTGTGCTTGGAGAAACTTAATTAGCAGTTTATTCATTTGGTTCATAATCAGAATCCTCAGATTCGGAATTTACGTCAAGATGGTAGAAATGACAATAAAAGCCTCTTGACTTAAGCTTCAAACACATTTTCCTGTATTTCACTATCATTATTAAAAACGAGTTCCTGAGCCTCAGGTCTTTCAAAACAATTAGTCTTTGACACGTCTGACCACTTTATGCTTCCACTTTAACTGCCGGTTCAAATTGACCCAAACTTTATTTACATAATATAAATATCGAGGTTTAAATATGTGAAATGAACTATTCAAATTGTATATGTTGATTACACTTATTAAGCCAAGCAGAAGTTGTTTCATAGTGAAAAAATACATTCAGCTTTTGTATTTTGTATTATTTTTACTTTAAAATGGGTCAATTTCACCAAGAACATAACATGAGGACTAATAAGACCTTACTCTACATTTTTTCATTCAACTACATCTTTGTATGCTCCTGATATGCGGTTAAAAAAATAAATGAGAGAGAGAGAGAGAGAGAGAGAGAGAGAGAGAGAGAGAGAGAGAGAGAGAGAGAGAGAGATGACACAACAATGTACAATAAAACTGAATATGATTCATACACCTGCATGTTTTCTGCTAGTTTAATATAATCTGCAGAACTGAGTGTACAAGACATATACTGTAAGGTCCAGGTGTAATTCTGAAAAAATCTGATTCACTTGTCACCTAAATTTTAAAGATGCAGATATAAATCCTATTTACTATAAACATGTGGCATTTAGCTCATTTTGTTGTGCATCATTCAACAGTTATTTTCTTTCCAGCTGTATCTGATGCTGTAACTACAGTAACTGGATACAGAGGAAGATCAGTTCAGATTAAATGTCACTATGAATCTGGATATGAAGAATACAACAAGTATCTCTGCAGAGGTAAATGTCCCCTTTGGCCTGCATACAGAGACATTCCTATTCGTTCTGGATCTCCTGCTGAAGACACCAGATTCTCTCTTTATGACGACACAACAGCCAAAATCTTCACCATCACCATCACTGATCTGAGAGCAGAGGATGCAAACACTTACTGGTGTGTGATCGAGCAGCCAGGGCTTGATAAATACACAGAGATTCTATTGGTGATCATGGGTGAGTGTTACACAGAGGAGACGAAAATAATCTGCCAAAATAATTCACTTACTATTAACATAATATCAAAAACACCATGAACAATGTGCAATTTATCATGCAAAGAAAAAATTTTGTGTTGTAAACCATTTAATTAAATTTTAACCAGTCACTCCTTCATGTCGTGTCTTAGGCAATTTATATACGAGAAATTGAATAAAACTGATTGAAACTGTCAAATAACCGGCAATGGAGTTCAAGCAATCAATTGCCTAAACTTCATTATAAAAATCCAAGCGTAAATTATAAGATTATCATCAGCCGCATTATTGTTTTGAGATTTTAAAAAACTCGCACTTTGGCAATAAAATTAAAATCTAAAGCAGAGCATCATTTAAATGAAAAATTGTTTATGTGGAAGCTGTCATGAGGACTAGAAGCACACTGTGGTACCAAAACCACAACTACTTGTAGACTGTACCTACATGTACATGTAACTCAACTGATATTCGGTTTAGCACTTGTTGACAAAGTCACCTGTGCATGCGTATTAGCTGATTATGTCACAATTATTGTCCACACATGGACTTTTCCTTGCAAGCAGCTCTTTCTTTAAAAAGACACATTTTTGCTGCTTTCTTCTAAAAATCTAATGAATTATGCATGTAGACACCCAGAGATTATCAGAATCAGAAGACTTTTCCAAAAACTAAAGCTAAAATTCTAATTTTGGGAATACAGTGGAACCTCGGGTTACGAACGCCCCGGCATACGTATAATTCAGGTTACGAATCGCAGTTCATCAAAATCTTTGCCCCTGGTTACGAACAATATATCAGGATACGAACGTCGCTCACCAAAAAATCGCAGGCAGGTTGGTTGTTTTTGCTCTATCCACACAGCTCGTCACATCAGTTAGCGTCCTGTGTCCCTAGCGAGAGCATCGTGTTTGTCTCAGCGTTCGTGTTAATAACACTGTCTTTAATATTCTATAATATAATATATAATAATATATAAATAATATATTATAATAAGATTCTCCTTCCAAACAATAACTCTCCCTCCTCCTTCTACAAACGTCGTCTCCTGCAGCGAGTCTTCTCAAAGGGAAAGTACCTGCTAAAGATCGTTTCCTCTTTTGTATGTTTTTATGTGGTATGATTTTGATATAACATGTTAAAAGTAAATAATATTAGTGAATATTGGCTTTATTTTTATTTAAGTAATATTTTTGGTTGTCCAGAACGAATTACCGAAGTTTCTGTTCATTATTATGGGGAAATCTGTATCGGTATACGAACTTTTCAGGTTACGGATAAAGTACCGGAACGAATTAAATTCGTAACCCGAGGTTCCACTGTATGTGGGGTTAAAGATTATCCTGCTGACGTCCACTAGAGGGCCTCAAAAACACATCAGCTTTACTTTTGACTCCTTGTTATACACTGTGTAGACATTAATTAGAATACAGTCGCCATGACAGACACATTAACATCTAAATGAGACCAAAAAACTCACTACACTGTCAAAACTCAACAATCAACGTGTGAAAGAAAGACACGACTTCACACAAACAAAAACGTGTCAATGATTACAGAACTTGAAGGTGTTTTTTAAGAGCAGCACCATCAGCATCTACAATCAGGTCCAATGACTCTTATTTTCCTTCTCGTATTATTTACTACATTATTTTGGCAAAAGGTTGTGGACACCTGGTCATAAGTATGGTATGTGCTTTTTGAGCATCGCACTCGCTCTCTCTTCACTCTTCTGGCAAGATGTTCCACAAGATTTTGGAGTGTTTTTGTGGTCATTTGTATTCATCAGCCACGAGGTTGTTAGTAAAGTGAGGAGGCCTTGGTTGCAGTCAGCATTCCAGTTAAATCCAAAGGTGTTCTGTAGGGTTGAGGTCAAAGATCTATAGCAGGCCACTCAAGATCTTTCTCTCCAAGCCATTTAAAGCAGATCTTCATGGAGCTCGCTTTGTGCACAGGGGCATCGCCATGCTGGTACAGGTTTGGATTTCTAAGTTCAACTGAACAAAGTTTTAACATATTAAAGACGTCCTGTACAATTGTGTGCCTCCGGGTTTGTGGAAACAGTTTGGAGAAGATCAGATCTCCCAATACTTTGTTCTTATAAGAGTATGTTGTTGGTTTTATTCCTGATATACACTTTGTACTGTAGAGGGCAGTAGAGGCCTCAATCTCAGACCTTTACACACTGATGGGACAGTTGCATGGTGAAAAACAAAGAAATACATTTAAATGTAGAAAATAATATTATAAAGAATATAATAAAACTAATATTAAAACATTTTTAAACAAGATAATAATTTACACTAACTAAAAAAAAGAGGTTTCACAGTTTTCAGAAAAATAAAGATTTCTTCAGAACCTTCACATACAACATTTCACAGATGCAGTTCTTAAAGAGGAAATTTCTTTTATTTTTTAATAAATTAATTTTTTTACATTTTATGTTATTTTATTTTTTTTTACAAAGGTTTAAAACTATGCACATTGGAAAGACCTAAATATAAAATACAATACTTTTAGGTGACAATATTATTATTTTTTTAATGTTACTTTGTTTTGATTTTTTTTGTTCATTTTTGGTTCAAAAACTTTGCTTAGATTAAGTTTACTTTCAAACAGATCCTCATGATTCATTTGTCTCGATTTTATGTCACGTGGGTCAGAAAAGGTTTTCCCATGTTCATTTATCATCACCCCGTAAAAAGAAAAAATATAAAATTAATGTAAATATAAAGTAACATAAAAAAAATAACACTGTCACCTAAAAGTATTGTATTTTATATTGTAGGTCTTTCCAATGTACATACTTTTAAACCTTTATAAAAAAAAATTCCACTTTTAAGCTGCTGAAAGAAAAAAAACCCTGCAAACTCCTCAGGAAGTGCATCACTGCGCTCCTGACTTCCTCCGTGGGCGAAAAGACACGACTCCAAGTTCTGCTTTAAACTCCCACAAAGGGCGTCACTCAGTCTCTGATCTCCACTTAGGGAGTTACTCTGCCTCTGGTCTCCGCTAAGGGCGTCGCTCAGCCTTTGTTCTTACCCGAGGGTGTCGTTCGGCCCCTGATCACCGCCGAAGGCGAGGATCGTCCTCTGATCTCTGCCGAGGACATCGCTGAGCCTCCGTTCTCTGCCATGGGCGTCACTAGGTCTCTGATCTCCACCAAGGGCGTCGCTGCACTCTGATCCTCCGTGGTGGGCGTAGCTCTGGTCCAGTCCTCTGTCCAGTCCAGCGGTCCAGGGCCCTGGCCCACCTGGCATAGGTGGGTTTGGGGAGTCGGGTGCCGCCCCCGTAGGGGGGGTAATGTCATGGATCCCCCTGCCACGCCCCCTGCCACGCCCCCCTTGGAGGCTGTCATGCTGCCGCTCCCGGCTTTAATTTCCGACACCTGCTCCTCGTCACTTATCCACCTTTATAAACTCTCATTTCAGAGTCACTGGCTGTCGGTTCTTAAAAGTCATGGAAGTGATCTCCCGGATTTCCGACTGCCAGCCTTCCCTGCTGGATCCTGCTTCCTGTTCTGATTACCCTCGGATTACCCTCGCATTACGGATTGCACTCGCTGTGCGGATATTGATGCCGTTAAGGACTATACCAGCATCGATGTTCGTGACTCCCTGACTCATGTTTGTGTTGTGATTCGGAATTAGCATGATCGAGCTACTTCCGTTTCCGACTCGTGGTCCATTCCATGACAATCTACATAATATAAACATGGAGGTTGAAACATGTGAAATGAACTATTTAAATGTTATATGTTGATCACACTAATTAAGCCAAGCAGAAGAGAGAGAGAGAGAGTGAATCATACACCTGCATTTTTTCTGCTAGTTTAATATAATCTGCAGAACTGAGTGTACAAGATATATACTGTAAGATCCAGGTGTAATTCTGAAAAAAAATCTGATTTACTTGTCACCTAAATTTTAAGGATGCAGATATAAATCCTATGTACTATAAACATGTGGCATTTAGCTCATTTTGTTGTGCATAAATCAATAAAGTTATTTTCTTTCCAGTTGGATCTGATGCTGTAACTACAGTAACTGGATACAGAGGAAGATCAGTTCAGATTAAATGTCGCTATAAGTCTGGATATGAAGAAAACAACAAGTTTCTCTGCAGAGGAGAATGTCCATTTTGGCCTGGAAACAGAGATGTTCCTATTCGTTCTGGATCTCCTGCTGAAGACACCAGATTCTCTCTGTATGACAACACAACAGCCAAAATCTTCACTGTCACCATCACTGATCTGAGAGCAGAGGATGCAAACACTTACTGGTGTGGAATTGAGCAGCCAGGGCTTGATAAATACACAGAGATTCAACTGGTGATTATTGGTAAGTGTGACACAGAGGAGACGAAAATAATCTGCCAAAATATGTTTTATGTTCAATGTTTGAATGTGTAGGAACACACATTTATACACACAAAGAACGTGTTCATGGTGTGAAAATATATTAATTTGGCAAAACGTTTTTTTCTCTTTTTCACTTTTAAATTTGTGTAAATGTCATGTGGCACCTCATAAAAGGACAAATCACAATCTATTAAGTGGGATATGCCAATAAGCTGCAGATAGGGTTGTATTTAGCTGCATGTATTGGGATTTTTCTCCATTTATTCATTTAAAGGTCTTAAATGTTATGGTAAACTTTTGAATGTGGTTAAATATCAATAAACTGCACCATGAAGCAATTATTAATGTGCACTTAAGAATTTCAGCTATGTTTATATAAACCTGACCTGGAAAGTAGAACCTGTACTGTCCCCTGATGTGGTTTCTGTTCTCTCAGATGTTCCTCCCAGCAGCACTGTCTCACAGTCCACACGCACCACATACTCTGCTTCAACACATACAGTGAGTCCATCAGTGCATCCTGAGACTCCTCCAGCTACAGGTAAGAACATTTTCTCTTCTTCTACACACCTCTACTACTGACTCCATGTATTTCCTGTTACATCACAATCTTTAATGTGGTTTGAACATTTATGTTTGTGATGCACCTTTATGTCCTGTACAGATGTTACAGGTTTATCTACCTACCTCCTGATCAGTGCAGGTGCAGTGGTGTTTGCTGTTGGTGTGATTATAGTCATTTTCTATTGCATGCACTGCAAAATAATTTTTCCAGGTAAAACCCACTTTAATGCATGTTTCTGATTCATTTATGTTGATTTTTTTTGTTGTACTGGCTTTAACATGTGCTCCTTAACAAAAACAGAAAACACAGGGCTCAGCTGCTTATAAACTGATTAAATGCCACTCCCATAAACATTTTAATTTTATTTAATACAGCTGTGTCATGTAAGATGGCACAACAATGTACAATAAAACTGAATCTGAATCATACACCTGTATGTTTTCTGCTAGTTTAATATAATCTGCAGAACTGAGTGTACAAGACATATACTGTAAGATCCAGGTGTAATTCTGAAAAAATCTGATTCACTTGTCACCTAAATTTTAAAGATGCAGATATAAATCCTATTTACTAAAAACATGTGGCATTTAGCTCATTTTGTTGTGCATCATTCAACAGTTATTTTCTTTCCAGCTGGATCTGATGCTGTAACTACAGTAACTGGATACAGAGGAAGATCAGTTCAGATTAAATGTCACTATGAATCTGGATATGAAGAATACAAGAAGTATCTCTGCAGAGGTAAATGTCCCCTTTGGCCTGCATACAGAGATGTTCCTATTCGTTCTGGATCTCCTGCTGAAGACACCAGATTCTCTCTTTATGACGACACAACAGCCAAAATCTTCACCATCACCATCACTGATCTGAGAGCAGAGGATGCAAACACTTACTGGTGTGGAATTGAGCAGCCAGGGTGGGATAAATACACAGAGATTCAACTGGTGATTATGGGTGAGTGTTACACAGAGGAGACGGAAACGATCTGCCCAAATAAATCAGTAATTATAAACACACTGTGATTGGGACTGATTGCTAAACCACTATGTTTAATGTTTGAATGTGTTTTTGATACACACAATTTAAACACAAACGTGTTGATGGTGTGGAAATATATTTCTTTGGCAAAACGTTTTTTTCTCTTTTTTACTTTTAAATTTGTCTAAATGTCATGTGGCACCTTATAAAAGGACAAATCACAATCTATTAAGTGGGATATGCCAATATGCTGCAGATAGGGTTGTATTTAGCTGCATGTATTGGGATTTTTCTCCATTTATTCATTTAAAGGTCTTCTGAAATGTTATGGTAAACTTTTTGGGTGTGGCTAAATATTAATAAACTGTACCATGAAGCAATTATTAATGTGCACTTAAGAATTTCAGCAATGTTTTTATAAACCTGACCTGGAAAGTAGAACCTGTACTGTCCCCTGATGTGGTTTCTGTTCTCTCAGATGTTCCTCCCAGAAGCACTGTCTCACAGTCCACACGCACCACATACTCTGCTTCAACACATACAGTGAGTCCATCAGTGCATCCTGAGACTCCTTCAGCTACAGGTAAGAACATTTTCTCTTCTTCTACACACCTCTACTACTGACTCCATGTATTTCCTGTTACATCACAATGTTTAATGTGGTTTGAACATTTATGTTTGTGATCCACCTTTATGTCCTTTACAGATGTTACAGGTTTATCTACCCACCTCCTGATCAGTGCAGGTGCAGTGGTGTTTGCTGTTGGTGTGATTATAGTCATTTTCTATTGCATGCACTGCAAAAGAATTTTTCCAGGTAAAACCCACTTTAATGCATGTTTCTGATTCATTTATGTTGATTTTTTTTGTTGTACTGGCTTTAACATGTGCTCCTTAACAAAAACAGAAAACACAGGGCTCAGCTGCTTATAAACTGATTAAATGCCACTCCCATAAACAATTTAATTTTATTTAATACAGCTGTGTCATGTAATGCAATGGAAATTCAAGTGCAAAAATTTATTAAAGAGACGAAATTGTACATGAAGTATAGTGTTGGTGAACATTAACCACATCCAGAGAACTAAATTTGTGACAGTTCATGAGGTGCAGTGGATTGTGGGAAATGTAGTCTGTGTCTCTCAGTGTGATCCTGACAGTGATATTTGATTGTCTTCAATTTAAAGTGTTTTATATTCTGTATTAAACCAAACTGTGCTGATGTTCTCATCTCCCTGCAGGCCCTGTAACAGAGACACAATCATCCAAAGAGGTACAAGATGATGGTTTGTTTCAGGTCGTATTTTCACAAACACTTTACTTACAAACATTTGAATTATCAATATTATGTTTTTTTTCATTTCAGACTAATCACGATTATGAAAATGACCACAATGTTCTCGCCCTCCAAGCAAGAGAAATACACAATTTACCTGAATCTGTCTACCAGAGTTTAGATCCAACCACTAACCAATCAGATTCACTCTACCAGACCCTGAACTCCACTAATAACCAATGAGATTCAGGATGATGTTGGTGATGTAAGAGGACTGGGAGAAAACATCATAGTGATTATCATTTCCTCACTTTTTTTGTCTGGAAGGTTTTTAATAATGAATAAGAATTCATTATTTGTGGTCATGACTAAGTTTATTGGTCTACTTAGTGAATGCTGGCGAATGTTCTGAAAGATGCTGTGAGTACCATGGATTTCAGGACAGCAAATATTTCTTAGTTCCTGAATTTCACCACCAGGCAACAAACAGCACTTTGTGGAAATCCTGGGACACACCAAGTTGAAGTTTGACCATCAAGCAATGTTGATGTCTCGAGTCTTCAGGAGTGCATGCACCTCACCAGTTATCCACAAAGTTGAACTGAGAGACACCAGACAGAAGACAGCTGATGGTCAACTAGTGTGTATGTTCTGTGCTTGTGTGAGAGCAGGTGGCAGTAGCCTGTATTTGGCATTGAAACAGGGAAAGAGGAGGAGCCAGAACTGTAAATATATAACAAAGCAGCATTTATTAATATAATATATATTATTATAACATTGCTTAATGGCCCACCATCGACTTGGTGTGGAAATCCTGAGACACACCAAGTCCCAGGCATGATGGAAAAGCAGTGGATGCAATGTGAGGTCATGCTGATCCATGACTATGCACGGGTTCTCAGGTCGGTGTCGAGGAAAGACGTGCGAGTACAGTGAAGGAAAGTGCCAGCGGTAATAAATAAAAATGTTATTAAAGTTCTGCCTGGGGAACATTATATTACTGTAACATAAAAGGAACCTTAGCGGGTAAAGATGAGACCACGTGCTTTAATTTCCAATAGAGTTTCAGTTTACAGGTATTATGGAAATAATTAGTCAATTCATGGCTAGAGATTGAGTTGCTCTGGATTTGGGCATCTGTAAAATTCCACAAATAATTGCAATGCTTTATGTAAAGCTGTACAAGTTGTTTTGCTAATTTAACTTCACACTCTGCTCTTACTTATAGAATGCAAATAAAATTTATATGCAACCTTATATAACACAACCCCTGTACAGTATGTTTCTATTGTATGCAGTGTTCACCC
This sequence comes from Silurus asotus, assembly GCA_024362625.1. Taxonomy (NCBI): domain Eukaryota; kingdom Metazoa; phylum Chordata; class Actinopteri; order Siluriformes; family Siluridae; genus Silurus; species Silurus asotus. Next base: position 121,147 of record MU551738.1, read on the forward strand.
ACGTTCTGGTTTTGATTTACTTTGTCTTCTAGGGGGGTATGTGGGGGTCTTTATTCACATACTGTTACAGTAAACAGTTACAGGAAGCTGTTAATAATGTAAGCTGTATGCTGATAAAAACAACATTGTTTACTAACAAATTTGTGTAGTTTTTGTTCAACATTGCTTGATGGCCAACTATCGACTTGGTGTGGAAATCCTGAGACACACCAAGTCCCAGGCATGATGGAAAAGCAGTGGATGCAATGTGAGGGCATGCTGATCCATGACTATGCACGGGTTCTCAGGTCGGTTTCGAGGAAAGACGTGCGAGTACAGTGAAGGAAAGTGCCAGCGGGAATAAATAAAAATGTTATTAAAGTTCTGCCTGGGGAACATTATATTACTGTAACATAAAAGGAACCTTAGCGGGTAAAGATGAGACCACGTGCTTTAAATTCCAATAGAGTTTCAGTTTACAGGTATTATGGAAATAATTAGTCAATTCATGTCTAATTCTTACATCTGTCTCCCAATATGTTGTGTAGATTGAGTTGCTCTGGATTTGGGCATCTGTAAAATTCCACAAATAATTGCAATGCTTTATGTAAAGCTGTACAAGTTGTTTTGCTAATTTAACTTCACACTCTGCTCTTACTTATAGAATGCAAAAAAAGTTATATGCAACCTTATATAACACAACCCCTGTACAGTATGTTTCTATTGTATGCAGTGTTCACCCACGTTCTGGTTTTGATTTACTTTGTCTTCTAGGGGGGGGTATGTGGGGGTCTTTATTCACATACTGTTACAGTAAACAGTTACAGGAAGCTGTTAATAATGTAAGCTGTATGCTGATAAAAACAACATTGTTTACTAACATACCACCAAGTGAGAGGAAATAAAACACAATTAAGATTACAGTTCACGTTGCATTACACAACTCCAATGTTTAATAGTTTAGAATCAGAAATATCTTTATATCTTGAAAAGCATTTTTTTGCAGCAGCAGCATTTTGCATTTTACACCAACACTTCCTGAGTGGTTTTCTGTCACAGGAAGTGGTAATAAACATGACCACTTGTTATTTTGCCCCCAAAATAGAGACACAGTAGAGTCATTAAGGTAGAGAGAATGAGGAAGTAGAAGAAGCATTTTATTTATTTGTTCTCAAGAAGGTATTTGTTGAGACTGAACTTAGAATGAAGATCATTCTCCTTTTCACCTTCTCCCTGATTACCGGTGAGTAAACACACTTCAAAATGACCATCAGCATCAACATTAAAGCTTTGCAGTAATGGACATTAACAGCTTGATAGAAAGTTTTGAAGCTTTCGGAATGAAGTTTTAGGGGTCACTGAGACTTCCTAGTTTTTTTACATGAATGTCATGTATAAATGTACACCTTCAGCTGTACAGTAAAATCCGTTCTAAAATTCGTTCTTTAAATTGCTCGTAAGTGCATTTGCTCATACTTTCGGACTGATTTTCCCCATAGGAATGAATGTAAAAGTGATTTAATCCGTTCCGAAATGTCATTTGATCGCTTACTTTTGCACTTAAAATGTATTTGTAGCCTATTTTAACAAACAAACACACCGCAAATGACCGTAATATAAACATAATTTGACACTTACTCATGTGCTAGTGGTTGATTGCGAGTGTGAGACGCGAACCACGCTCATAACCTCCTCGGTTTCCATGGTAATTCTATTTACTTTTGTTTTCACAGCACCATCACTGATTTTCTTGGGAGACATTTTTCAAGATTTCTAGTGAAATAAAAATATAAAACTAAACTGTTCTGCTGCACTGAACAAAGAACGGGGCCGAGTGATACGTCATCAACTAAGCGACTGATGATGCCTTCCGCCAAAAACAATAGGGTTTTTACCCTCGCAATTTGCGAGCAAGGTCGCTTGTATCTCCGTTTGCTTGTACTATAGGTTGCTCGTGCAACGGGGTTTTACTGTATTGGATAATCTATGTACATAGTTTGTACCTGGCTCTTCTCTTAAACTTATCACAATAATTACATAGAAATATTCCTGGATAGTGAATAAATTTCACTGTATTTTTTTCTCCAGCTGGATCTGATGCTGTAACTACAGTAACTGGATACAGAGGAAGATCAGTTGAGATTAAATGTCCCTATGAACCTGGATATGAAGATTACCCAAAATATCTCTGCAGAGGTGAATGTAACTGGAATTCTTGGGAGAATGTTTTGGTTAAAACCGGATCTCTTGCTGAAGACACCAGAATCTTTCTGAACGACAACACAACAGCCAAAATCTTCACCTTCACCATCACTGATCTGAGAACAGAGGATAAAGGCACTTACTGGTGTGGGATCGAGCGAACAGGGAAGGATATACAGAGCTTCAACTGCTGGTTGAACTGGGTGAGTGTTACACAGTGGAAACTTAATTATTAAACCACCATGTGCATTGTAGATGGAGCCTCATTTATTAAGTGGAAATTCTGAGAACTAAGGTTTATGATAAGAATTTGGGTGTGGTTTAATACAAATTAGAAGTACCATGGAGGAATTTGGTGATCGTTGAAATTGATAAATGAGGATCAAACTGCAGAGGTCTATGTTCCAGCTGGAAGTCTGGAGAAATTCTTGTTCATTCTGGATCTCCTGCTGTAGACACCAGATTCTCACTGTATGACAACATAAATTCCAACATCTTCAACTTCATGATCAATGATCTAAGAGAAAATGTAGTAAACACTTACAGCTTCGAATCCTGGGTGAAATGGGCAAGTGTTACACAGTGGAGACTAAAATCAACTTAAATGTATTAATTATAAATAACATTGAGATTAAGATGAATTATAAACCACCATTCTCAAGCATCCAGGTGTGGGTATATGGTAGTTGATTCTCGTCAACTGCTCTTCTATCTGTTGAGATTGAATAGGTTCACTACTCATCCAAGCAGATCTTCAGAATGAGTAAAGTTTTTAGGATTCCACAAATTTGTATGCTCCATGGTCAAAGATCCACCTCTCCCTGGATAGCTTTGTTAATGTAACAAGGGGTATCTTAGAGGTGTTAGGAGTTAGATGAGTTGTTAGGATGCAATTTCTTAAGAGGAGGAGAGTAAGAGGAGAGTGTATACAGTTCATCTGGAAAGTATTTACAGCCCTTTACTTTTTTCACATTGTTCTAATGTAGCTTTATTCAAAAATGTATTACATTCATTTTTTCCTCCAAAGTTCTACAAACAAAACCCCATAATGACAAAGTGTAAGAAGTTTGTTTGAGGTTTTTGCATTTGTTAAAAATAAAAACTGATTGGAGTCTTATTTACATAGGACTCCTATGCACACTATGTGTCTCCTATGCACACCTGTCTATATGAGTTCCCACAGCCAACCAAACAATGAAGTTCAAGGAATTATCTGTAGACCTCTGAGACAGGATTGAATCGAGGCACAGATCTGGGGAGAGGAACACAAAGATTTCTTGCAGAATTGAAGCTCCCAATGAGCACATTGACCTCCATCATCCTTAAATGGAAGTGTGGAGCCACCAAGACTCTAGCATTTCTCTGTAGAGAGAGGAGAACCATCCAGAAGAATAATCTTTTCTGCAGCACTACACCAATCAGGGCTCTATGGTAGAGTTGCCAGAAGGAAGACACTCTTCAGTAAAAGGCACATGATTGTCCAAGTTGTGATTTATTAATGTGCACATGAATATATAAGCTAATCTTTAATAATCCTGGCCAGAAAATTGATAAATGAAGCTCAAATTGTGAATTATAAACAAAGAAATTGTAAACTAAATGGAAAGAGAACCTGAATTGTAGCTTGTTTTCTGTTCTCTCAGATGATCCTGCCAGCAGTACTGTCTCACAGTCCACACACACCACATACTCAACTTCATCACATATCATGAGTCTATCAGTGGATTCTGAGATGCCTCCAGCTACAAGTAAGAACTTTTTATCTGAGCTTTTCTTTATCATATTTCTGTCATGTCATTCATCATGTCTCATATTTTTCAGTTACTTCAATAAACACAGTCCAACACCAAACCACCGCCCCCTCAAAAAATGGTATGTAGACCTGCATCTACACTGTAAAGGACCACCAACACTCATCTTTTCACTCTCTGTAAATTAGACTTGCATGAGAATGACATTGCATCAGCATGTACATCACATCACTGTTCTGCTCAGCACTCCGCACACTAAAAATCAAACAAAGATAAAGCTTCATATCCATGATGTTTTGGTGACCCACTCAGTTCTGACATGAAGACTGAAGTTCTGTTTAA
>MU551738.1:131184-168755 GCA_024362625.1 Silurus asotus
CCTTCAAGCAACTCGAACACAGTAATGGCTTCAGGTGAAGGTGGTTTGGACTTATTGCTCAGGGAGAGATTTGTGTCCCTCTAGTGGCAATGCTACTTCTAATTAACACACCCACACTGTCCACTTTATTAGGTGCAAAAAAATGGAAAATTAGGAAAAAATGAGATCACAGTGGGTTTAAGTGTGAAATTCTTGTTGGTACCAGATGAATTAGGTTTGGGTTTTTCACAAATGGCTGATGATCTGGGATTTTCACACACAACCATCTCTAGAGATTACACAGAATTGAGTGACAGTTTTGTAGAAGGAAATGTCTTGTGGATGGAAAATGGCCTTTAGAATTTTATCTATTTTCCCTAAAACTCATTTATTAATAATTACATTTCTGTTTTTAGGACATGATTTGATTACAGTTTCTTATTTTACTTCTGATCAGGTTCCATGTCCTGTTTCTGAAAATGAGGAGGTTTCAAACAGTCTTTACTCGGCTGTACAACTTCCCTCAGCCCCGTCTGAGATTTACTCCAACACTGGATTACCCACAATTCCCTCTGATCCTTCACCACCTGTTTATGCTGCACTAAAACGCCCAGCACATCAGGACGTCTACTCCACAGCTCAGTTACCCTCTGATTCATCAGTCAGTGCTGCTCAGTCATCAGATATAAAATCAGGTGAAAGTATAAAATACGCAACAGTGAGTTTTAACACCAGTTTGAATGGTGCAGCTCCAAAACTGATCTCCAAAAACCAGAACATCTCATGTGATTATGCTTCTGTTAGCATCACTGAATGAGGCTAGTTAGAGTACATCATGTTGCTAAAAGTGGATAATTGTTGACAAATAGCTGTTATGAGAGGAACACAACATCTGGCTCATGCTGTTACATAGAAATAATTAAATTTGGGGTGATAATATTTGCATGCCATCATCACACAATCCTATCACTCAGTTAGTTTTTTATAGTAAACAGAAAGAAAAAAATAGTAAAATAAATAAATAAATAAATAAATAAGTTGCAATAAAATATGATTTGCATTAAATGCTTTAGATTGAATTTGAACTTCATTTTGTCTGTTTTTCTATTTATGCAGAATTTCAGTATACAGTATAATCTGCTTAAGAAGAGAAGTAAAGAGATTCAGATTCAGTGTTGTGTAGGTCTGGTCTCTCTAAAATAATAAAACCTTGTTTTTGGAAAAGATGTTATGACTCCTCATTAAATTCCCAGCACACTTGTGCTCATGAGACTCGATTGTCTCGTCCAAAACTACTTACCTCATCAACCATGCCCTTTTTATTTATCACCCACTGACATTAAACTAAAAGATCATAAAAAATAGATTTTGGGGAAACATTAAATTCAGCTGAACTTGTAAAAAATAAGAAGACTTTTCCAAAAAAAAAAAATTATAATTTGGAAATTTGTGGGGTTGAAGATTATCCTGCCGACGGCCACTAGAGGGTATCAGAGACATTTCAGCTTCACTTTTGACTGCTCGTTATTCACTGTGTAGACATTAATTAGAATACAGTCACATTATCATCTACATGAGACCAAAAAAACTCATAATGAATAATTACACTGTCTGTACTCCAACAATCAACGTGAGGAAGAAAGACACGACTTCACACGAACAGAAACGTTTCAATGATTACAGAACTTTTTTTTATTTTTTTTAAGAGCAGCACCATCAGCATCTACAATCAGGTCCAATAACTCTTATTTTTCTTCTCAGATTATTTTCTACATTATATTGGCAAAGTTTGTGGACACCTGGTCATTAATACGGTATGTGCTTTTTGAGCATCACACTCTCTCTTTCCAATCTTCTAGCATTAGTGTTTTTGTGGTCATTTGTATTCATCAGCCACGAGGTTGTTATTAAAGTCAGACACTGATGTAGGTGAGGTGAGGAGGCCTGGGGTGCAGTCAGCAATCCAGCCTATTGCAAATGTGTCCAGTAGGGTTGAGGTCAAAGATCTATAGCAGGCCACTCAAGATATTTTTCTCCAAGGCATGTAAAGCAGATCATTATGGAGATAGCTTTGTGCATAGAGGCATTACCATTCTGGAACAGATTTGGATTTCAAAGTTTAACTGAACAAAGTCTTAACATATTAAAGACGTCCTGTACAATTGTGTGCCTCCAGGTTTGTGGAAACAGTTTGGAGAAGATCAGATGTCCCAATACTTTGTTCTTATAAGAGTATGTTGTTGGTTTTTCTCCTGATATACACTTTGTACTGTAGAGGGCAGTAGAGGCCTCAATCTCAGACCTTTACACACTGATGGGACAGTTGCAGGGTGAAAAACACAGAAATACATTTAAATGTAGAAAATAATATTATAAAGAATATAATAAAACTAATATTAAAACATTTTTAAACAAGATAATGTTTTACACTCGTTTCACAGTTTTCAGAAAAATAAAGATTTCTTCATAACCTTCACATACAATATTTCACAAATGCACTTCCTGAGGAGTTTGCAGGGTTTTTTTTACTTTTACCAAAAGTGGAAGTGGACGTTGCTTTCAGCACACTTACACAGACACCACGCAGACAGAGACGGTGAGGAAGTGCAGGCTGTCCAACAAGATTCTTTTATAGTATAATCTAAAGTGGAGTTTCTGAGTTTTGAAGATCATGAAGATCCTCCTCACCTTCTGCCTGATTATCAGTAAGTCATTATTTATATTCATTTATAAATCATTTTCTGTTTCATTCTCGGATTAAAACACTGGATTGATTGACAGTCAGCAAGTTGCTCAGATTTGACACGTGACCTACAGTCAGGAATCTACAATTTAACATTAAAGTGATTCTCTGTAAATCTGTGAATCATCTGAATAACAGTTTATAACAAAAGGTTATGACTCCAAATACTTTGTCCACATTTAGAAAAAATAATGGACTCTAAGGACTGTGTATCTGTTAGGACGAGGATTTTACTATACATTTCTCTGATTATTGAAATCACTGCGATGAAACAAGTTCTGGAAGATCAGATTTGTGGCCTGTAATCTCTCATATGTTTTTAGGGTCCCTGGTGGTCTAGTGGTTAGGATGTGGCGCTCTCAGCGCTACGGGCCAAGTTCGATCCCCGGTCAGGGAACCAACCCCAGCCACTCTTAGCGCTGGTCCCAAGCACAGATAAATGGGGAGGGTTGCGTTGGGAAGCATCCAGTGTAAAAACATGCAAAATCAAACATGCGGATGATCCGCTGTTGCGCCCCCTAATGGGAAAAGCCGAAAGATGTGAATCTCTCATATGTTTTTAAAGGAAAAAAGGTCTCTGATTTCATCTGAGCACAGATTTAAAAAACAGCCACTGTTTAAATGATTAAATGTTTTTTGTAAGTGAGGTCTTTCACAACCTCACAGAGTAACACAACTTTGTACCAGGGTGACAAATGAGGGTATGAAGTTGGAGACGAGAGGAAGGACACTAATGTGCAAAACTCTGAGAAACCTTTATTTTGGGAAAGACATCCACCAAATGCAAAAAAAAAAAGTGTGAAACTGGAAGTGGAACTTTCAAAATGTGTCCGATTCAGAATTTCATTTAAATACCAGTTACCACTTGGAAATGATAAACGCCACTATTTAAAAGACGTACTGCAATAATTCACCTTTCACTTTAACAAATATGTTGCAGTGCTCTCATTTATCCCCATATCTCCATTTATCAAGGTCATATTGCACACTTGTAGTGGCCTAAATGATGCTCATGCTGCCTTATGCTTGGTAGTAGAGCATTCAATAATGGGGTTGCCAGATTGGGCTAGTTTAACCTGTCTAGTGTGTACAGAGTCACTTGTATTGTAGGATTTACTGCGTAGACCAGTGGTGTCCAATCTTTTCCATAAAGGGCCGATATGGGTGCAGGTTTTCATTCCAACCAATCAAGGGAACACCTGATAGTCATTTCAAATAAAAATCATCCAATTTAAACAGGTAGAATTTGGTGTTGCTCTTGCTTGGTTGAAATGGAAACCTGCACCACCTTTGTGGAAAAGATTGGACACCCCTGGCTTAGACAGAGATGTAATGGCATCTGTGGAGTGGAGAAAATCTGAACATCAGAAATGCTGTACATGTGAAATAATGGTTTTCCTGTTCAATGGCTAAGAAAAAGACCTCGGCTTAGTTTCAGGTCTTTTACGTTGTTTTTGAGATGAGATGAAGAGCCTTCATTTGTCACATATACACCAATCAGGCATAGGATTATAACATGCTAAAGGGTGAAGTGAAGAACACTGATGATCTTCATCATGGCACCTGTTAGTGTGTGGATTTATTTATTAGGCAGCAAGTGAACATTTTGTCCTCAAAGTTTGACAAATTGTGATGTCTAGACGACTGGGTCAGAGCATCTCCAAAACTGCAGCTCTTGTGAGATGTTCCTGGTCTGCAGTAGTCAGTATCTATCAAAAGTGATCCAAGGAAGGAACAGTGGTGAACCAGCAAAAGGGTCATAGGGGACGAGGATCATTGATGCATGTGAGGAGCGAAGGCTGGTCCATGTGGTCAGCTCCAACAGATGAGCTCCTGTAGCTCAAACTGCTGAAGGAGTTCATTAGTCATGAGTCTACACAGTACACAAGTGATGTCATCATGCTGTGATGGTAAACACTGCATTGTTTAGAACCAGAAATACAAACATTAACAGGTGGAAATGAACAAGGTGCATAAATGTGCATCTAAACAGAACATGTGGGACAAATGAATTTTGCACATCTCACACACATTATGCTCGTCTTCACATCATCAGATGGCTTCCAGACTTTGGCACCTTTTTCTCTTCCTTTGTCAACCAGCAGCATCTCAGAAAGAAGTGGGTGATGATTAGTATGCTGTTTTGCTGACCACAATACACGCACTTACTGTACCTCATGCACTGGTGTACTAGTTGAAGTCTTCTCCTGGACCTCCCTCACTGTAGCTGCAGCAGCTTGGGTCCTGCCATGTGCTGCCTTCGTTGTATATGCGGTACCACAATCGCCTTCCCCAGCTCCTCACGGAAGATGCGCGTCTTGTAGAGCTTTGATACATTCAGAAAAGATCTCAGTTTAAATCACAAATGTGTTGTAGGTTGATACATCAGTCATGTTGTAAAAGATGACCAGCAGCCACTATTTGCTTTGTGCTGTAGGACCCTGTGACTTTATCCAAGTTGTCCACCCTTCCTTTAATGCCATTGTAGTCTAAAATCATGGTTTCTGCTCCTCTCTTGCGGTGATATTAGCATTTTTTTGCTCTCTCTTTTAGAAACTAATGATCAAAGTTGTTACTTGTGAAAAAATTGTCACGTTATGTTGTGCCCCTGATTCCTCTGTGGGGTTCCTCCAACCGGCTGTCCAGTCTAAACCTGCATATTCAATGCATAGCTGGTCTTTGCATCACATGCTGCCCAGATTGTTATGCCATGTTAGGAAGTCATATATTGCCTAAATGGGCAGCAACCACTGAATGTCACTAGAATTTCACCCACTGTGACATGAGGGTATGGGGTTGTAGAGTAGTGGAAGTTGCACCACCCACTTGTCCTACACTGTGCTAAAAGCTGTCAATAGCTTGTCTGTCTACCGTCTGACAGCCGTTGATTGGATTATTCTGGAGGAAATATGCCAGGTATCCAGGGACATTGTGGCACGGAATAAAGCCCTGCCTGTATCAGCATCGCACAGACTGGCTGTTGATTTATACTTAATTTATAGACCCCAGCCAGGCTGAGGACCCTTGGGAATGCATGTCAATGCATTTTATTTATCTAGAGTTCTGTCACACGAGTCACTGCCATTCTAGTAGCCGCTGACACTATCTTTATTATGTTTTCTGCAGACAATTTTGCCTGACGCATATTTGGGGATAAACATATTTTACAATTTGTTGATGTAAATGTTGTGCTTGGAGGAACTTAAATAGCAGTTTCCTAATTTGGTTCATAATCAGAATCATCAAATTCAGAATTTATGTCAAGATAGTCTACAGTTTTAGACAGTTTTTTCCTGTATTTCACTATCATGATTAAAAACGAGTTCCTGAGCCACAGGTCTTTCACAACAAATAGTCTGTGACACGTCTGACCCCTTTAAGCTTCCACTTTGACTGCCGGTTTAAATTGACCCGAACTTTATCTACGTAATATAAACATGGAGGTTTAAATATGTAAAATAAACAATTTTAATTGTACATGTTGATTACACTAATTAAGCCAAGCAGAAGAAGTATCATACTGAAAAAATACATTCAAATTTGTATTTTGTATTTTTTTTTACTTTTTACTGTAAAATAGGTCAATTTCACCCACAACATAACATGAGGATTAATATGATCTTACTCTACATTTTATCATTAAATTACATCTTTGTATGCTCCTGGTATGCTGGTTAAAAGAGGAACGAGAGAGAGAGATGACAATATGCACAATAAAATAATGTACACAAGAGATGTACAATAAAACTGAATCATACACCTGCATGATTTCTGCTAGTTTAATATAACCTGCAGAACTGAGTGTACAAGACATATACTGTAAGGTCCAGGTGTAATTCTAAAGAAATTTGATTTACTTGCCACCTACATTTTAAAGATGCAGATATAAATCCTATTTACTAAAAACATGTGGCATTTAGCTCATTTTGTTGTGCATAAATCAATAATGTGATTTTCTTTCCAGCTGGATCTGATGCTGTAACTACAGTAACTGGATACAGAGGAAGATCAGTTCAGATTAAATGTCTCTATGAATCTGGATATGAAAAACACAACAAATATCTCTGCAGAGGTAAATGTCCCCTTTGGCCTGCATACAGAGATGTTCCTATTCGTTCTGGATCTCCTCCTGAAGACACCAGATTCTCTCTCTACGACAACACAACAGCCAAAATCTTCACCATCACCATCACTGATCTGAGAGCAGAGGATGCAAACACTTACTGGTGTGGGATCGAGCAGCCAGGGCTTGATAAATACACAGAGATTCTACTGGTGATTATGGGTGAGTGTTACACAGAGGAGACAAAAATAATCTGACACAATAATTCACTTACTATTAACATAATATCAAAAACCCCATGAACAATGTGCAATGGGTCATGTTTAAGCGGCGAAGAACAAATTTTGAGTTGTAAACCATTTAATGTTTTATGCAACCAATCGCCTCAACTTTATTATAAAAATCCAAGCGTCAATGAAAAGAAATATCATTATCCATTTATTCAAGACAAAGAAATGGTGTACTAAAAAAATAAGCACATAAGATAAGGATAAAGATAAGGATTTCGTTGGGAGTGAGGAGGATGGACAGGATTAGAAATGAGTTTATCAGAGGGACAGCGCATGTAGGATGTTTTGGTGACAAGGTGAGGGAGGCGAGATTGAGATGGTTTGGACATGTGCAGAGGAGGGACATGAATTATATTGGCAGAAGAATGCTGAGGATGGAGACACCAGGAATGAGGAAAAGAGGAAGGCCAAGAAGGAGGTTCGTGGATGTGGTGAGGGAAGACATGCAGGACGTTGGTGTATAAGAGGCAGATGTAGAGGACCGGGTGGTATGGAGACGGATGATCCACTGTGGCGCCCCCTAATGGAAGCAACCGAAAGAAGAAGAAGAAGACTATAAGAATAAGCACATATATTGTGAGGCTGTAGAAGCTGACATGCTGCGATGGCTGAACCGCATTATTGTTTTGAGATTTTGAAAAGCTCTCACTTTGGCACTAAAATCTAAAGCAGAGCATGGTTTAGACGAAAAATTGTTCATGTGGAGGCTGTCATGAGGACTGGAAGCACACTGTGGTACCAAAACCACGACTACATGTAGGATGTGTTCTAAATACTTGTAACTCAACTCATATTCAGTTTAGCATTCGTTGACGAAGTCACCTGTGCATGCCTATTAGCTGATGATGTCACAATTACTGTCCAGACATGGACCGTGATTTCCTTGCAATCAACTCTTTCTTTAAAAAGACACATTTTTGCTGCTTTCTCCTGAAAATCTAATGAATTATGCATTTAGACACCCAGAGATAATCGTTTTTAAACCAGGCCAATGCTGTGGGGAAACGTTTGGACCAATCAACCACGGATCTACCATTTAGGAGTCATTCTGTTACTTTCTAGATGTTTAGATTAGATCATCTAGTATTTAGGATCTAGTGGCCTATTTACAGTAAATAGCAGCATGTTGAATGTGAATCCATATGTACAGGGGTGAAAGTGACTGTGATTTTATGTTATATTAGGGTTTTATACACATACATCACCTGTTCTGTGGGAAAAAAATGCCAAGATAGCATTAGACAACATCAGAAATATCTTTCAGAAATATGTTTTTCAGTTGCCATGAACACTTTGCTAAATGAGGCTCATTGTGTGGATCATTACTCCAAAAAAATTACTCCAAAGCCTAATCCGGTTTCCATCCTCTGCAGATAATCCAGCAAGTACCGTCCCACCGAACACACAATCCGCTTCAACCCTCTCCATGAGTGTATCAGTAGACAAATCTACTCAGAGCACATTCTCATCAACAGGTATGAACGTTTTGCCCCTGAGCCTGTTCTTCTTCCTCACATTTCAACGTCTGATTCATTGTGTATCTTTTATTTAGGTCACAATATTGAACCTTCATCAGCCAGTAAGTAAAATATCACATTCTTTGGGCCTTTATTCAATTAGAAGATTCTTGTAAATAAGAAAAGGAACACACACACACCGCACTGTCACAATTCAGCTATCATCAGATAAGGTTGTGTGAAGTGTTAACCAATTTGCTCTGCCCCATGGTTTAGTGAGACACAGGACGTTTCCTAAACTGTAATCTTTTAGTGGGGGAGGTTTCTTTTATTTTTTGTTACCAGTTGCACCATTCCATCAAACAGACTGTAATGCAAACTGCAACCTCAGAACAGCTGCATTACTGGAAGCAACCTATTGAAAGCAGAATATTGCTCTTCATATTGTACTGTATTGCTACTGTGGATGTTAAGGATCTCCGGCCTGGTGCTCAGGTTTTTCAGAAATTAAAAATAAACATTAAAATTAAAATAAACATGTGCTCCCAAATATGTGGTATTTATTCCATGTTACATCGAGACCTGGTGCATTTCAGTGGAGTTGTTCTGAGTATGTGCAAGTTCTCTATATCTACATGGACCATCAGCCCATGGTGATTTTACACATATGCTGTTTACGGATTAGTTTGTTCGAATGAATACCTGATGTTCTCCACATCAGTTTGGTTCTTGATGAGAATCGACTCTGAATCAGTTCATCTAATGTTCTGGGATACAGCGTTTCTTTTGTGTTTAAAAGAGGTGCAGTCTGAGCTGTTCTGCAAAAGTGGCATCTGTTCTGAGAAATGAAGAAAATGTGAGAAAATGAAAGCAATTTGTAAGAGTTTTTTTTAACTGTGTGAAAGTTCTGGCTCCTTGTTCTCTTTGTGTCCTTTTACACATCTGTAAATTTTTGACCAGAAACTCACATTATTATTTTTAGCTTTGAATGTCCAGCTAATTTTATTTTGTTTTCTTTTAGCCATAAAATGTTTGACTACAGCGAAATATTCCAGTTCAACACAGTCATCAACATACTATACATTTCTATTTCACTTTCCTCCCAGGCAAAACATACAGTAGATTGTATATACAACAACATCTGCATTGTGTTTAATTGTTCAAATGAAGTCTGTTGGTGAATTTGATATCATAATCATGTTTCCATTTCAGAATCTCTGTTAGAAAAATCCACCATCATCGTCATTTCCGTGGGTGGGGCTCTAGTGCTGCTTCTCATTGCGCTTTTATCTGCAGTGGTGATTCAGAGGAAAAAGAAGACCAAAGGTACCACAAACACATTATTGAGTTTAATTCAGGCAATTGTGTGTAGTGAAAAAAAAAAAAAGATCTTAAAAAAAACTGCACATTTGAATGTGGAACTGTTAAAGAGGCAACAGAAACAGGAAGTAACAGCATGTTGAAATTCCAGAATTATCATACAAAGTTACTTCACTGCCTGTAACAGTCAGCATTAGTGCAGTTACGCTTAACGGGACCAGGCCATGTGACTTTTGGTTTTATTCCAAAAAGCCCCCCAGGGGAAATAAGCATATCTTTTTTGTTTCGATAGATTGTGATGATTATCAATGTAGTTTTACATGAAGAAAAAAAAAACAACAACAAAAAATCAATAACTTCTGAAATTCTCTTGTTCTAAGTGCACTTCAGAACAAAATGTAAGTAATTATACACATAATTATTACACAAATAATATATTTTAAAAATATTAAATGAAATTGAATTACAAAGTGGCACCACACTGATTCTTTTTCATTAACTAATATCATTAAAATGATTTAATAAAATAATCAATCGTATAAATAAATACTTGTGGAAATCACTCATTCGGACTATTTTGATGAGTATTATAAAGTCTATAAACTCATTATTTAAATCTATTCAAATCAGTTTAATTAAATGTTTTTTTTATAGCACTTTGTCCCAAATCGGCTTCAGGAAAGAAATAGATTTGATCGATTTTTTTAGCCAAAATGAGTGAGAAAGAGGTGAAAAGAGGTGGCAAATGCAAAAAAGTCTATTAAACTTCATGAGGATAAAACTTTGAGATGATCCCGACTCAGAAGAGAATCCATCCTCATCTACTGTAAACATCAGATATTCTTCAACATTGAGGTTTTCAGCTGTTTACTGACTGAAGAACATGTACAGTTTTAGCTCTAATCCATATTAAGTGTTTATTTCTTTTCAAAAAGAAACAAAGATGTTCTAATCTTGTATGATGTTTAGCAGTGACATAACCACCTGCCCAATCTTATAGAGAGCATAAAGCAGGAGCAATGTGATTATACAAACCGGGGAAAACCTGCAAATATGAATGGTATCATTTTAGTAAAAATTGTAATCTTTCTAAAATAATTTCACCAAAATGACAGATTTTTCAGGATTCCCACTTTTTTACAGACTTTGTAATCTCATTAAGTCCACAAAGAAATAAACAAGGTACACTATATTTCCAAAAGTATTGGGTCACCAGACCTTTCCTGCTATTTGTGCTTCTTTTCCAAACTGTTACCACAAAGCTGAAGGCACTCAATTGTACAGTATTTTATAAATACGCTATAAAAAACTGCATTCACTTGAACTTGGAAACCCAAACCTGTTCCAGCATGGCGATGTGCACAAAGTGAGCTCCTTGAAGATCTGGTGTACATGCTTTGGAGAGGAAGATCTCCTGCTATAGAGCTCTGATCTCATCCCTACTGAACACCTTTGGGATGAATGTGAACGCTGACTGCACCCCAGGTCTCCTCACCTACATCACTACCTGCCTTTCATAACACACTTGTGGCTGACGAACACAAATATCCATAAATACACTCCAAAATCTTGGAACATCTTCCCAGATGAGTGGAGAGAATTGGAAGAGCAAATTGGGATTAATGTGGAATGTGACGCACTAAAATCACATCCCAAACTTGAGGGGATGAGCAGGTGACTCAATACTTTTGGCAATATAGTGTACCTAACATTGTTAGCAAGTAAAATAATCTCACCCGGTTGCTCTGCTGACACATTATTCAAAGGAAACAGAAATGAGGCTGCGAAATTTCATAAAGAAAACGTTTCTATTTTGATCCAGACAATTAGCTTGCTAGCTGGTGAAAATGCTAATCAGGAAACGTGTGAAAAAAGTGAAATTTGTGGTGGCTTCCTGTCAGAGAGAGGAATCGCTTGAAAGAGTTTCTCATATGTAACAGAGCGAGATTTGAACTTATGACCTTGCATTCAGAAGCTATGTTTTTCGCTTCCACTTTTTACACGACACACCTGCTAGTTTCATAGTGAAACCTTTATCCGAATCTGTTTCATTTTCAGTTGTAAATTCGTGACTCTTCACTGGGAATAACGCTGACAGTAATAGTGGATAGACACGAATATGAATGAAGTATATAACATTTACAAATGACTTGTTTAACAATGTGTGTGTGTGTGTGTATTTTCCTTTTCTCTCCAGCTCAATCTCCACAAAGCAAAAACTCCTCAAACAATTGTGTGGTAAGTTTTTTTTTCCTAAATCTGGTCATTATTGGTTCTTACGCTCAGTAGACTGACCCTTCATAGAGCTGAAAGATTTCAACCAAAGCAAACAAACAAAACAACAATGTCACATCTAAAGTATTGTATAAATGCTACTCCTTCCTCACATTGTCATTTCCTGTCATCTGAATTTGCTTCCACTTTATAGCGATTTAATCAGTTGGTGAAAAATGATGACAAAACTCTTCATGAGCTGTTACACGGTTCATTCAAACATTTCATTGTGTACTCAAACACAGTCATCACATCCTCTTTTTTCCTCTCTCAGGCTCCAAATTCATACCAAGGACATCGTTCCAATTCACTTCATTTCACTGATGAATCCACAAACCCCTCTGATGATCCTCAACCTATTTACTCAAACATTGGCGTACCCAAAGTTTCCTCCGATTTTTCAATCCCCGTTTACGCTCAAGTAAAACGCCCAGGACGTCAGGACGTTCACTCTACCTCTCAGTTACCCTCTGATCCATCAGTTAATGCTGCTCAGACCTCAGGTGAAAGTACAATGTACACAGCAGTGAGCTTTGACACCAGATCCAGTGTTGTGGGCATTTCCAAAAACGAGACCTCGTGTGACTACGCTACTGTTAAACTCAATGAATGTGGCTAGTTAGCGTTCGTCATATTGCTAATCATGTTTTATTTGCGCTATGTAGCACTTATTACATCACAGTGCTGTTTGGTTCTTAAATCCGATTGGTCAGAAGGTGTTGAGATGTTTCCTATAATATTCCATTAAAATCTGTTCAAAGTGAAGTCTGTATTCAAATCTGGGTTTGAATCATGTATTTATTTCTCATTCAACTTCTTGTAACTTATTAGTACAGTAAAATATGAGTAATGCGTAGACTTCCTCCACTGTGTGTGTGTGTGTGTGTGTGTGTGTGTGTGTGTGTGTGTGTGTGTGTAAGACCTCTTTTGTTTAACATTATTATGTATGAATCGCCTTTTATAATTTAGAAATTGGTTCAGGAGGAAGTGTGGTAGCTTATTGGTTAAGGTATTGGACTTTGGATCTGAAGGTCATGAGTTCAAATCTCAGCCACATCAAGGTGCCACTCCTGGGCCCCTGAGCAAGGCCCTTAACCTGCTTAATTGTATGAATTAGATCAATGTAACTTGCTCTGGATAAGTGTTTCTGCCAAATGCTGTAAATAATTGTTTTGTTATTTATTATTTCTGAAATCTGCTTTCAGTTCATGTTAAATTGTCAATAAATTGCTTGGTTCAATGTAATTGGATGTGATTTATTGGTTCGACTAAGTTTAAATTTGAAAAAAATGGCATTTCCGACAAAAACTTTCTACACATTAGTTTATAATGGTTTCCCAAAATTTGCTCATCCACACTGGAATGTCTGAAAACGCTTACATCATTTCCGTCTTTAAACAAAGACGTATTTACATGGCCCTAAACCCATGGTGCTTAACGAGACACCGGTGGAAACCCTAAGCAAGGCATAAGGTTTAGTGGACAGGGGGTAGGAAGTATGTGGGTAGGGAGTATGTGGCCACTGGCGGCATCTGGTGGAGATAAACAGTAGCACAGTTACTAGCATTTTCCAAGATTCTGACACTGAGAGTGTGTAAAGCTGTTGTTCATGCTATTTTTTAATGAAAATAAAGTGGAACATTTAGAAATGTATTTATTTGTTTGGTCATACAGTAACATTACCACATTTGTTTTATAGAAACAAAAGGATTGTGCATGTGTCTCTCAAAAGACTCTACCTTTTTTATAGACACTGTATGAAATCCTCCTTTTCATACTATACCACCATCTCCAGCAACCATTTTTATGATGGTACTGTGTTTATCATCCCTGAATGAGCAAACTAGCAGAAGAATGTGTTATGGATCAATTCTGCACAAGTGAATATAAGACGTACGTCCACACTGCAAACATGAGCATTTCATTCTTCTGCAATTCTTTACTGTAACATTAAAAAAGTACTTCAAGCCACAGTGTAAGCATGTGTTAGTATGGTATAATTTTAGTTTGTGTGTTTTATCTTTATAAAGTCTACAGAAGTGAATTTTAAAAAACATTGATACACATCATAAGTCAAAACCATTAAGATAATCACATGTAAGCTATAAGGTTTTAAAAAGATAAAAAATGAAGTGTAGTTACAGGAAAGTATGAGTGTGTAACACGTGTATGTTTTAGTCACAATGACCTCACATACCTGCACATGTTCTTTAATAAAAAAAAAAAAAATGAATCTGATTTCAGGAAACAAAACATACGAGAAACTGTGGGTGGATATGAGGGATTTCTTGTTGGATTTAAAAGATCTTCATGTGAATATACAGATCAGCAGGTGTGTATGACAAATCTGTGGGTGAATATAAGGGATCAGTGGGTGGATGTGAGGGATCTGAGAGTGTATGTGAGGGCTCTTCTGGAGGATATAAGGGATCTTCGGGAGGATATGAGGGATCTTCAGGAGGATGTGAGGGATCAGTGGGTGGATGTGAGGGATTTTCGGGAGGATGTAAGGAATCAGAGGGTGGATGTGAGGGATCTGAGGGTGGATGTGAGGGATTTTTGGGAGGATGTGAGGAATCAGAGGGTGGATGTAAGGGATCTTCTGGAGGATATTAGGGATCTTCAGGAGGATGTGAGGGATCTGAGGGTGGATGTGAGGGATCAAAGGGTGGATGTGAGAGATCAGAGGGTGGATGTGAGGGATCTTCGGGAGGATGTGAGGGATCAGAGGGTGGATATAAGGGATCAGAGGCTGGATGTGAGGGCTCTTTGGGAGGATGTGAGGGATCAGAGGGTGGATGTGAGGGATCTTCGGGAGGATGTGAGGAATCAGAGGGTGGATGTGAGGGATCTTCAAAAGGATGTGAGGAATCAGAGGGTGGATGTGAGGGATCTTCAGGAGGATGTGAGGGATCAGAGGGTGGATGTGAGGTATCCGTGGGTGGATGTAAGGGATCTTCGGGAGGATGTGAGGGATCAGAGGGTGGATGTGAGGGCTCTTCAGAAGGATGTGAGGAATCAGAAGGTGGCAGTGAGGGATCTTCAGGAGGATGTGAGGGATCAGAGGGTGGATGTGAGGTATCCGTGGGTGGATGTAAGGGATCTTTAGGAGGATGTGAGGGATCAGAGGGTGGATGTGAGGGCTCTTCGAGAGGATATGAGAGCTCTGCTGGTGCCTTGGAGATGTTGTTAGAACTGCATATCTCTAGATCCAATTTCTCTGTAGTTTGTTTCAGCTGAGGAAGTTATAACAAAGGAAAAAAAGAGATTTAATGGAATGAGAAGAAATAATTCCGGAATAAACTCTGAATAAGCTTTTATAAGGCTGAGCATTGTATCTACCCCAGAAGGAGAATCTGAAGTATCAGTGTGTTTCTTAGTGTTGTTGTAAACAAAGTTTGCAGGAAGATTATACATTATACATATATTCCATATAATTTTCCTCAGAAAATTACTGTTTTTTGTTTTTTTAAAGTGTTTTATACAGCCAAACATTTGGATTGTTGAGTGAAAATTGTTTTGTGGCATATATGTGCTTGTTTTTTCTCTACACAATTAAACATTTGAATGAACATCTTCTGAGAGGGGTGATTCCATACTTTTTGCCAGGGGTTGTAGTTTTCTGCAGTATGTTCAAGATGGAGAAAGTTTAATAAAAAATATATATAAAAAAAAATCTAAATATATTTTAGGATCTAAATAATGCATGTATACTGTGTAATTGGATACATACCTCATAACTCCAAATGTGTTTCCCTTGAAAAAAGAGTTGCTGAATCATCAGCTATCTATCTATCTATCTATCTATCTATCTATCTATCTATCTATCTATCTATCTATCTATCTATCTATCTATCTATTCATCTATCTAAGTGAGGTCATGTGGATTTTTCTCCGACGATCATCATGTGCAAGTTGCTGAGAGTTTTTTCCCGGGATTTTGCTCTATGGTCTTCCTGATCTCTCATGGTTTTCCGGTGATGTTCTAAACCTCTTGACACATTCTTGCTGCTTAAAACACTTCGAATGACTCGTTGCTTCATCGCCGTATGTCAAACGTCTCTGTAGCAGATTTGCACAGTTTCACCCAGAATTTCATGTTTGCTATTTTTTCTAATGTGCTGTCGGTGATGAAACAACACCGGTTACACCTATCAGTCTCCAAACATTTTGGCCACCACCTCGTATGTGGTCACTCAGTTTTCCCCAACTTATTTTATGTTGTTTTTTTAATCATTCTTCAAAATTCCATGCAACCATAATTGAATAAAAAGTTGCTCTTTAATGAGCTCATTATGATTCGCTGTGGTATAAAACTCATTGGCTATTATTTATCAAATAATTGGAAGTGTTTATACCATAAATGGAAGCAACAGTTACAATTGTGTTAAACGCCAACAATAATTGAACTGGAACTGAACGGGAAAATGTAAATAAGTCTTTGGATCTAAAAATTAATATACAAGTCTTTTCTTGGTAAAGTTCAGTTGGTTGTTACTGCACACATGATATTTTAGGCAATAATGTTTAGAGCAGTTATCAGTAACTAACACAGTGTATCTGTGGCACGTTTAATGATCAGAGAGTCGTTACTATAACTCACCTGTCTGTTATTTAATTGAGCTGCAATAGAAGAGGAACCTGTGGGAAGCACATAGGTTATATTCCGCTGCCTCAACAATAAACCCTCGATATAATTTGACTGGGGAAGTAATTAGAGTTACCTTGTCTATTGTTTTTCCATTTGTGATAGAGGTAGTAAAAAATACCACAAATCATGAGAAATAGAAAGACTGATAAGAGAATGAAGGCCACTTTGGGATCTGAATGCAGAACAGCATCACACACACACACACACACACACACACACACACACACACACACACACACACAGATAAATAATAATACAAAAATAATACAAAAGCAAACACATTTTTTAATGAACTTCTAAATTCACTTTACCTTTTGTTTTAAATGGAACTCTTAGCATGGGGAACATCACTTTATTGTTTGTTGAATTCATCTGTAATTATCAAGTGAAAAAGTGCATTTGGTACAACTCTACATTTAAAATTATATCTTAATAAAATAATCATTCTTTTATATTTACAGGAAAATCCTGGTTTGCAATTT
The DNA here is from genome assembly GCA_024362625.1 of Silurus asotus. Taxonomy (NCBI): domain Eukaryota; kingdom Metazoa; phylum Chordata; class Actinopteri; order Siluriformes; family Siluridae; genus Silurus; species Silurus asotus. The sequence continues at coordinate 148,444 of MU551738.1, forward strand.
CCTGGAAATTCAGTTGTAAATTCAAAGCTTTTAACAAACAAGTTGTTTTTTCGTTTGTCAGCTGAATCTAAATGAATGTGCTGCTTATAAACACCTCTAACTATTCTATCATCCAGTTCCAGTTCCATCCAGAGCGAGAAGGAGATTATACACATTTCCTCCTGACCTCACTGAGTTACAGAGAGGAGTTTTGCATGTGGTGGAACTTCTATGGTGAATACGGAAATTCAGATAAAACAGATCGATGCATAAAATTAATTTGACAGACTGAATTTTCAAATATTTTATATACAATCTTCCGCCATTAATTTATCCCTCTGTGGGATTTGGAGCGGCAGAATTGCAGATGTAACGAGACGTATATCAAATAAAGCACCGTTTTGATCCGTTTGATCAGTTTTGTTCTGCAAACATCAACCACTGGTTTTAAAGTGCGAGGACACGCATTGACTCTGCTTCACCTCAGGCTGTTCTTCACCTCCACATCGTGCATCCTGTAACACCTCACCTGGTTTAACTCTGGATTCTAAACTCATTTAATTTACAATATTAACAAAACAGCAGCAGCACACAAGCAAAATGTAGCCCTTACCTGGAGAGAATAGGAATGTTAAAGTCACGGTTTTCTTCAGCTGATGTTCACACGACTTCCTCACGCTACAATCTGGGCACAATTCTTTTCTCTGAACTAAATAGTGTTTTACTTTAACATCCCTTTTTCCATCCTTCCCCCTCTTTGTCTCTAGACTTCTACTTTTTACACTCATGCATATTAAATTCAACAGCACATGTCATACCTTTTAAATGCAGTGGATTAAAAACAACAACAACAACAAAACAGTAAGCATGAAAAAGTAACATTTATTGTAGGCAGAGAAAAGCAATAAAACAGCACAATTAATATCCTGACCAGGGTCATGGTGCTGATCTCTTACCACTAAACACTGTTGTGTGGGAGAAAACACACCTGGATGAAGATTGAGAACCTTCAGGAACCGGAACAGAATTCAGGATTGATCCTGAGCTTGAACCTGAGGTTATATATTAGCTTTTATCATTTAAATCTTGCGAAAAAATAGAAATAAAACTGCAATGAAAACAATATTTATGTAACATAACAGCAAAATGAATGAAATTTATGCAGTACAATTTTTACAATAAAAAAAATATTTTTTATGATTTTTAGTTTCTATTTTTAGTGATAGATGGAGCATAAAAATTGAGATAGCGGAATCATAAAACTTCCGTGTTTCATTGTCAGTTTTACATAAAGCAGGTAAGCAGTTGTGCGACGCTGCTACAACTTCTCTAAGGTCGTGTTTTTAAACAATATGCAAATATTCTTGCTTTGGGATTTTTAAACACGTTGTAGAATATCCTGTACCATTCATGCAACATTTGTGATTTGCTTTGATCAGACAACAAAACACAACAAACTCCATTCTTCACCCACATCCTCTGACAATTCAAAAATTAGTGGATAAATAAGATGATAAATGAGAGTGATTAGTGTGTAAATAAGAGTATTTAGTTGCTGAGGGTTTAGTGGGTAAATCTGAGGTTTTAGTGGGTAAAACAAAGTGTTAATTGGGTAAATCAGAGGGTTTAGTGGGTAAACAGGAGGAGTTAGTGAGTAAACCGGAACGTTTAGGAGGGGTTAATGGGTATACCGAAGGGTTTATTAGGTTAATTGGAGCAGTTAGTGGGTAAACCACAGGGTTTAGTGGGTAAATCAGGGGTTAGTAGGTATACCAGAGGGTTTATTGGGTAAACAGCAGGGGTTAGTGGGTAAATCAGAGGGTTTAGTGGGTAAATCAGAGGGGTAAGTGTGTATACCAGAGGGTTTATTGGGTAAATCGGAAGGGTTGGATTGTAAATCTGAGGGGTTAGAGGGTACATCAGAGGGGTTATTGAGTATAATGGAGGGTTTATTGGGTAAACCGGAGGGGTTGGTGGGTAAACAGGAGGAGTTAGTGAGTAAACCGGAACGTTTAGGAGGGGTAAATGGGTATACCAAAGGGTTTATTAGGTAAATTGGAGCGGTTAGTGGGTAAACCACAGGGTTTAGTGGGTAAATCAGGGGTTAGTAGGTATACCGGAGGGTTTATTGGGTAAACATGAGGGGTTAGTGGGTAAATCACAGGGTTTAGTGGGTAAATCAGAGGGGTAAGTAGGTATACCAGAGGGTTTAGTGGGTAAATCGGAGGGGTTATTGAGTATACCGGAGGGTTTATTGGGTAAACCGGAGGGGTTGGTGGGTAAATCGGAAGGGTTAGATTATAAATCTGAGGGGTGCATTAGAGTGGTTAGTGAGTATACCGGAGGGTTTATTGGGCAAACCGGAGGGGTTGGTGGGTAAATCGGAGTGGTTAGATTGTAAATCTGAGGGGTTAGAGGGTAAATTGGAGGGGTTAGTGAACTAATCAGACAAGTTAGTGGGTAAATCGGAGGAGTTAATTGTTAAATTGGAGGGGGTACTTAAATAATTGCAGGGGTAAGTGGGTAAATCGTAGGAGTTAATTTCTATTTTAGGAAGTTCAGCCATGCTGTAAAAATCATCGGTGTTTGGAGATGAAGCTGCAGACATCTTTAGACAGGTGGGATGAGTTTGTGGATTCTGGGCCATGGCATAAACAGCAGCATCTAGTGTGTCTTTAGGTTCCTCATAATAGGCATAACAGGCATTCTAAAAAACAGAGAGAAAAAGAGATAGAGAGAGAGAGAGATTTCCATTATATTTTAATTTCATAATTTGTAAAGTAGTATGCAGTTGGGGAATTCATTATGGGCAATCAATCAATCAATCAATTAATCAATCAATTAATCAGTTTATCAGATCCGATTTTCCATTCCATTTACAAAATCCCTAAAAGAACAGTCATTGTTTTTCCCATTGGAATTGTAAACTTTGCATTACACCAAATAAATGAGATGTTTCTCCTCTCTCTCCTCCTGACCTCTTCGATCACTGGGTTTCCTCCATCGACTGGCGAGGAATCTCCTACCAGCACAAAATGACATGTAGGAATCACCACAAAGATCTCCAAAGACACTTTCTATTATTTACCTTCAGATTTGAGTGATTTATTTCCGTGTTTATAATACCTTTCACCTTCCTGGAACACTGTTTGTAGAAGATCATCACAACTCCTATGATCAGCAGCAGAGCCACAATGACATACACAGTGATGAAGCTGTTTGAAGATCCTGGAGCTACATGACACAGAAAGATGAAAACTGAAAGTGGAATATGATCGTGAGACCAGTACATGGAAAGATGTTTGTAGAAGGTGATTTCTTACAGGGTGTGCTTGCAGGCAGCACACAAGCAAAATGTAGCCCTTACCTGGAGAGAATAGGAATGTTAAAGTCACGGTTTTCTTCAGCTGATGTCCACACGACTTCCTCACGCTACAATCTGGGCACAATTCTTTTCTCTGAACTAAATAGTGTTTTAAATTAACATCCTTTTTCCATCCTTCCCCCTCTTTGTCTCTAGACTTCTACTTTTTACACTCATGCATATTAAATTAAACAGCACATTTCATACCTTTTAAATGCAGTGGATTAACACCATCAACAACAAAACAGTAAACATGAAAAAGTAACATTTATTGTAGGCAGAGAAAATAAATAAAACATCACAATTAATATCCTGACCAGGGTCATGGTGCTGATCTCTTACCACTAAACACTGTTGTGAGGGATGTAAGCAGTAAGCAGTTGTGCGACGCTGCTACAACTTCTCTAAGGTCTTGTTTTTTAACAATATGCTAAAATTCTTGATATGGGATTTTTAAACACGTTGTAGAATATCCTGTACCATTCATGCAACATTTGTGACTCGATTCTTTACACACATCCTCTGACTATTTTGAAACTTTATCAGAAAACAGGAAAATATTGTTGCTTCACAGATGAACTATTCCACAAATCATGTGCAGTGTTATATAGAGTACACTGGGTGTAGGAAAAGCAGCAGGAGTTCAAGAATTAGTGGATAAATAAAATGATAATTACACACTAATCACTCTCATTTAAGAGTATTTAGTTGCTGAGGGTTTAGTGGGGAAATCAGTGTTTAGTGGGTAAATCAGAGGGTTTATTAGATAAATTGGAGGCATTAGTAGGTAAATTGGATGGGGTTAGTTGGTAAACCGAAGGGTTTATTAGGTAAATTGGAGGTGTTAGTGGGCAAACCGGAGGGGGTAGTGGGTAAATCAGAAGGGTTAGTGGGTATACCAGCGGGGTAAGTGGGTATACCAGAGGGTTTATTGGGTAAATCGGAGGGTTTAGATTGTAAATCGGAGGAGTTAGAGGGTACATTAGAGGGGTTAGTGAGTATACCAGAGGGTTTATTGGGCAAACCGGAGGGGTTGTGGGTAAATCGGAGTGGTTAGATTGTAAATCTGAGGGGTTAGAGGGTAAATTGGATGGGTTAGTGAACTAATCAGATAAGTTAGTGGGTAAATTGGAGGGGTTGATTGGTAAATTGGAGGGGGTACTTAAATAATTGCAGGGGTGAGTGGGTAAATCGTAGGAGTTAATTTCTATTTTAGGAAGTTCAGCCATGCTGTAAAAATCATCGGTGTTTGGAGATGAAGCTGCAGACATCTTTAGACAGGTGGGATGAGTTTGTGGATTCTGGGCCATGGCATAAACAGCAGCATCTAGTGTGTCTTTAGGTTCCTCATAATAGGCATAACAGGCATTCTAAAACACAGAGAGAAAAAGAGATAGAGAGAGAGAGAGATTTCCATTATATTTTAATTTCATAATTTGTAAAGTAGTATGCAGTTGGGGAATTCATTATGGGCAATCAATCAATCAATCAATTAATCAATCAATTAATCAATTTATCAGATCCGATTTTCCATTCCATTTACAAAATCCCTAAAAGAACAGTCATTGTTTTTCCCATTGGAATTGTAAACTTTGCATTACACCAAATAAATGAGATGTTTCTCCTCTCTCTCCTCCTGACCTCTTCGATCACTGGGTTTCCTCCATCGACTGGCGAGGAATCTCCTACCAGCACAAAATGACATGTAGGAATCACCACAAAGATCTCCAAAGACACTTTCTATTATTTACCTTCAGATTTGAGTGATTTATTTCCGTGTTTATAATACCTTTCACCTTCCTGGAACACTGTTTGTAGAAGATCATCACAACTCCTATGATCAGCAGCAGAGCCACAATGACATACACAGTGATGAAGATGTTTGAAGATCCTGAAGCTACATGACACAGAAAGATGAAAACTGAAAGTGGAATCTGATCGTGAGACCAGTACATGGAAAGATGTTTGTAGAAGGTGATTTCTTACAGGGTGTGCTTGCAGGTTCTGTATGTTGTCCAGCAAGATCTAAATAGAAAAACAGCACAAATGAATGCTACGTATGGAACTGTATGTGTTTACTTCTTTTGGTGATCAGATTATTTTTTTAAATCCTCTACTGATGCCCTCTACTCTCAGCTCTTATATTCCTCTAACAATTTAAGTTATTTCTACTTCCCAAAACATGAACAAACTAGTCATTTAAACAACGGCAATGCTAACGAGGTTGAAGCAGTTTCCTGAGAGAAAAGAAAAAGGTTTCTTGTCTCAGGAGCTTCATATCTTACAGTTTTATCTCAGGACTGATTTTTTGTTCATAAAAAAATATATTATATGAGTCAGGATTCTTACCAGTTACTTGAAGCTGCATTTGACAAAAGAATAAGGAAAGATTTTTATTTGAAAGTCCACACAGATAAAGTCCTTCATCTTTCACTGTCACATTGCTGATGCTAATATTGATGACTCTGTCGTTAACGGAGACATGAAGATCATACATCTCTTTCACCCCGTGGTCTAAATTAGTGAATGTGATGGGGTAGATGCCCTGACTGGTCACTTTGTACACAGATTTTATGCCATCAAGGTTTTCTGGATAAGTACAGCTGAAGGTAACAACAGCTCCAGGATGAACTGTTCGTGACTCTTTATAATAGTGACCCGAAACAACTGCAAGCTCTAAGAAGAAAAGATAATATTAAATTCAGTCAACAGAGACGTAATAAAAATCAATTTGATCATGTTTTTTTTTTGCATCTGTAAATATGCAATGAATAATTAAAAAAAAAAAGATACAAAAAAAAAAAATCATAAAAAAATGATTTATTATTTTACCACCACCCCAAAGTGATTATTTTCTCAGAACAAAACATCCCCAAATAATTTACTCACAAAAATGAAATGTGTAATCATTAAACAGTAACACATCATGCACAAAGTTCACATTTTCTTATTTGTTAATGTAAAAGCCATCATTCGGACCTGGCATATTGCTACCGGCCCTGAAGAAAGGTCTGAGTTCAGTTGCACTGGAACCATGGTGAATCCCATAAATGTGAACATATACACGGGTTTTAAAAACAAATATACAAGATTAAAGTCATAACAATATGAAAAAAAAGCTGGATGCCACTGTTGTGATCATCACCCTCATGGTGTCGTGAGAAACAATTTCTGACTGCACAAAAAAAGCAATTTCCTCAATGTCAATCTTAGATTTTGAATAATTTAATTTTTTATGTGCCACTAAAACTCCATTGTATCCATTTGTGATGCAAAATAAAAGAATATGTACCAGAGCTCGGTTAAAACAAGTCAGTCTGAAACCAGACCAAAACCACCTCAGTTTTTTATGTCCTAAAGATGCCAGAAAATATCAAATAAACTGGAAAATATTAACAAATATCTTTAAGCCATCACAGCATTTGGCGTACGCGTCTCTGTAATCAAAATGTTAAAATGTTACTATAGAACTGATAATATATACGAAAGTTTGGACATATTTGAAAGATCTGGAGCAAGAATTCAGAACTCAGTGGTGCTGTAATATTCATTAAAATTATTCTAATAATAGGCCTAATTGTAAAAAGCAGAATCTTACCTTCTGTAACCAGTCTCACGATATACTTGTTTACTTTACTTTGGTTTTTCACTCCACATGTGTACGTTCCTGCAGCCCTCCTGATTAAATTTCTAATCATCATGCTGTAAGTTTTGATCGATGTGTCGTCCACTGCAAAGTATTTTCCTCCAAGATCGCATTTCGTTTCCTGACATTTGATGTTCTTCTAACTTACTGCATGATTTTGTGTGATTGATGTACTCACGTTTATATTTATATATTATAATCACACTTCCTCGAGCTGCCGAATAATAAAAAGTCCTCTATTACACTCTCCTGATCCTAATCATGTTATAAAACAGAGCACTTTTCTCTATCATTTATAAAACCTAATCAGGATAATCATTTAAAACAGAAACAGGACTATTAACTGCATCTCAGACTTTGTCAGATTGATAAATTTGTTGGTAAAAGTAGAAGATCAGACCTGCAACCATGTACAAGGTGAAAATGAGTAGCAGGTTCATTTTCTTGTCCAGATGATCCATTACAGTCTTCAGTCCTGCAGTCATTCAGAGAGACAAAAATGATTTCTGTGCTGCTGAATTGTGTCTCTCTCGCTTTCAGCACACGGTCTCGCTCTCATTATCCTGAAACTTCAATTCCTCTTTTAGAGACTGTATTCCTCTATATACGATCTCAGCTTCCCCAATGGGGTCCAATTTACATAAACTGATCATGATGATGATGATGATGATGATGATAATTATTATTCATGGAAACTTTAAATAAATAATAATAATAATAATAATTATTAATAATAATAATAACAATGTTTAATTCAGAGTTTAAACTTAGCAGACAAACACAACCACTAACAACTATTATAACCCTGACCCATTATCACCCTACCCCATTATCACCCTACCCCATTATAACCCTACCCCATTATCACCCTACCCCATTATAACCCTACCCCATTATCACCCTACCCCATTATAACCCTACCCCATTATCACCCTACCCCATTATAACCCTACCCCATTATCACCCTGCTAGACCTGTACAGTTTTTTTTATATTGGAATATTTCAAATGAGGAATTATTGTCAAAAGTAAAGTAATTATCTGATTTGCCTAGCTAAATGTGTAATGACTTAATTATAGCTGCATTTCCTCTTTGTCCAGTCATGAACAGATATTTCCCCTTGTTATTCGGCTGGAAACTTTTAGGAGCAGCATCCAACAGGAGGTCCTGCAAACCTGCTCAGGAACCTTAATGGACAAAAAAAAATAAACATTTAGAAATTGTAGTCAGTTCTGCTTTATAGATTAACTATATATTGGAAATTTCACTGCGTTAGATTCTGTATATAACTGTGTTTGTGACCAATAAAAATCTTGAATCTTCTTAAGAAAAGAAACGAGCAATGAACAAGAAAAGGATCATATTTATTTGCTCACTAATGTTATCTTAATTTTTATAAAGATCTTAAGCCATTAATCAGACAGTCTTTAAAAAACTCAAAACTAAACCAGATATTACTCAGCATTCGAACAATTCTCCATCTATAGGCTTCTAACTCCAGTGCTGTGGAGCTGCAAAGATGAATATGTGAGAAAGGGGGTAGTGGGCAGGGTAGGGCAGGTTGGTAAGGGGGTAGTGGACAGGGTAGGGCAGGGTGGTTAGTAGGTACTGGGCAGGGTAGGGCAGGTGTTAGTGGGAAGGGTAGGGCAGATTGGTAAGGGGTAGTGGGCAGGGTGGTCAGTAGGTAGTGGGCAGCGTAGGGCAGATTGGTAAGGGGGTAGTGGGCAGGGTGGTCAGTAGGTAGTGGGCAGGGTAGGAAAAGGTTGGGCAGGTGGTAGTGGGCAGGGTGGGCAGATTGGTAAGGGGGTAGTGGGCAGGGTAAGGCAGGGGGTAGTGGGCAGGGCATGGTGTGGTGGTGTGTGATTTTGTGCAAGGCATAACATTGTAAGAAGAGGACATGTTTGGGACTCTCTTGTTGCTTTTATAAAGCATGTAGTGATCCAGATAAACTTCCCAAAGTGAAGCAAGAATGTTGACTGAATCCACTAATGCATTATGTGCTGATGGCTGATCAGCAATTCTACATCAGGGTTGTTCAACAAACCCAAAAAACTAACAAAAAACAAGAACAAAAAAAGGTGCCAAAAACTATAAAGTGAATTTTAAATATTTGACAAAGAAAAGAAATTCAAATAATAAATATAAATGATGCAGTGCTTTTAAACTGAGTAAATAATTTTTATTAAATGCTTGCAGTTATGACCTTTATGACCTACTGAATGACCTTTCTCCTACAGAGGGCCAGTTATAGTGTGTTCACTTTTTCTTGTAGTACAGCTTGGAAAATACGTCAAATTTTAATAGAAAAAGAATTGAAATAAAATAAAAACTGTGATATATGTAATACAGAGATGTACAGAAGATGTGCAGATGTATGATGTGAAGATGAATGCCATTGTTTTCTGCAATAAATGCATATGTGCAAAATCAGAATGAGATAGTGGGAAACTTAGAAGTACAGATAGGGGGCGCTGGTGTACAGTGTCAGCTTTTATTCGGAGATTCACCGATCAAATACAGAAAAAATAGATATATATTATACAAATATAAAAAATAGTATAGAAATTAAATACAATTTTAATTCTGAAAAATAAACATCAAATTATTTTTTTTCTTTCTCTCTTCTTTTTTATTTATAAAATATTTATTCGTTCTTAAAAGACGTATAACTTTTAAAATAAAATTGTAAAATCAAAAGACAGCACAAAATGGAGAACATCATTTATGATTGAATGCATGAAATAGAAACTGACCTTATAAACTTATAGATTTAATTGTGACATGTTTAGTATTCAGTGAAGTTTAGAATAAGCCCAGTGACTATGGATTAAAGTAAAAAAAAAATAATAATAAATTAAAGGCAAAATGGATGACACACAAAGCATTTTAGCATTCACAAAAAGTTATAAAAAGTTATACACGTTTTTATTGTTTTTAATTTGTACAAAAAAAATATATTTTTTTAAATATTTTTTTATAAAAGCTTTTTATGTTTTCCTTTTTGTTTTTTTACTAGTATCGCAAAATGAAAAAAAATTGTCGACTAGCTACAAAAGTGTTTATTAGTATTTTGATTAATCACTCGAACAGAGAAATCACATCCGATTCTAGCGAACACTACCGCTGTGCTAATAGCCTACAAAAGATAGGACCTAAGGAAATGCTGATTCAGTGTGACTGGACAGTAGAGTAAACATCATGTGACTCCTTTGAGAAAGCAGATGTGTCACTGAGCAGCTGTGATTTCTGTACAGGTTCCGGAGGAGAAAGTGATGAATAAATAGGAAGTTGTGGAGGTTGCATAATTAAAGAATACACCACCGCTTCAGGGTGTTGTGGTGCGGATTCTCTGGCGCAGTCCTGGTTTTCCGCAGGTTTGCAGTGTAGTACAGTAGCGTAGACGCCCTCCGGGGTCTCGGTAGTGGCTGAAGAGCCGTCCTTAAATAGAAAACATATTCTAATGGTAAATACATTAGTCGAACAAAACAACTCTGACCAGCAGGGACTAAACATTACCAGACAAAACTACCTCCGATTCTACCTCCGTTTATTCTACAGTGCTTTCGTTCATTCGTTAATCGGACACACCTGTGCTTAATTACATTCACTATAATCAGTTCATCCACAAATTCGTATTAAAGTATCTGAACACACTTTATTAAAAATAAATGATCATAAAATGCAGACAAGCATATCGAGGGATCACTTACCCCATCAGGTTCGGTGGCATTTCCAGGCGCTGTGGAGGCTACAGGAAACAAAACAGCTTGTCCATTAAATGCGAAAGTTTTACGTAACTAGCGTAAGATAAGCGTGTACTTGGGTTTATCACCTGCTTGTGCCTTGCTGTTCTTCATAATAAAGAAAACGGCACTCATGATTCCACACAGCAGCAAAAGTACAGCCAGTGGGAGGCTGAGATGCTGAGTTTTCTCTGAAGAAATGATAGAAAAATGAATTATACACTCATGACTGCAGGTTTCACAGCCCGTGGATTTGATGCTGGTTATTTTACCACGTCAGGTTTTTCCCCCAGTTATCACATTAAATCCAACTTATTTTTAAGACGATAAGTGAGGCGTCTGTGCATGTTGTGAAACTGTAATTTCATTTACTCGTTCTAGAAGGAAGTAAATAATTTAAAGGTTTGCAGTAGAAAGTGCACAAGGGTTTATTTACCTTTAAAAAATAGAATATAGAATTGGTAGAAATGATGTTTTGTATATTAATAAAACCTCATTTTGTTTATCATCAATCAGCTGCCGAGGATGTGGTTTGAGCTCACAGATGTGGGTTCTTGATAACATGTCGATTAAAACCACATCCATGGAAGGCGTTCAGAAGACGCCCTTATCAGAGAGACGTCTCGATCAGTGAGCGCAATCATCAACAATCTGAAAGAGTTACCCAAACACTATACGTTTACAGCGTTTGGCTGATTCCCACTTCCAGAGCTTCTTACACTTATCTAATTTATATAACTGTGTTTAAGGTTTAAGGGCCTTGCTCAAGGGCCCAAGGTCCCAGCAGTGGCAGATTCACAAGCCTGGGATTTGAACTCACAACCTGTTCAGTGCTAATAATTTGGATATACAATAAAAAACATGACTTCAGTTAGTAGACTTTGTGTCGAACTTAATTTGAAATGGAATTGGAGCTTTCATGGATTCATTTCGATTCCCTTCACTCTCCAGGAAAGATGCTGTAGATTTCAGATTGTGCTTGTCATGAGTCATTTAGACACAAGAATGTTAGTAAAGTCAGCTAGGTGTGAAGGTGAGAAGGCCTGAGGTGCAGTGTTCCAATTTCTCCCAAAGGTGTTGAACAAGGCTGGAGCTCTGTAGCAGGAAATCTTCCACTCCAACCCATGCAAATCAGATCTTCATAGAGTTTGCTATTGTCATGCTGGAACAGGTTTGGGGTGAAGGGAAGATTTCATGCTACAGCACCCAAAGACTCCAGGTACAATCTTGTGCCTTCAGCTTTCCGATTGCATTTTGGGAAAGAATCGCTGGGACAGTCAGGTGTCCCAATACTTTTGTCCGTATAGTGTGTGTGTGTCAGGGGAATTGAGGAACTGTTATATTTGCATTGGGTCACCTGTAATGGTGCTTTGCTGGTCCTGTGGTTCGGTGGTTGACTGCCAGATCTCAGTGTCTGAAAATAAGAAACTCAGATTGACTGTATTAAAAGTGTATAAGACCTCATACCCTGCTGTGGATTATCACCATGTTGAAGCTGCCAGTGATATTATTTGTTACAATTTTTTATATCCAGCTTGTTTGATCTAAAAGATTATAGGAGTCTGAGTGAATTCAACACGTCTGTGTGCTTTTTTCAGCGCAGTGTTCACTCTAACCGCAGGGTTCAAGTTAGTGGGCTACGCTACAGAGAAAAAGAAAAAAACAAGTGTGAAGAAAACATGTCGGAAATAAAACGCAAGACCGTCTAACACCTTTTTGAACTTCCCCTGAACTCTCATTTTGACTGTTTTTTTCTTTTTTCTTTCTATCCAAAAAGTCATTCTTTGCTGACTAAGAGAAAGTATGTTTGATGTATTGAGTCCTGGGTTTGGATTAAATACTATTATTATTATTATTATCATCATACATCATTATTTCACAGAAGGATTTCACATTTGGTGACTCGATGTGTGTACATGTTAGATGTTTCATCTCTTGGAACTTGAAGGATGAAAAGACATTTACACAAAACTAAAGAACATATCGGTTCTCACCGTTCTGAGTGGTTACATTGTCCACTACATGTTGCACCACATCGAGGTTGACCTCAGTTTGAATGTCGGATAACCACGTGTCCACCCCACACCAGTAAACCCCAGCATCATCCACGATCAGGTTCCTCATAGTCACAGTGAATACCCTCGTCTCCAGATCGTCCTCCAGAGAGAACCTCCAGTCCCGGGACCATGTTACTTTTCGGTCCAGTCTCACAAGTTCTGTTTTTTGTTGACCTTTACTGAAGTACTTTGGGTTGTTCTCATATCCTCGGTCGTAGGAACAGTGAATGGTGGCGTTTCCTCCTAGTGGTGCTTTCACTCTGACTCCTCCAGGCATCACGCTGGGTACGGCTGAGAACAATAACAGAGGGATGTTTCTAGCTGGTCTCAAGGTGATCGATTTTTCTGGTTATTATGTATGATTTCTAAAGGAAAAGCAGTCAGTGTGGTGAAAAACTCCTTTTTGTAATGACAGACTCACTGCACTGCTCACTGAGTGACTGATCAGGGACGAGGGTTAAATGTTTTACACTGCGTTTATATTCCCGGGTGAAAGATATGATCGCTGTGATCGACGTGTCTCACTGATATCACCGATTTACATTATGCAGGAAAAAAACATACATTATAATTCTCACGTTTTGTGTCTCTGATAAAACTCTTACGTCGTTACTGAAACCAGACGAATTTATAGCAAAATCTGATCTCTTTATCTCTGTGTGTCGCTTCATATATCATCATTTCAACACGTGTTTCGTCGATTATTTGTGTGTGAATCTGAGAAAAGAAATAAAAGCTACTCACCTCCAAATAGAATCACAGCCACAGCAATAAAGTTCATGATGCTGCTGATGGATGAGAGAAAAAAACAAATGTAAAAAAAAGCAGAACAAAAAAACAAAACAAATAAAAAAACCAGGTAAAATAATGTTACATTTCCGAGAGTGAAGAAAATAAAGACAATGACAAAACTTTTCAGAACACGATGCAGTGCAGACGGCTGGTGAGAGACAAGAGGAACTAAGATGGGTGTGTGAGATTGTCTGTGTGTGTATGTGTGTGTGTGTGTGTGTGTGTGTGTGTGTGTGTGTGTGTGTGTGTGTGTGTGTGTGTGTGTGTGACCTTCGACCCTGTTATGCTTCTCATGTGGTTTGCAATTCTCTTTCCAATTTACAGGTCTTATAATCTGCAACACACACACACACACACACACACACACACACACACACACACACACACACACACACACACACACTATTCACAGGGAACTAGGGAGCGCTGGTGGCTGATGGTACAACCCGAATTCCAGAATATGAGGACGGTTTTGCATCGTCCTGCTGAAATACACAAGACTTTCCCTGTAATAGACGTCATCTGTAGGGGAGCTCATGTTCCTCTAAAACCTCTATATACCTTTCAGCATTCATACTGCCTCCAAAACATGTGAGCTGCTCCTACCATATGAAGCTTTAGATGGCATCAGCAGATAACACGGCGGATTGTGTTCACCCACACTGGTTTCTGAAAGCATTCCTGAGCCCATTTATTAACCCTTAAACACCAAGATTTCTCCAGTCTCTCTGAATCCTTTTGATGATGTTATGTACTGTAGATTATAAGATTTGCAAACCTTTCCAATTTGACGTTGAAGAACGTTTTCCATCTTTTTATGCACTTGTTAACAGATTGGAGAACCTCTGCCCATCTTTACTTCTGAGAGACCTCTGTAAGACCTCCCTTTTAAAGCTAAATCATGTTACAGAAATGATGTTAATTCACTTTGATTAGTTGCTCGATGTTCTTCCAGCTGAATATTTTCACATTTCTGGCTTTTTCAGCCCTTTGTTCCCCGTGTCAACTTTATTACATACCTGTAGCAGGCATTATGTTTGAAATGAGATAATTTTGAGCATAAAAGTTTACATTTTCTTTTTAAACATTTGTCATGTTCTTTATGTTTTATTGTGAATAAAATAACGACTCATGTGATTTGAAATTCTTTAAGTTTTCATTTTATTGAAATGTATGAAATTCTAACACTCCATTACTAGAGGACAATATCCAACTTTTACTCTTTTTTTCCACAGAATGTCCATAATCACACTGTTTGATTTGGCACATGTTTTTACACTGGATGCTCTACCTATTGCAACCCTCCCAGTTATCCGGGCTTGGGACCGGCACTAAGGTTTTTTAACGGCTAAGGTTGGTTCCCTGCCCGGGGTTCGCACCTGATCCACAGCGGTGAGAGCGCCGCATCCTAACCACTAGACCAGTATATGCTTCTGCATTCTGGATAAGAATTAGCAGTGGACAACTTTATACAGAACAGTGGTTTCTAGAAGACTTTCACTTGCAGGACTGCTGTAAGGTGTCGCCTCATACTTGCAAAATTCCTGAGATGATACAGAAAAAAACAAATAAGCAAAGATTGTGTTTTTTAAAATGGTTGTTAAAGTAAATAAATACATACAGACCTTCATGTTTACTGTTGTATTGAAAAATGTTGTAGCTGAAAGATAGATAGTGAGAGAGAGAGAGAGAGAGAGAGAGAGAGAGAGAGAGAGAGATGTTTAATTTGATAGCTTTATGAGTTTATATAATGAAGAGGATTATTCTGTACCTTCATTGCCTTTAAAGACACATAAAATGACTGAGAAGACCAGCAGCACTGCACCAAAAACCCCTCCAACATACATAACGATTCCTGTACAAAGAAAAAAATACAACTTGTGAATTCTCTACATTTTTTAAAAAGTAAGAAGTTTGAACTTTAGGTAGATGCACCCATGGATACTGCAACATGCAGGGACAGTTAAAGGACATTTGGTGGCCAGAACAGAAGACAAACCCCAGCCTTGAGAATTGACTGATCACATGAGAATGTCACATCTCCTTTTACTCTTATTCCCTTCCAGACCCAACCATTTTTCTTGATAACCCTTTTATTACTTTTCTCTTTTACTTCTGATGTCTCATTTAACTCCAACTCTTTACACAGGTAGAACCTTCCATGCTCATCAGGATTGGGGCAAAGTCAAAGAAGAACCGCAGGTGTGATGGGAAAGTCAGGACTCCTCACGTGCAATAAAACCCTTATAATTTGCAGTGGTGATGGACAGGTTGATGGCGAGGTCAGACAGGAGTCTCCCTGGACTATGATGTTTGCTGATGATATTGTGATTTGTGGTGAGAGAAGGGAGCAGGTGGAGAAGAGCCTGGAGAGGTGGAGGTACATGCTGGGGAGAAGGGGATTGAAAGTCAGTAGGAGTAAGACAGAGTACATGTGTGTGAATGAGAGGGAGGGCAGTGGAGGGGTGAGGTTGCAGGGAGAAGAGGTGGAGAAGGTGGAGGAGTTCAGGTACATGGGGTCAACAGTGCAAAGTGATGGAGAGTGTGTTAGAGAAGTGAAGAAAAGAGTGCAGGCAGGGTGGAGTGGGTGGAGAAGAGTGATAGCAGGAGTGATTTGTGATAGAAGAGTATCTGTGAGAGTGAAAGGAAAAGTGTTTAGGACTGTGGTGAGACCTGCAATGTTGTATGGATTAGAGACAGTGGCATTGAGCAAAAGACAGGAGGTGGAGCTGGAGGTAGCAGAGCTGAAGATGTTGAGATGTTCGTTGGGAGTGACGACGATGGACAGGATTAGAAATGAGTTTATTAGAGGGACAGCGCATGTAGTACGTTTTTGAAGACTAGGTGAGGGAGGTGAGATTGAGATGGTTTGGACATGTGCAGAGGAGGGACATGGGGTATATCAGTAGGAGAATACTGAGAATGGAGCCATCAGGAAGGAGGAAAAGAGGAAGACCATGGAGGAAGTTTATGGATGTGGTGAGGGAAGACATGCAGGTAGTTTGGTTGAAAGAGGCAGATGTAGAGGACAGAGGGGTATGAAGAAGAAGATGATTTGCTCTGGTTAAGTACTGAAGTTGTAAATGTAAGTCTGAACTGTTCAGCCGCTCTCGGTGGTCATGGTGGTCATGGTGGTCATGGAGTTTTTATTTTGCTTCTTACCTGTAGGTGAATAAAACACTGTATCCTCAGTAAAACTTCCTGTGGTGTCTGTTTTAATTCCTGGACTGCCTGGCACTGCCGTTCATCACACACACACACACACACACACACACACACACACACACACACACACACACACAATAGATCAGTATTTTGCTGAATTTGGAGTACATAAAGATCATTTCTAAAATGCGTGACACATTCTAGAGAAGATTTGAAGCTACTTCTTCACACTTGCTTCTAAGTCGAAGGTGCAGCTGCAGTGAGTCCACAATCAATGTTATTACAGCATTTACTTCTCCATGTCACATGAGCTTTAATTTGAACATGGTAGAAAGAGAGGCAACATGAAGGTAGCTATCAATGAGGCTGAAAATCTGAATAAAGAACAACACCAGGTGTTTTTATCCACTTATAATTACATTAAAGTGGACTGGACTGTATGTGAACAGGTTGATCCATGTTCTTACCTATTACAGCTACAAACATTCATTTCCTCAACACAAATCTATTCCTAATGGTCCTGTTCATTACTGCTTTTAATATTGAAAAAAATGTAAATCGATAAAAATAGAACACCTGTACAAACAACTAAAGATCGAGAGATAGATGGCGTTTAATGTTTCCACTTTTGACAACCTCAACAGACAGCAAATGAGACACAAGAAGAATAAAGAAGAATAAAGGAAAGGTGTCCTGAACCGGGGGGAGTGTAAATAAGAGCGGAAAATGCCGGGGCGAAAGTGACAGTAAATAAAGAAGCTCTGCTTGTTAAAAAATCACCTGTCTGTCTTTCTTCCTGCATGGAACCAGTGAGATCTGTTACACCTCCCACCTGAACTTCCTCTGACCCTCATTTTTTTTATTTTTCTGTCTAAGCGGAAAATGCTGGGGCGAAAGTGACAGTAAATAAAGAAGCTCTGCTTGTTAAAAAATCACCTGTCTGTCTTTCTTCCTGCATGGAACCAGTGAGATCTGTTACACCTCCCACCTGAACTTCCTCTGACCCTCATTTTTTTTATTTTTCTGTCTATGCAACAAGTCAGTATATAAGCTGCCTCAGAGGAAATGCATATGAAGTATGAGTTCTGGCCTCAAACTAAATAGAAATATATGTGCAAATATCAGCTCTCGGTTCTCACCGTTCTGAGTGGTTACATCGTCCACTACATGTTGCACCACATTGAGGGTGACCTCAGTCTGAATGTCAGATAACCACGTGTCCACCCCACACCAGTAAACCCCAGCATCATCCACGCTCAGGTTCCTCATAGTCACAGTGAATACCCTCGTCTCCGTATCGTCCTCCAGAGAGAACCTCCAGTCCAGAGACCATGTTACTTTTCGGTCCAGTCTCGCAAGTTCTGTTTTCTGTTGACCTTTACTGAAGTACTTTGGGCTGTTCTCATTTCCTCGGTCGTAGGAACAGTGAATGGTGGCGTTTCCTCCTAGTGGTGCTTTCACTCTGACTCCTCCAGGCATCACGCTGGGTACGGCTGAGAACAATAACAGAGGGATGTTTCTAGCTGGTCTCAAGGTGATCGATTTTTCTGGTTATTATGTATGATTTCTAAAGGAAAAGCAGTCAGTGTGGTGAAAAACTCCTTTTTGTAATGACAGACTCACTGCACTGCTCACTGAGTGACTGATCAGGGACGAGGGTTAAATGTTTTACACTGCGTTTATATTCCCGGGTGAAAGATATGATCGCTGTGATCGACGTGTCTCACTGATATCACCGATTTACATTATGCAGGAAAAAAACATGCATTATAATTCTCACGTTTTGTGTCTCTGATAAATCTCTTACGTCTGATCTATACAATCACATACCTGTAGTAGGGGGGGTGGAGACGGTGGTCTTAGCTGTAGATAAACGAGGTTTTTCAGCTGAAACAAACAATCAGTTTATCGTTCAAAACACAGTTTATCAGGTCAAACGTAAAGAACTGATATTGAAATATAACCCGTACCCTTCATCACCGTCAGATGGACAATAGTAAACGGGTCTTGTCCTGTTATTTTGATTCCACAGCCGTACGTTCCTGCATCTCCTGCACTCAAGTTATTGATGGTCACCACAAACATGTTTTTCTCCTTGTGGTCATTCAGAGACAAGTTTCCTTCAATCACCCACTCTGTCTTACCATCAGTTTTAATAAGAGTCCGACATTGTTTATAAAATCCTTTACAGAAATATTTGGGATACGTTTTATAGTGTTCTCGGTACGGACACTTGATGACCGCAGCTTCATCTTCACTTCCCATCTCATAGACTTCAGCATTCAGCAGCACACCCGTGACTGATACTGCAAATAAAGAAACAGTACATACTTAATGCAAAGAAAGAAAGAAAGAAAGAAAGAAAGAAAGAAAGAAAGAAAGGAAGAAAGGAAGAAAGAAAGAAGAAAAGAAAAATTGAAACATTTACTTAAGACCTATTTCTTCTTTCATTTATTAGCCAGACTTAATGTAAAGTGCTGGGAAATCAGCAAAGTAATTGGTTGAGCAAATATGCAACGAAAGCGTTCACCTTACCAGCGATTAGGATGAACAAGGTGCTGAAACATTTCTTCATCTCCACAGAACCTCCAGATTCAATGTGTTCAAATCGAGTAAAAATGGTTTAACAGCTAAACTTCTTTTCACCTCTGTGTACTTGCTAGTGTATGTATTTGTGTATGTGTGTCTGCGCATGTGTGTGTGTGTGTGTGTGTGTGTGTGTGTGTGTGTGTGTGCGCGTGTGTGTTTCCTGTGTTAGTTCTAAGCTAGAGAGCACATTAACACACACACGCACACACTGTGTAAGTAGTGTATGAGTTTGTGGTATAATTTATATATTTTTGTTACCAGTAACATTTTTTATGAAGAAGAACAGAATAAAATCATTTATAATACATGTTCATTAGAAAAGTCGACTTTTTTTCCCTTATTTAATGATGTAACTTCACGATATGTTACAAACTTCAACTCCCAGGATTCATCAGTGCCTTTAAACATGACCACCATGAACTATAATCCAACCTCAAACACTTCACTGCTCACATTCACAGAGCTTCTGACTGATCATCACTGTATTTGACCAGTTACCATCATAATTATGTGATTAAAATCAAATCAGACTGAGAATCCGATTATTCTACTCATGATCCCAGTCAGCAGATTGGACTTTCATATTAAAGTTTAAATCGTTGATCAGATCGATGCTGTCGATGTTCGCTGGAGTTTCTATCCAATCAGAATTCAGTTGTCCCATCACATGTTGCCAGGGGGCAAAGGGAACTGATTTGGGCTCATATACACAAGGACATTTATACTTTTGTGTTTCTTTCCTGTAGATATTCGCACAAAAACACACAATTTACCTTCATTTCAAATCCCCAGGAAAACTGTAATAAACAGAAACACTGTCCAGAAACACAGGAACCCCGGGGTGATGTGATGAGGTGAATATCAGTGCTACTGCTGGAGATGATGTACGTGGAAGTGCAGTTGTGTGTGTGTGTGTGTGTGTGTGTGTGTGTGTGTGTGTGTGTGTGTGTGTGTGTGTGTTTTTTTTGCGGGAGATG
>MU551738.1:177241-214257 GCA_024362625.1 Silurus asotus
TCACACACACACATACACACACACATCATCTCCAGAAGAAACATACACAAACACACACACACACACACACACACTCACACACACAAACACACACACACACACAGACACACACAGACACACACACACACCTCCATATATATCATCTCCAGTAGAAACACACACTCACACACATACACACACACACACACATACATACACACACCTCCACATACATCATCTCCAGCAGAAACATACACACACACACACACACACACACACTCTCACACACACACACACACACACACACACAGCTTCTACCAGAGAGGGAGGACCCAAAATGAAGGACTCAAACCAGGGTCTGGTTAAACAGTGTTTAATCGGTGCAGAAGGCAAGAAATGGAGTAAAACAGTTCCAAACAGTTCAGAATTGTACAAAATGGTAGAAAACTGAGCAAAATCACAAAATGAAAATACAGGCCATAAATCACAAAACCAGTAAAAATAGACTGAGACAGAATCCGAAACAACGGTCCATCATTTACAGAAACCACAAGCAGAACATTACATTGCAGGAGAAACAGAAAGCAATAAAACAATGCCGGATGTGTGCACCATCGCGATTTGTGATCTGGGGAATAGGGATATAAGACTGATAAATTACCACAGTAGATGGCGCTACTGCTCCTTAAACAAATGTTTAATTGTAAACATTTTTTTTTCTTTAATATTTTTTGTTTTTATATTAATCGATTATTTTAAATTTATAATTATATATATAATTTATATACAGAAACGACATCATAAATACATTTGGTGCATTATTTTTTTTTGCCTTTTTTTTTTATTTATTGATTTATATTAACTTATGAAAATAATGAAAGAAAAATGCTTGTTAGCAAAATTTGTGCTGTTTAAATGAATTTGCGTTAACACGTGCGCTATTTTTATCAGCCCTTTTAGAAACGCAATAAAACATCTGATGCATTAGAGGTAGGACCGGACTTCTCGTTCTCAGAACTTTCATTTTTGGAATTCTGACTCTACCAGAGCAAAAAATCCAACTTTCACTCTGTTTCTTTCTGCAGGATGTCCATCATCACTTCTCTTACTGAAGCAGACGGACTCTCAATGAATCACTTCAAAATCATGAAACTGTCTCTGCACTGGAAACAATACAAATCCATCATACAGATGTTTCCTGTTTCGGGGTCTCGGCATCCGTATGATCAGGATCACTGTCCGTTTTTGAAACACTGATTTCTGAGTAGATCGTATTTGGTTTATTAACAGCTTCTTGTGCAGTTGAATATAAATCGTTGTATTTCATGAAATGATTCAAGTCTCCAGTATCTCGGAATTCCACATGGCTGTATTTGGGTTCTTGAAGATCCTCAGTAGAGTCTCTGTGCAGGTTCGGACCGCAGGACACAGGACTGGACGACAGAGAGAGATTATTGTGTGGGTCTTGCTTCTGATTGGTTATTATGGAGTATATCGTCTTGCATTCTGGATAATAAGAAGGACTGGATGTGAGGTTCGGGGATTCTGAGGGATTCCCCTCTGCAGGACTGCTGAGCTGAATCTCATCATATACACTGACCTCCTGAAATGATATAAAGATGGAAAGAAAAGAGAAAAGAATAGCTGTGTGTGATTTTAAAGTAATTTTATAGAGTAAATATGACATACAAACCTTCATGTTGTCTGGTGTATTGGGAAATGTTGTGCCTGAGAGAGAGAGAGAGAGAGAGAGAGAGAGAGAGAGAGAGAGAGAGAGATTAATTTTAATTGAAGTCTTTTTAACTTGTTTGTGTAACGATGATAATTCAGTACCTTCACTCTCTTTCATCACTCTGCATTTGAAGACACAGAAAGTGACGATGAACACCAGCAGCGCTGCACCAGAAACCCCGCCAGCGTACATCAACACGTCTGAACCTAAACATATAAAGAAAATGCAGATTGGAAACTTTCCTGATTAGAAGTTTGATTCCACCAATTGAATAATAACATCATTAGGCTCTGGTTCCTGTCCATGATTGCTCTTTTTGTCTTGCATGCCCTGTAAGGATCCAGACCACCAGTCTTACAGGTCATCCACCACCCACGATGTCTGAGGACGGCTTGGAAAATCACAGCTGATTGGGCATTCAAATCGTTGTATTTGAGCGAGTTTGACAAATTATGATGTCTAGACGACTGGGTCAAATTCAAGGCATTGCTAAAACTGCAGTTCTTGTGAGATGTTCCTGGTCTGCAGTGGTCAGAATCTAAAAGTGCTCCAAGGAAGGAACAGTGGTGAACCTGCGACAGGGTCATGGGGTATCATTGATGTACGTGAAGAACGAAGGCTGGTCCGTGTGGTCCCAGATTTTATGCTGAGAAATTCCTACAATTCCTAACACATCCCAAAGGTGATCTACCACATTCGGGTCCAGTGACTGGGAAGATGGCTGATGGACACTGGCATCATGTTCAAGGTACCTGCTGATACCATACAGTATCATCCTGGAAGTGACCATTAGATTATCAATAACACTTCGTGGTCTATTGTTCTCCTGGATGAGTGCTAGAACTTTTACTAAACTATGGATCTTTTGTTTAATCTATATGATCTTTTGTAATACATCTTTTGTGAACGGGCTCCTGTAGCTCAAACTGCTGAAGTTCATGCTGTTGATGATCGAGGGGTCAGAACTGTTTTAGCAGCAGAAGGGGACCAACACAATATCAGGCAGGTGGTCATAATGTTATGGCTGATCGTTCTACATGAACTGACACGCACACGTTCTGTCGGGTGAGACTAACCCTGTCTAGACCCTCATTTCTTGATGTTTTAATCTCAAAAACATCCACAAATCTATATGTCCTGGAATCTGCAAGATGTTGGAAACATTATGTTGAGATGATCACATCATGCAATTCCTTTAGATTTCATGCTGAGAAATTCTCACAATTCCTAACACATTGACAATTTGGTGATCTACCAAATTCGGGTTCAGTGACTGAGAAGACTGGTGATGGACACTGGCACCATGTTTAAGGTACCGGCTAACACCATACAGTATCATCCTGGAAAAGACCATTGGGTAAATTGTAGGCGTGATGGGATGCACCTGATCACTTCATGGTCTATTGTTCTCCGAGATGAGTGCTAGAACTTTTACTAAACTATGGATTATTTGTTTGATCTATGTGATCTTTTGTATGTCTTTTGTTTTCCTTCTTACCTGAAAGTGAAAGTGACACTCTGGATTGGGTGGAACTTCCTGTCGTGGCTGTCGCACCTCCAGAACTGCTCATAACTGTTGACGTGGGCATTTCTGTTCACCCCCGCACACACACACACACACGCACACACTTGATTTAAATGCTGTGTGCCATGTTTTTCATACAGATGTTCAACAGAGGTGAAACTGCGTCTTAAACCACACTGGTCTCCTAACAGCTGAGTGTGGAATTGATGGGATGTGTGTGTGTGCATCATTCACTACGTCCTAAAGCCTTTTCTATTGAATGAATTAAACAGGTATTTTTTTTTAAACACTTGTATACAGAACATCTATACAATCACATACCTGTAGTAGGGGGGGTGGAGACGGTGGTCTTAGCTGTAGATAAACGAGGTTTTTTAGCTGAAACAAATAATCAGTTTATCGTTCAAAACACAGTTTATCAGGTCAAACATAAAGAACTGATATTGAAATATAAGCTGTACCCTTCATCACCATCAGATGGACGACAGTAAACGGGTCTTGTCCTGTTATTTCAAATCCACAGCCGTACGTTCCTGTATCTCCTGCACTCAAGTTACTGATGGTCACCACAAACATGTTTTTCTCCTTGTTGTCATTCAGAGACAGGTTTCCTTCAATCACCCACTCTGTCTTACCATCAGTTTCAATAAGAGTCCGACATTGTTTATAAATTCCTTTACAGAAATATTTGGGATACGTTTTATACTGTTCTCGGTACGGACACTTGATGACCGCAGCTTCATCTTCACTTCCCATCTCATAGACTTCAGCATTCAGCAGCACACCCGTGACTGATACTGCAAATAAAGAAACAGTACATACTTAATGCAAAGAAAGAAAGAAAGAAAGAAAGAAAGAAAGAAACATTGTTTATAAAATCCTTTACAGAAATATTTGGGATACGTTTTATACTGTTCTCGGTACGGACACTTGATGACCGCAGCTTTATCTTCACTTCCCATCTCATAGACTTCAGCATTCAGCAGCACACCCGTGACTGATACTGCACATCAAGAAACAGTTCTTTCTTTTTTTCACATTCAAGCTTAGTGTACAGCACTAGTAAAAACGTACCTGGTTGAGCAATCTTTGGTAGGAAATCTAAAAAAAATCGAGATAAAACGGTCGACTTACCCGCCAGCAGGAGAAGCGAGCTGCGGAAACATTTCTTCATTTCCACGGAAGTCCACTGAACCCCAAAGTTCAACAGAGTAACGTTCTTCCTCTTTCGCACGCTGCCACGTGTGTGTGTGTATGTGTGTGTGTGTGTTTAACAGTGAGATACGATGTGGTTTGTGGGCTGGTCACTTGTTGCACTGCCTCACTTTCACATACACCCTCAACTGCAAACTTTATGTAAAAAAGTTCAAACATTATAAAATAAAAATACCTGTCTGTTACCTCTATCTATCTATCTATCTATCTATCTATCTATCTATCTATCTATCTATCTATCTATCTATCTATCTAACTTATCGTCTGTCTGTCTGTCTGTCTGTCTGTCAGTCTTTCTGTCTGACTTCTGTCTATTTGTCTGTCTGTGCCTCTTTTTGCCTGTCTGTCTGTCTGTCTGTCTGTCTGTCTGTCTGTCTGTCTGTCTGTCTGTTTGTCTGTCTGTTTGTCTGTCTGTGGCCGTTTCTGTCTGTTTCTCTCTCTCTCTCTCTCTCTCTCTCTCTCTCTCTCTCTCTCTCTCTCTCTCTCTCTCTCTCTCTCTCCTGCTCTCTCTCTTAACTCTCCAAGATGTTTTTTTGGAAATGTGAATATTTACAATATTATCCATATAGTATCCTGGAATTTCCTCTTTTACACATCTGACTGATTTTAGCAGATGTATTTCTGCACTGCCATCTGCTGTTCAACATGAAAAATTATAATAAAAAAGCAGGCACGCTATCTTTTCTCTGACATTTCCTTGCAGTGTGCTGGATCTCGTTCCTTCCTTACGAGAAGCTTAAGATTTCAGTGAAATGAAGTAGAACCAAATTTTGCCCGGAATCCTTTTCAAAGTTGTGTTTTTATGCAGAAGAACTGCGCAAACTTCGCAGTAAAATGATCAAATATGATCAGCAGTGTCTGATCAAAAAGTTACCATGGCAAAATATTGGGCTTTCTGCTGCCAATTATGTGTCAGAAATGATCCTCATCAAATAAGACTTCAAGAACTGTGAATGAGGAAAAGCAAAGTAGAGGTCATTGCGGTAAAACCACCTGAGAGCAGGCCAAAAAAAAACAACAAAAAAAACCCATCTTATTTCTCTTACTTCCTTACTATTTTTTACTCTCACTTTTGACCACCAAGGGAGCCCCCACACACATCCCTTCTGACCATGTGTATCCTGTCTGTGACTTTTTTTTTCTTCTTCAAATCTAATCTAATGCTATTTTAGTTTAGTGATGACATGATTCATGACTGAGAAACACAATGATCAGCACTGCACCACACCAGAGGAGAAGAGGAAGGCCAAGGAGGAGGTTTATGGATGTGGTGAGGGAAGACATGCAGGTGTCCGGTTTGAAGGAGGCAGATGTGGAGGACAGGGTGGTATTGAGACGGATGATCCGCTGTGGCGACCCCTAATGGTAGAAGATTGCGCTTTTCGGTTATATTTCATATACTGATGTTGCACAATGAACTTAAAATTAGATTTTCTTTAATCAGCTGAAAAAAGAAAGAGAAACTTTTCTGTGCCAGCTCTCATTGTGGTCTGGGATGAGACCTCCTCCAACAGGCAAGTTCTAATAAAGGATTAGAATTTATGTTTTGATTTTGAGATGTTTGCATGCTCCTGTAAAAACTTGCTGGCAAGAACCGCCGTGAGTTGCTGCAATCTGTCGATATATTTATTTATTTATTACACTTTTCTTCATGGAGGCCTCATCCTCACATTCCTGCTTTCTATTTTGTCTCAGCTGATGATGCTCGGTAAATCAGTGCTGATTATTTATTTCATTTATATTCTTTTATGATGTTCCAGAAATGTGTATGGGTGTCTTTTTCGATATTTAGAAAATAGATTAATAAAAATGATAAAAAAACAAATATAAATACAAAAAAACAAGCATGAGGATCCCGAGCCAGGAACCCGGAGCGTGATGAGCACGAGCAGAGCCGGGCTGGAATCTGTAACGCTGAGGGTAGATTCCGGAAAACAGGTGCGGTCGGGAAGCCCGAGGACAGAATAGTCAGGCGGAAACAACTCGGTAACAGAGAGTTAAATTAAACAGGGGAGAAACGCTGCCTTGAAGACAATCTGGCACCAGTCAAAGGTTTCTGCCGTCCTTATATGTGTTTGAAATATGGACGCAGGTTGCAAGGAGGCCGTGTTATTGCCATCGTATGTTGTGACCATAGAGGGCGCTGTTGCTGAAATGCAGCTTAAAATAGATCGTCCAGAGAAGTGCTTTTGCCTTCTCCATTTTCATGACTGCTTTTTTTTTATTTATTAATTAAGGCTAATAAAATGTAGTCAGATGTGGACTGTTAATTGTATATCTTTTTTTATTTTATTCATTATGTTAAATGTTAATATTGTGTATGAAAGTGTGTGGGGCAGAGCAGAACAGAGGTCAGGGTCAGGTTTAGGATCAAGATCAGGACAGGATAGCCATCTGTTCAATAGAACCTGTTTTAGCTCTGTCTCTTTGGCTGAATGTCCTCTCTCAGATGCCTTAAAACCTTGCAGCTAAACTCACTATTGACAGTGTGGCCCCTGGGGACGTGGTGCACTTGGGCGAGCTGTGAAGCTACCTCACTTTTTTTGGTCATGGAGATGATAGGCTCTTCCACTGTAAAAAAGGATGCTTCATCTCAGGGTCGGTCTGGACTGTTCTGTATGACACACCGACAATGGCAGCATCGTTGTGAATTGTTCTCTGACGATCATCATGGACAAGTTGCTGACCGGTTTCTACATTTTCAGGAGTTGAGCTTGTGTTCATTGTCTTTTGTTGTTTTCCAGTGATGTTTGTCTTCTATTGAAGTGCGCTTGCCACTTTAAACACCAGATGCGTCTCTTTGCAGCATCGCTGTAAGCTTGCAGAATCGTGGTCCAAACATCTCTGTGGCAGATTTGCCCAGTTTCAAGCTAAATTTCTCTTTGCTTGCTAGCCAAAATAAAATCACAGATGCGGTAAAGCATGTGGTCATCTGATCACATCACATTATCAAATTGTGATAATGAAATTATCTACACTAAAACGACGCTAATTCCTCTCCACTGCTTCTCTTTCTCTCCCCATCCCGAGGCATCCTGAGGTTTGGCCAGCTCCAGTCACCTTCCACCTCATGAAGATTATGGACCTTTAAAGAAATAGATGCGGAACTCGCAAACTTCCTGAACCATCTAGAGACGTACCAGTGCCAGCTGGATCCCACTACATGTGTGGAGTTTTGACATTGGACCTCCTGAAGTGTTTAAAGGCTCTGGCATGGAGAAGCTGATGCTGGATCTGTGATGATCACAAATGCTGAGCTCAGTAGCTCCTACATTTATAACCATAATGTCTGTTTAAGACTGTAGAAAGAACATCACTCATAATCTTATACTCCAGTACTCATGTTAGTTCTCACTCTCCAGTGTTCTGTATTGTTGAAAGATTTATGATCAAACTCTTGGTGTCACCAAAATGAGGATGGGTTTTCCTTTTGAGTCTGGTTCCTCTCAAGGTTTCTTCCTCACTACATCTAAAGGAGTTTTTCTTTTACTACAGTCGCCACGGCTGCTCATCAGGGATAAACACACACCATCACCTTCACTGTTAAATTCTGTAAAGCTGCTCTGAGACAATGTCTGTTGTAAAGAGCGCTATAGAAACAAACTTGACTTGTTTTAGGCTGCAACAGAACAAAATAAAAAAATCAATAAAAAAAAACATGGGGGGGGGGGTCGTCTGAATGCACTGTATGCTGCCCAATCAGAGCTTTTGTGCTGACCAAGAAATTATAGCTGACTAGAATATCTATCTATACCAACACTCACATCATAGTTTAAATGGCCACATCATGGCCGCCTTTTCCAGGACCCTCGCAGCAGTTTATTACCTTCAGCTAGTCCTTGAATATTAAACCATGCACCTGTTCAGCATTGACACACCACAACAAGCTTTTACATTAAAACTGCTATTAGATTAACTTCTCCACAGGTCCAATCTTGTTCACCTGATTAGACCCCCTTGTTCTAAAAACCTCATGGCACACCCTGTGTTCTGCTTGTACTATGCCTCCATCAAAAAGGTTGAAGAAAATGTATCCTAAAAAACGGTTCTGCATTTGCATTCTTTCCTAAATTAGAACATCAGCTGAATCATTGGTCAGAAGTGGAAATGCCTCGATTTTGCAATTTTGAGAATGCTCTATAAAAACAGTGGACATTTGGGCCGAAGAGAAAGTTCGTTAACCAACAATTAACCGCTGTTTGTTTCCCAGTGTGTGTGGGCTGTTCGATGTGTACGAATAATTATACGCTGTACACATTTTGATTAATTCTCTGAGAAATTACTACATGGATTAACACCTGCTCACTTTCCAAATCGTTGCTTAAACAAGTTGCGTAAAGCTTCAGTCGCTTGCAGCGAGAATAAAAAAGAGGAAATTGTGTTCCACGAGCACTCAGTACCACTGTACCCTCACAGTACAAAACCAATGATCAGGACAGTGACGCAGGAACGCTAACGTGAACAGGTACAACCTCAAAATCCATTTCTGTCATTTCCATTTTCTTTAATCAGCTAAAAAGAGTGTATGTGAAATGTTTGTGTCGTGGTTCTTGTCTTTTGAAGAAACAACCGATGTGAGTTTGCCTGCTTCATTTGAGGATGATTCTCAACACATTTCAACTGCTCATCTTCTCTCCACTGATGATTCTTGGTAAGTCAGTGCTGGTCATTTTTCCATTACATTTTTTACTTATCATGAGCCAGAAGTGTATTAAAGGTTCTACCTTTGTATTTCCATCCCTTTCATCTTGTAAATGTGATTGATCAGAAGGTGTGATGGAAGTGCAGCTTTATTTTAATGTCCTACTTCTTACACATTATTGTGTCTATAGTTGCAGCTCATAAACATGGACTTGGTGGTGGAGCGTTGCTTTTTCAGATTTCTTTAGGACAGAGGAATTTACGCTTATAAGTCAGGGATTCTGTTTGCGGTAGGGCATAGCGGGTGCTGCTACAATGCGAATATCCGCTCATATAACAAACATTCACGTGTTACATGCCTTTTATTTTTATTAATGTAATATCTAAACCTCCTTGTCAATGGTTCCTGTCTTCATGTGTTGTTCCTTTCATTGCCATTTAAAGTATATATACAGGGAGTGCAGAATTATTAGGCAAGTTGTATTTTTGAGGATAAATTTTATTTGAGGATTTAATTTGAACAACAACCATGTTCTCAATGAACACAAAAAACTCATTAATATCAAAGCTGAATATTTTTGGAAGTAGTTGTTCCTTTTATCGCCATTTACAGTATATATATATATATTATTAGTGGTAAAGTGATTAACACTGATGATCTTCATCATGGTAACTGTTAGTGGGTGGATTTATTTATTAGGCAGCAGGTGAACATTTTCTTCTCAAAGTTGATGTTAGAAGCAGGAAAAATGTACGAGGTTTGGGGCGATTTTGAGACATTGTGACGTCTAGACGACTGTATCAGAGATTTACCAAGCTGTTCAAATTCTGTTTCATGGTGTCCCAGGTTTGGATCAGATTTCTGATTCTCATGTTTATTGATTTGGATTGGATTTTTCTGCCTGTTTACTTCATATTAAATACCCAACACTTGCATTCTTTTCAGTTATCTTGCTTTCAGCACACAACACGGTCGATTAAGGAACCTGTTTTGTGTTTGATCCAGCATTAAATGTGACTGTACACTGAAAAAACGGTATCCTTCTTTAAGAAATAAAATAGTTTCCATGGTGTGAAAGCAAAATAAAACATTTAGGTTTATATAATAGGTAAATAATAAAGATTAGGGCGGTAACAGTAACTCACACCACAGTTTTTTGTGAAATTCGAGAAGAGAGAAAGGATTTTTTTTTATTTTAAGTGTTTTATGGGGCTCAGGATAATAATCTTTCATCAACTTTTTTATATGTCATGTTTCAGGAGCTCTTGGGATTGAATGGAGTGTGAAACACAGCAAACATCTCTGTGCTGTAAAAGGATCTACAGTGGTTATGGAGGCCACTTACACACATCCAACAAATGTTACAGTGACAAACAGGTTTTGGGTCATAGATCCAGTTAAGGGTAAAGAGCCGACTGATATGCGTAATGATCCAGGTTACTCAGGCAGAGTGGAGTATTTAGGAGATAAACAGAATCACTTCTCCCTCAGACTGAGTGATGTGAACAAATCAGATGAACACGAGTACTGCTTCAGAGTTGAAGGAAATAAAAATTACCTATTTTATCCAGGAATAATACTCCGTGTCACAGGTAATGTTCGGCACAATGTTTTCTCTGATTATAACTATAAATCAATAACATCATGACTTCCTACTGCATATAATCAGTTATATTCACTGATCACTGCTGTAGGTTGTTATTCGATTTGCTGATGAAATGTTTAAGGTACAAAAATACATAAATGTGTCTAAATACAGTTTTTCTGTACAAAAGTGCTTTATTCTTTTTTTGTATTTAAATCTTTGTAAAATTTAGTTTTTGTCACTGAAATTATTATTTCTTTCGAAATAAATGCCGGTGTTTTTTTAATGAATGCTTCCGAATCTCCCAGAGTTTCGAGTGGAGGCTCCTGAAACGGTGGTGGAGGGAAATGTCACGGTTTTAATGTGCGACACCACCTGCAGTCCCTCGGACACGCCGGCGTTCATCTGGTACAAAGACGACATCAAGATTATTGGGAAAAACATCAGCGGTAACACTCTGATTCTGAAGCCTACTAAAGCAGATGATGCAGGAAGTTATAGCTGTGCTGTGAGAGGTTATGAAGATCACCGATCCCCTGCACGAAGCCTCAATGTGAAATGTGAGTACATGGATTTCCAATTTCAGTTATTATACAGTGTGTGTGTGTGTGTGTGTGTGTGGATTACCACATGGGCACTTGAACATTAATGCCAAAGTAATATCAACATTATACTTGGTACAAATTCATTATTAATGCATTTAAAAAAAATTATTTAATAAAAACATTTGCATACAAACAGAAGGTCCTCTGGTGGTCTAGTGGTTAGGATGCGGCGCTCTCACCGCTGCGGCCCGGGTTCGATCCCCGGTCAGAGAACCAACCCCAGCCACTCTTAGTCCCGGTCCCAAGCCCGAATAAATAGGGAGGGTTGCGTTAGGAAGGGCATCCAGCATAAAAACATGCGGATGATCCGCTGTGGCGCCCCCTGATGGGAGAAGCCGAAAGAAAGTTTATTTGCATACAAACAGCGGAATGACACTGATTGACATTCCCTTTTTAAGTCTATGGCACGGATGAGTAACAAATGGTGTTTTTGTTAAGATATTTGGAAGAAAAAGGACGTAAACAAAACCCTGTTCTAGTTTTTGTTTTAGTTTACTTTCCCGCATATAATAATCATAAAAAAATCATAAAAACAACAACAACAAATAGAGAATTGAACAGCCAGGATCAATAAACTAGAAACAGTGGTGAATCTCGGAGGTGGATTCAGTGACGGTGCGGAAACAAAAAACAAAACAAAAGAATTTCTCTACCAATGTACCTCCTATCCGGTCCAGCAGGTGGCACTCGTCTCTAACTCTCATGTCCCTAAACAGAAAACCTCTATGGTGAGGTATGTGAACTACTTGTTCACATGGCGCATTCAGAGAAGGTAATAACAGCAGGTTAACAGGGTTGATGTACAGTTAAATGAAAATATATAGAAATTAGAAGTGTGTGTGTGTGTGTGTGTGTGTGTGTGTGTGTGTGTGTGTGTGTGTGTGTGTGTGTACACAGCATCAGATAGCTCTGTAATTGTCTTTGTGGCTGTTGGACTCGGACTTTTGGCACTTGCAGCTCTTCTCTCTGTACTCTTCTGGCTGAGGTGAGAATAACTTTGCTGATAAATCTTCTGCATTAATTCCTCTGAAGATGTTTACGATGGAGAAATATTTGATTTTGTGTGAGCAGATGGAGGAGACAGAAGAAAAAGGCACATGAAGGTTACTATCAGGTGAGTTAATACAGACCTGTCCATTAGGTGGCTGCTTTGTTCATAATAAACTCTTACTGTAAAGATCTTCAGCAGAACCTGCTCATGTTCTTCACCCCTCCTCTCTGCAGAACGTTGGGCTGAGGGCTAAAGACGACATGTATGCAGCTCTCGACCCTGCAGGCCGGAAACCTGATGATGTTTATCAAACACTTGCAGTAGCCGTTACTTAAAACACACAGTTACTTTTGGAATATATTAATTTCTGTACTGTAAAAGGGACCCCATTATGGAATATACAGTATGTTTATATATGAAAAAGTGATGATGATGATGATGATGATGGCTGACAAATTAATAAATAGTGAAACATTTCTGACGTTTTTGTGAGATCTTTTGTCGGACTTTAAGCAAAAGAACAGTCATTTAATGTAGCCGTGTTTTGATGCTGCTAACACATACAGTAAAATGTGGTCCACATGAGCAACACATAAAGAAAAATAAGGCAGTGACACCCAGAGAAAGACCAGGATCTGCCCTGGAGCCTGCTGCAGGGTGAACAGGCTGAGAAACACCATCATATAGGCATGGACTGAGTGCTGTCCTCAGATTGTCAGAAACTTGTGACAGATTATCCTGTCATAGAGTGAGACTGAGAGGAGGAGCCAAATGCAGGATGCGAGCAGAGAGTGTAAGTATAACAATCTTTATTGAAAGAAAAAGGAAGGGAAAAAAACAGACTGTATGACACACCGACAATGGCAGCATTGTTGTGAATTGTTCTCTGACGATCATCATGCACAAGTCGCTGACTGGTTTCTATATTTTCAGGAGTTGAGCTTGTGTTCATTGTCTTTTGTCGTCTTCCAGTGATGGTTTTTCCTCTATTGAAGTGCGATTGCCACTTTAAACACCTGAGCGACTCGTTGCAGCATCGCTGTAAGCTTGCAGAATCGTGGTCCAAACGTCTCTGTGGCAGATTTGCCCAGTTTCAAGCTAAATTTCATGTTTGCTCTTCGCTTGCTAGCTAAAATAAAATCACAGACGTGGTAAAGCATGTGGTCAGAACATCACCAGCTGCACTGCTCCCGATGTACACAGGGCGATGTCTTTTGCACACTGACTTATGAAGGCCGGTGTGCACTGTGATTGTGCAAAAAGACATTGTTCTGTGATATTTAAAATAAATACAAATAAAATAAACAAATGAAATATTACGTACATAAGATTCAGACCCTTCACTCAATACTTGGTTCAAGCCCCTTCGGCATCAATTACAGATTCGAGTCTTTTTGGACATAATGCAAGAAGCTTTGGATTGGGTGATTTTGTGCCATTCTTCATGGCAAATCCTTTGAAGGTAGTTTCCTCCAGACATAAATTGAAAGTGAAGCCTGACAGTTCAATCTTGGTTTCATTAGACCAGAGAATTTTGTTCCCAACAGTCTGAGTCCTTTAGCAGGCTTCCATGGGTTTTGCACCAAGGAAAGGTTTCCATCTAGGCACTCTGCTATAAAGGCCAGATCAATGGACGGCTGTCATTTCATATCATGTCAATTTGGAACTTTGTCCCATCTCCATGCAGGATCTCCAGAGCTCAGTCAGAGTGATCATCGGGTTCTTGTTTACCTCTCCTACTAAGACCCTTCTCCACTAATTGCCCAGTTTGGCTGGGTGACCAGCTCTTGAAAAAGTCCTGGTTGTGCCACACTTCTTTTCAATTCAATTCAATTCATTTTTATTTGTATAGCGCTTTTAACAATGAACATTGTCTCAAAGCAGCTTTACACAGATAATGTGGTGATTAAATGTAAATATGTTCTTTGTAAGTATGTTTGTCCCTGATGAGCAACTGTGACTCGCACTTCTTCCATTTGTATGTTATGGAGTTCACTGTGCTCTTGGAAATCTTCAATGTTTCAATGTGAAAACCGCTTTCACTTTGTTATTATTGGGCACTGAATGTAGATTAAACATTTACACTTGCAAACAATTGGATATTGCAAGCATTTGCGTGGTGCTAAAGGCTAAGGGGTTAAAGAGAGAAATAAAGTCAATTCAAACAAATGTAGTATCAGGCTGCAACAAAACAAAATAAAAATGAATAAATAAAAACACATGGGGGGATTATAATAATAAAATAAGAAATTATAGTTGACTAGAATATCTAAAAGTCCTACCAATATTCACATCATGGTTTAAATAGCCACATCATGGCCCCCTTTTTTAGTACCCTCCCAGCAGTTTATTACCTTCAGCTAGTCCTGGAGGAATATTAAACCTTACACCTGTTCAGCATTGACACTCCACATCAAGCTTTTAAATCAAAACTGCTCATAGACAAACTTCTCCACAGGTCCAATCTTGTTCACCTGATTAGACCCCCCTTGTTCTAAAAATCTCATCCCTGTGTTCTGCTTGTACTGTGCCCCCATCAATGAGCAGAGAAATGTATCCTGCCCAAATCCTGTTTGTAGTTGCTTAACTTGGGACAAACAGCAGTCTGCAGTGGGGAGGAAATGTGTACCACAAGCACTTCATGTAAAGTGGGCTGTAAAATTGGCTCCCACGTCTCCCACAACAGGACATTCTAGCACTCACAGAATGCAATAATTTACTTCAAGAGATGGCTGAACATCCTGCAAGACATACAAGGCTACCACTAACACCTCAACCACCAAGGTCTCATACAGTATAGCAATCAGGACAACACCATGATCTTGGTTATCATTCAATCGATTCCAAGTCCCTCTGCTTAGAAATTTCCCTTGCCTTTAACAGACCTCAACCATGATTTCAGCTACTTTGACATTCTAGAGAAAACACTAGAAAACTGCAAGTTCCAGAGGGCCAGGTTTACGTCTACAGTAAAGAAAGGCATCATCATTCATTTTAGGGATCTCTGTAATGACACACTGGAGTATGATTACTTAGATAGTGTCCATTGAAGAAGGTCAGTCATGCTTCCTTGCATTTTCTGACAAAATAATCAAGAATTGAATAAAGTCATGAAATTTTCTAGGGTACCATCCCCTTACAACCAACCAGAGCCACCAAGCAGTACAGTCATCTGCATACTGATTACACATACCTGTGCTTTATTGGTTGTAATAATTAATGAAGAGGTTTCAACTCAAACTCGGTTTATCAAGCCATAACATGTTGTTTGTTATACTGTTTTTTTTTTTTTTTTACTGTTTCTGTTTTTTTTACTTGTTGATCGACTGATTATCTTTGTCTTGATTCCCACGACTATTTAATAAAAACGGTTCTGCATTTGCATTCTTTCCTAAATAAGAACATCAGCTGAATCATTGGTCAGAAGTGGAAATGCCTCGATTTTGCAATTTTGAGAATCCTCTATAAAAACAGTGGACATTTGTGCAGAAGAGAAAGTTCGTTAACCAACAATTAACCGCTGTTTGTTTCCCAGTGTGTGTGGGCTGTTCGATGTGTAAAAATAATTATAAGCTGTACACATTTTGACTAGTTCTCTGAGAAATGACTACATTTATAACACTTTTCAGATCGTTGCTTAGATAAGTTGCGTAAAGCTTCAGTCGCTTGCAGCGAGAATAGAAAAGAGGAAATTGTGTTCCCCAAGCACTCAGTACCACTGTACCCTCACAGTACAAAACCAATGATCAGGATTAATTATGCTGATTAATAATTATTACTTTGTGTAAGAGTGAGCTGGATTTGTTGTGACGCAGGAACGCTAACGTGAACAGGTACAACCTCGAA
The DNA here is from genome assembly GCA_024362625.1 of Silurus asotus. Lineage (NCBI taxonomy): Eukaryota > Metazoa > Chordata > Actinopteri > Siluriformes > Siluridae > Silurus > Silurus asotus. The sequence continues at coordinate 193,362 of MU551738.1, forward strand.
ATCCTCAAAAACTTCAATTCCATTTTCTTAAATCAGCTAAAAAGAGGAAGAGTGTATGTGAAATGTTTATGTCGCGATTCTTGCTGTTCTTACAAATGAGACATCCTCCAACGTGTTTAGTTCTCAGAAATGATTCTGTTCTTCCGCAAATCTGTACATTTACATAATTTTGTGACGAGTGATCTAAAAGGTTCTTGCCTTCTGAAGGAAGAACCGACGTGAAATTGCCCAGTTCATCAGAAATCCAGGACGTTTCAGTTTATTTGAACCTCATATTTATTTCTTTTTTTGAGGATGATACTCACATTTCAACTGCTCATCTTCTCTCCACTGATGACTCTTGGTAAGTCATTTTTTGTTTTTACTTATCACGAGCCATAAATGTATACAAGGTTCTACCTTGTTATTTCCATGTGATTGATCAGAAGGTGTGATGGAAGTGCAGCTTTATTGTAATGTCCCACTTCTTACGCATTGTTGCATCTGTAGTGGCAGCTCATAAACATGGACTTGGTGGTGGAACGTTGCTTTTTCAGATTTCTTCAGGACAGAGGAGTTTACACTTATAAGTCAGGGATTCTGTTTGCAGTAGGACATAGCGGGTGGTGAAGTGAAGAACACTGATCTCTTCATCATGGGTGGATTTATTTATTAGGCAGCTCTTGTGAGATGTTCCTGGTCTGCAGTGGTCAGAATCGGCAGTGGTCTGCAGTGGTCAGAATGCCTACAGGGTCGTAGGCAGACGAGGCTCATTGATGCACGTTGGGAGCGAAGGCTGGTCCGTGTGGTCATTCCAACAGACGAGCTCCTGTAGCTCAAACTGCTGAAGAAGTTCACGCTGAGTATTTGTGAAGGAGCTCGCCAATTACCGAGCTCTTCAAATTCTGTTCAATTGTGCCCCTGGTTCGAATCACATTTCTGTTCCTCATGTTTATGGCGATGTTTTGTTGTTGCTAATCGCCTGACTACAGCCTGTTTTACTCTTCCAGATATTTCTGCCTGTTTACTTCATATTAAATACTCTTACTCAACACTTGCATCCTTTTCGGTTGTCTTGCTTTCAGCCCACAACACGGCCGATTAGGGAACCTGTTTTGTGTTTGATCCAGCATTAAATGTGACTGTACACTAAAATAACAGATATCCTTCTTTAAGAAATAAAATAGTTTCTGTGGTGCGAAAGCAAAACAAAACACAGGTTTATATGATAGGTAAATAATAAAGATTAGGGCGATAACAGTAACTCACACCACATTGATTATTGTGTAAACCACAACAACCGGCTGTTTATTCCTGAAGATCCAGGTGAGAGAAAGGAAGCTGTTCGTGTTTTATGGGGCTCAGGATAATGATCTCTAATCAACTTTTTATGTGTCATCTTTCAGGAGCTCTTGGGATTGAATGGAGTGTGAAATACAGCAAACTACATCTCTGTGCTGTAAAAGGATCTACAGTGTTTATGAACGGCACGTACACACATCCATTATATGTTACAGTGAAAAACAGGTTTTGGTTAATAGATCCAGTTAAGGGTGTAGAAGCGACTGATCTGTGTAAAGAATCAGGTTTCTCAGGCAGAGTGAAGTATTTAGAAGATAAACAGAAACACTTCTCTCTCAGACTGAGTGATGTGAACAAATCAGATGAAGTTCACAAGTTCACGTTCAGATTTACAACAACTGAAGGAGGATTTCAGGGTCATCCTGAAATTACACTCAGTGTTACAGGTAAATAAAATCATCTTATTTTCATATGTACAACATCAGAGTTAAAGGGAATCAAAATTACCTCTATCATCCAGGATGATACTGATACTCCGTGTCACAGGTAATGTTCAGCACAATGTTTTCTTTGATTATTACTATAAATCAATAAAATCATGACTTTCTACTGCATATAATCAGTTATATTTATTGATCACTGCTGTAGGTTGTAATTGATTTGCTAATTAAATGTTTAAGGTAAAAAAATACATAAATATGTCTAAATACAGTTTTTCAGTTTATTAAATGTAGTTTATTTTTAATGAATGCTTCCGAATCTCCCAGAGTTGCGAGTGGAGGTTCCTGAAACGGTGGTGGAGGGAAATGTCACGGTTTTAACGTGCGACACCACCTGCAGTCCCTCGGACACGCCGGCGTTCATCTGGTACAAAGACAACATCAAGATTATTGGAAAAAACATCAGCGGTAACACTCTGATTCTGAAGCCTACTAAAGCAGATGATGCAGGTGGTTATAGCTGTGCTGTGAGAGGTTATGAAGATCACCGATCCCCTGTTCGAAGCCTCAATGTGAAATGTGAGTACATGGCTACAGCATGGGGAGATCGAACATGTTTGATGTACCAAGCACATAGTAAATGAAGATGAGGTTAATCTTTGGCTTTCAGGTAACTTAGTGGTTAGTTATGTGTTTCTCTGACCTAAAAGTTTTAAATGTCCTACCAACCTCAGGGCTTGAACAAGACCAATACCCTTCTTATTCTACAGCTTGTATAACCCACGTCTATAACTGCATGCTTGGTTAGCGGTGTAGCGATTAGCATCATATCAGACTGGAACATATCCTAGACAACTGAGTACAGCAAATATTACTGAATAAACATCTGAAGGAACATTTGAGCATATTATTGTTGCTTACTGTATATACACAATGTGTGCACAATTATTAGACAAGTTGTATTTTTGAGGATTAATTTTGTTATTGTATAACTACAGTGCTCGTGATCAATCCAAAATGTTAACAAGCCCTCAAACCTGAACATTTAAGTAGTAAAAAAAAAAAAACAGTTCTGGCTTTCTTCATAGAATATCTCCATGTGCACCATTATTAGGCAACTAAATGAAAAACAAAGATTTTTCCATCCCACTTGTTTCACCAAAATGTACAAATAAACACATCTGAAATTTCGAAAAGAAAACCTCAGTGACCAAAATAGCCAACCTTCTTTTTCTTAACAGTAACAAGCCTTTCATTCACGGAGTCAGTCAGTTTCTTGATCTGGTCCGAATCAACTTTTTGTGCAGCCGCAACCACGGCCTCCCACACACTGTTCAGAAAGTGTACTGTTTACCTTCACTGTACATTTCCTGCATAAGAAGGGCCCAAATGTTTAAAATGTTAAAGTCAGGTTAAGAAAAAGGCCATGGCATTAGTTTTTTTATCTTTAAGGCCACGCAATGGCCAAGCAATGGAGTACATTGATGCATGTGATGGAGTGTTGTCTTGCGTAAAAATCATTCTTCTTGAAAGATGCAGACTTTTTCCTGTACCACTGCTTGAAGTAGGTGTCTTCTAACAATTGGCAGTAGGTCCGAGAGTCCATTCTCAACACAAAAAGGTCCAACTAGCTCATCTTTAATAATACCTGCCCATACCAGTATTCCACCTCCATCTTCGGTGTCTGAGTCGAGGTGGAGCTCTGTGTCCGTAACTGATCCAACCACGGGCCCATCCATCTGGTGCGTCTAGAATCACTCTCACCTCATTTGTCCAAAAATCCTTTAAAAAAATCTGTCTCCAGATATTTCTTGGCCCATTCTTGAGGTTTCAACTCAAGTGTCTTGTTCAGAGGTGGTCGGGTTTCAGCCTTTCTTACCTTGGCCATGAACTGAACACCTCGTACTTCTTGACACTCCAGGTAGGTTGCAGTTGTGGAATATGGCAGCACTTTAGGATGATGGGTTCCTGGTAGCTTCATGTATGATTCTACTCAAATCTTTGGCAGTTAATGTGCATCTTTTCTTCTCGACACGTTTCTTGCGATCCTGTTGACTATTTGCTACAAAACATTTGATGGTTTTGTGATCACGCCCCAATATCTTAGATATTTCAAGAGTGCTGCATCCCTGTGAAAGACTTCTTATAATATTTGACTTTTCAGAGTCAGTTAAATCTCTTTTTTGGCCCATTTTTCCTGAGGAGACGAATCTGCCTAATAATTATGCACGCCTTGATATAGGGTGTTGGTCTCCTTAGGCCACACCCTCCCTGGTTACACAAATACACATCACCTGGTATGCATTAAATCCAATAAGCATTCAAGTTTATACAGCTTGGACTTGGAAATGATGGATAAAATGATGATATGGTCAAAATAATCACTTGCCTAATAATTGTGCGCACAGCTCGCTATACCCAGCTTTCATTCCCGAGTTCACATGGTTTCGAGTCTGCTTTAACCTCGTCTTGTTTTGAAATAACCAAGAACGATGTGCACATCTGAGAAATCAGGATTTTTGATGGTTTGTGATGGAAAATATGTTTTAATTTTGGTTTAAATTCATATATATCGCATGTGTTCCCCTACCAGAGCTCCCACTGGGCTACAGCTTTGACGTCTTTCAGTACTGTTTAAATAAGACTTTGCTGCAGGCTGGAGTGTAAATGTATGTGAATCAACATGGCGTTATATTAGGAAGTGAATTGCGATTGGTCATTTTACTGTCTATCAGACACTGTCTTTATATTTGATGGGCTTGTGTGAAAGAAGAAACACTAATGCACAATATGGTGTCGTAATCCATTTAGAAAAATGTATATATAAAAAAATTCTAAATATCGTCTGATATATCGCCCACGGTGATATATCGGTCAACCACTAATGAGATCCTAGTGTTGAAAGACCAGTTTCACACCGTTAATGGGTATTTAAATCCTAACAAGACACTAGTGAATGATTTGTGTGTGTTTTTATATTTGTGAATCCAGAAGAAATCAATTCGCTGACCGTTTTTGTATTCAGCAAAGATTTTTTATTTTTTTTTGTGTGTGAATGACTAACACTTCTTCTCAGAAAAGCTATGAGGAAAGTGGTGCTATGGTTCTGGTCAGATGATGATGACGATGATGATGATGATGATGATGATGATGATGATGATGCATTTGATTGCTGTTATGGATGCATTTAGGAAAATTGCCTGGTGCGACAGTAGAGGCAGCAGCATGGAACGGAACTGGAGATGCGGTTGTGTGATTTATAGTTAGTTCAAGAGCTTTGTGGCAAAGGTTTGGGGGAGGTGTTGAGAAGCACAGGAAGGATAAAGAAAATAACTGAAATAAGGAACTGAAACTGGCAAAAGAATTCATAGCAGGACTGCTATTTTACTGCCTTAAAAAAGAACAGTGGTGTGGTAATGTTTATTTTGAAGCATGAAGTATGCTTAATGACTACAGGTTGGTTAACTGCTATAATACAGTGCCCTCCACAATTATTGGCACCCCTGTTTAAGATGTGGTCGTGGACTTCTGAAAATTCTCCTTTTTTTAAAACAACATATTATTTAAGTACATAACTTTGGTGGTAAAAAAAATCATACATTTAGAAAAAAAAGTCCCACAATTATTAGCACCCCTAACAATTCCTCGAAAAAATTTTATTGTTTTTTTTTTAATATATATATATTTTTCTGTAGTTGCTAAGGTTGGTCAGGGTATCTAGGGACTTTTAATTAGTAATTCATGATTTCCTGTTTCCCTGGGGTATAAATAGGATGTGACACAGAGGCCTAAATCTCTTACCCATTTGTCAACATGGCAAAGACAAGAGAACACACCATTCAAGTAAAGCAGATGTGTGTCGACCTTCATAAGTCAGGCAATGGCTACAAGAAAATAGCCACTCGCCTTAACTTGCCGGTATCTACAGTCAGAGGAATCATTAAGAAGTTTAAAACAACTGGAACAGTGACAAACAAGGCTGGAAGAGGTCCCAAGTTTATCTTGCCACAACGCACAGTGAGGAGGATGGTAAGAGAAGTAAAAAAATTTCCCAAGCTCACCGTCACAGAATTGCATCAAAGAGTGGCATCTTGGGGTCACAGAGTCTCCAAAACAACCATCAGACGCTCTCTACATGCCAACAAGCTGTTTGGGAGGCATGCAAGGAAAAAGCCTTTTCTCACTAACACTCACAAACGTAAACGTCTGGAGTTTGCTAAGCGGTACTGGGACTTCAACTGGGATCGTGTGCTTTGGTCAGATGAGACTAAGATTGAGCTTTTTGGCAACAAACACTCTAAGTGGGTCTGGCGTAAAACAAAAGATGAGTATGCCGAAAAGCACCTCATGCCCACCGTGAAGTATGGTGGAGGATCTGTGATGCTGTGGGCCTGTTTCTCTTCCAAAGGCCCTGGGAACCTTGTTAGGGTGCATGGCATTATGAACGCTTTGAAGTACCAGGATATTTTAAATAAAAACCTGATGGCCTCTGCCAGAAAGCTGAAGATGGGTCGTCATTGGGTCTTTCAGCAGGATAATGATCCAAAACATGTGGCAAAATCTACACAAAAGTGGTTCAGCAGTCACAAACTCAAGGTCCTCCCATGGCCATCTCAGTCCCCAGACCTCAACCCAATCGAAAACCTGTGGGGCGAGCTAAAGAGAAGAGTGCATAAGAGAGGACCCAGGACACTGAAGATTGTGCAAAGAAGAATGGTCAAAAATCCCTCTCTCTGTGTTCTCCAATCTTGTGAAATGTTATAGGAGGAGATTAAGTGCTGTCTTGTTGGCAAAAGGAGGTTGTACAAAGTATTAACTTCAGGGGTGCCAATAATTGTGGTACACATGATTTCAAGTTTTTTTTTTTTTTTCTAAATTTTTTTCTAAAATTCCTACTTTCTAAATTTTTTTTAAAACCAAAGTAATGTACTTAAATAAAAGGTTGGATTTTTCTCTTTTTTTGCATTTGGGTTCTATGTTGTTTAAAAAAATAGGAGAATTTTTAGAAGTCCACGACCACATCTTAAACAGGGGTGCCAATAATTGTGGAGGGCACTGTACATTTGACCTCTAAATACATCATGTCCCTTTAGATCGTCCAAGGAACATCTCAGTGTCTATCAGTCCCTCTGGTGAGATTGTGGAGGGCAGTTTAGTGACTCTAAACTGCAGCGCTGATGCAAACCCACCTGTGAAGACCTGTGAATGGTTTAAGTGGACAACAACAATAAAAAAAGAAATGACCCACACCATCTCTGAGATCAGCTCTGAGGACAGTGGAGAATACAAATGCAAGTGTAGTAATGAAGTTGGATCTCAGTACTCTGGTGGTGTAACTCTAAATGTTTTGTGTAAGTTAAAGCTGAAGATCTTGTCACAACCAATAACAAATGAAACCATCGTGGGCTTATTACATTATAATTTTCTGTCCATTTCAGATCCTCCAAAAAATGTCTCAGTGTCTATCAGTCTCTCTGGTGAAATTGTGGAGGGAAGTTCAGTAACTCTGACCTGCAACAGTGATGCAAACCCACCTGTGGAGACCTACACCTGGTTTAAAGGGATGAAATATGTGGGAGACAAAAAGACCTACACCATCTCTAAGATCAGCTTTGAGGACCGTGGAGACTACAAGTGCAAGTGTATAAATAAAGTTGGACATAAGTATTCAATAAATGTTACTCTACCTGTTACTGAGAGGCAAAGCAAATCACATACCGCAGTGATTGCAGTCATAAACCTGTGTCTAGCAGCATTGGTGCTTTTTATCATCATTGTGCTTCTGAGGTAAGTTACAGAAATTAGTTTTAAAAAACTATAATCCATGTTTAGGTGAGGTGTCACCTGCTCATCAGTATCAGTAACATCTTTACCCCTGTGTATCCACTCTCTTGTTAGTGTATCTATTTAGATCACTGGTTAAACTGTCAAATGTCCTCCACTTCAGCTCATATGCAGTTGACTGATTAGTAGCATAAAGTAATACACTTCCATTTTCACAAGTAATTCATGTCTGTTCCATTCAGGAAAAAGAAGATGTTCTGCTGGTCAGAAGAGCGCCCCGTTTCAGCCGTGAGTCCACCCTCAGTGCTCTTTACTGCCGTGCCTCAGCATGATATCAATGCAATGATGTGCAAAGCAAAAATGTGGACAGTTGGAATGTTGATTTTTAGATATTCTATATTTAACACTGAAATTGCCGCTTAAAATATATACTTTATAACAATGAAAATGTTGTGTTTTATTCTCTAAAATTCAGCTGTGCATGTATCTGGTTTAATCGGTCATTAATATACAATATTTAGTTCGCGTAAAACAGCTAATTATTGTTATAGTTGGATTTTTTAATGAATTGATAAAGCTAGGAAGAGATGGAGAGAAAAAAAAGAGAAACAAAATGATCAGAGGATAGAATGAAAAAAATTTTCAATTATTAATACATTAAATTAATACAATATTTTGTTTATTTATATTTGATTAGCTAATATGGGAAAGTTGAATGTGTTTATTTTACTGTTTTCACTCGTCAGGAAAACAATGCTGGTCAATCTGCAGCCAGTGATGACGTTCAGTATGCGAGTATTCCACACCCGAAGAGAGCTGAGGGGTCTGCACAGGGCGCTACTGATCAGGGTCTTTATGCTAATGTCCAGCGCAAGCATGGTCATCAGGAGGAGGAGTTGCATTATGCTACGGTTAACTTCCCCTCTTCAAACAGGTGAGACCCTAACCCTACTTTACATCTGATCACCTGCAGCACCTTGAACACGTCTCTCTATTCAACATTTTCAAGTCATTTCTATTTTATTTTGTTGCTTATTTTTTCTACTTATATTTCTGATTCATGAGTTTTATACAGAAATCAAAGGTAAATGCGTTTTTACCATGTTGCTTCATCCCATTTTATTTTTTGTGTTAGATGAGATGCCAAATATACTTTTGGAATGTGTCAGTTTTTTAGGCAAATCTTCTTTATAGAATTTGAATTGTAGAAGAAATAAATTATTTATTTGTGATTATAGCAGAAGCAGAACGTTTCATTTAAACAGGCAAACAAATCCAAATCATCAGGCAACAATAAGAAATGTGAAAAAGGCAACAATCAGAAACATGAAAAAGACAACAATCAGAAACATGAAAAAGGGAACAATCAGAAACATTAAAAAGGCAACAATCAGAAACATGAAAAAGGCAACAATCAGAAACATGAAACAGACAACAATCAGAAACATGAAAAGGCAACAATCAGAAACATGAAAAAGGCAACAATCAGAAACCTGAAACAGACAACAATCAGAAACTTGAAAAAGGCAACAATCAGAAACTTGAAACAGGCAACAATCAGAAACGTGAAAAAGGCAACAATCAGAAACATAAAACAGGTTGTGGTCAGGCGATTGGCAACAACCATGAAGAGGGCGAGAAACGAAAAAAAAAGATCAAACGTGGGAAAACCATAAAACAGTGAAGATAAATCGGTAAATAAAATAAATCTACAGTCTCTATTTAAGGAGTCACATTTTTAACCCTTAGAGAAAAAATTGGAGTATAAAGATCATAAAGACATATAATGAGACAGCGGGGAGACGTCCATGAAATAATACAAACACAGGACACAAAACTAACGATGAGACAGCAGGAGACAAACATAAAAAAAAAAAAAAAAGCACATAGAAGTCCACATGGATTAAAATGCTTAACGAATTCTGTCAATGACATTTGTATTTTTATGAAGAATATATTTTATGATGTTGATGATCGTTTATCTTCATCATCATCTTCTTCATCTTCTAATCCTCTCCCTTCTCCTCCACAGGTCTGAACCTGCAACAGCAGCAGATAATTCAGTGATCTACAGCAGCGTTACAGCAGGGAGATAAAATCCTTCTGAGTTTTGTGACATTTTTACCAGCCGATAAATACAGGATGAAGTTTTTACACACTTGAATCACGTCGATTGGCATATAAAACAGGGAACATCTGGACTTCTGGACTCTCCAACGTACTATTCACTTTTGTACGTCGCTCTGGACGAGGGCTTCTGCTAAATGCCGTGAATGTAAACGTAAATTCATTCACCTTCTTTACAGATTGAATAAAAAACCCGGCTGTAGTTTTTTTCACTATTAAACGATAACCAAATCATTTTTCACTGCAGCACTGTTTCAGTTAAAACTGCTGTTTGCTCATTTGCTGGTATTGTGTGTGTTTCCTGTATTACAGCATCACTTACAAAACAAACGGCTCAGAAGTTCTCTGATTATAATCCCTGTATAAAGTACAAACATTAAGTGATCACATTTCTACCATATTAATTTATTACCTACTGCTAAATTATATACAACTTTTACTAAATACAGTGGAACCTCGGGTTACGAACGCCCCGGCATACTTATAATTCAGGTTACGAATCGCAGTTCATTAAAATTGTAGCCCCTGGTTACGAACAATATATCGGGATACGAACGTCGCTCACCAAAAAATCGCAGGCAGGTTGATTGTTTTTAGCAGGGTTACAGTCTTTTTCGAAGTACAATACCCATAATGCATTTCACTCTGGACTTCAATACCAACTGATAGTAGCCTTAAAGAAACAGCTCTCATTTTCCCTCTAATGCAACAACAATTGTCTCGTTCGTGTTAATAACACTGTCTTTAATATTCTATAATATAATATATAATAATAATATATAAATAATATTATATTTAATAAAATTCTCCTTCCAAACAATAACTCTCCCTCCTCCTACATCTACGAACGTCGTCTCCTGCAGCGAGTCTTCTCAAAGGGAAAGTACCTGCTAAAGATCGTTTCCTCTTTTGTTTTTATGTGGTATGATTTTAATGGGGAAATTTGTATCGGGATACGAACTTTTCAGGTTACGAATAAAGTACCGGAACGAATTAAATTCGTAACCCGAGGTTCCACTGTAGTCAATTTATTCAAATATTTAAATGAATGCTTTTATAATTTCCCCCAAAGTGCTGTTTTTCTTGTAACTGAAGGTGAAGCAGAATGTGTTGTTTTATTAATATCACTTTTCCATCATGTGCAACAATAAAATGTTAATAAAAATTAAGGTTCCACTGTAGTCAGTTTATTCAAATATTTAAATGAATGCTTTTATAATTTCCCCCAAAGTGCTGTTTTTCTTGTAACTGAAGGTGAAGCAGAATGTGTTGTTTTATTAATATCACTTTTCCATCATGTGCAACAATAAAATGTTAATAAAAATTAATTATTAAATAATTATTCATGCTTTATAATCGGATCATTGGTAATCCTTGTTTATGACTTTTTTCATTTATTATTATTTTTTGACTGTACCAACTGCATAAACTCGAATGTTACAGTTTTAATACATTTATACAAAACATTTTAAAGACGAATGGGTTTTCAAAGAAGAAGGAAAAACGTGTAACATGGTCTCCAGGAGAATGTGGAAGATTTTCCAAGAAATTCCGAGCTAATTTTCTCTCTTTGCCGTGTATATACACAAAAACTCCAGTCATAACAACCAGCGACTACGACACTGATAATAACAATCGCTAACATATTAATACCCACCATGGTTTTATAAACGAGTGATTAATGCAGCACGCGTTTCTCTTTGACCATTTTTGCTCATTTATTATAACAACAAAACACAACAAAACAGACAGGGGGCGCTCTCTGCCATCTCTCGTCTCTTCACAGACACATTAATATAACACCCTGAATCTGAATATTTGCCTCACAGACATAATAAATATATAAATAAAATACTCCAAGTTGCTGCTTTTAAATAAACCGAATCACATGGAAGTATCGCTAACATGAATAACCACCGTGTGCTGGTTTATTGCACGCAATATGTGTGACGTGCGGTCGGGATTAAAGAACGCATTATAACAGTCAATATTATTGTAGTAGGTTGTTGTAATACACATCTTTAGAAATGCAATTTCATCAGAAACATTACACTGTATTTCTTGTGTCTGGTTTGTATTTGTGTGTGTTTATATGTGTGTTTGCGCTAAGGTTAGTGCTCAAGTTGCGGAGGGGGGTGGGGGGATCCAGGACCCCCTATTAGATATCAGGGACCCCCCCATGACAAGTAAATAGTAGATTTTAGTAAAAAATATTTGAATCACACAACTTCTCAGGACCCCCATAAATCTCAATTCGAGCACTGGCTAAGCTCATGTACTTCCATGGTTCTGGATGTTGACGGTGTGCAGGTATCAGGAAGACCACCTTTTGTTCCTCTGGACTGAGTGCTGCAGATCTTCCTCATCATCTCCAGCCTTCCGAGGTCGACTGCGTTTGTCTGACAGTCAGGTCCCGGTCCAAATATTTTTCAGATTAAACCTAAAGCTGGGAAATGCCTTTATTAATACGCAGACAATCTTCTCTACATTGGCGTTTGGTTCATATGGTGAAATAAAATTCATCCTATTACTGGGCTCACACTCGTATGGTTCTGTTTTTTGTTCAAAATAAACTTGGCTTCGAAACTAAACATGAAAAACACGTGTCAATGAAAATACGACATAAAAATGAGGAAGTGCTGAAGGTTTATAATGAAGGGAATATTTCCTTCATAAAAAAGTGAAAGCTGTAATATTCAACCAGTGCAGTAAAGAAGCAATGCATATATTATATATTTCATATTTTATTTAATTTTTATTTATATTAATTTTTCTTGTAATATGAAGCAGCCTCTGGCAAAATTATTTAATAAGGATTAATAGTTTTTATTTTTATTTTAGTTCAGATTATTACTTGCTTTCACACATTGAATTTGGATCTATTTGTAAATCCAGAGCACTGAGTAATCTGCATAAAATATGATTCATATTTTATATAAATTATACTTGAAACTCTCATGTAATATCAAAATTCCCTTAGATCCTCTAAACAACATCTCAGTGCCCATCAGTCCTTCTGGTAAAATAATGAAGCACAGTTCAGTAACTCTGACCTGCAGCAGTGACAGTAACCCACCTGTGGAGAACTACACCTGGTTTAAGGAGAATGAAGCATCACCTGTAGGATCAGGACAGAGTTACAGAGCTCTACAGAGTCGACTGTACTACTGTGAAGCTCAGAGTAAACTTGGCTCTGAGAGATCAGCTGAAGGATCCATCACTATAACTGGTGAGACGTTGCATTATTTAGATTTACTGAAATGTTTCTGATCATATTTATCTGTAAGGTGTGTGTGTGTGTGTGTGTGTGTGTGTGTGTGTGTGTGTGTGTGTGTGTGTTTGTGTGTTTGTGTATTCATTGAATCAGGTGGCTCTGTAATTGTGTTTGTGGCTGTTGGTCTCGGACTGTTTGGGCTCACAGCTCTTCTTGCTGCCCTCTACTGGCTGAGGTGAGAATACTTGTCCTGAACATGTGACATTCACATTGAAATGTATTAATGAATGACTGAGGGGGGAAGTTCTTCATTACTGTTCTTAAGAAGATTTTTTTGGTATCAATATTTTACTTTACTAGTTATTTTTAACTTTCTACTTTCACTCAAAGTGGATGAGACAGAGGGAGTCAGTGATGAGAACATGACTGAGAACAGAGACATTCCTGATCATCATCATCTTTTCTCTGCTTGTGTTCTATTTGGTGGATCTTCAGCCTGGATACATTTATTATGTAACCAAATGTTGAATTTGTTTTGTATTAATATATGAATTAAGGCTGTCAATTTTAACATTTTAACGGTATTGTTTTTATTAACACGTGATTAATGCAGCATGCGTTTCTGTTTGACCATTTTTACACACTCATTATAACAACAAAACAGACAGGGGGCGCTCTCTGCCATCTCTGTCTCCTCTCTTTACAGACACGTAATTATAACACCCTGAATCTGAATATTTGCCTCACAGACATAATAAATATATAAATAAAAAACTCAAAGTTGTTTTAAATAAACAAATTTACATAGAAAACAAACATTCTCTGATTCTGTAATCGGTATGGAAGCTATTAGAGGTACAGTTCCTCCGGTATCACCTTATAAACCGTCCGTGTGGAAACACAGGAAAGGTTCTGTTTGTTGTCGTGATGATTTACGTGATTTAAAACGGCATCATTACTTTAAATCTTTTACAAGGATATTTAGTCTTCATGCTCTATGTTGAGTTCGGTTTCACGAATAATAAACATACATTTGCATAAAGCATTAATATTTGTCCATGTTGATTAGAGTATTAAACATTTGGAAAGTATTAATTGAAGGTACATTTGAAACAGATGAAAATGTGCGATTAAGTTGAGATTTATCGATTTATGACAATCGAGAGATTCATTGCGATTAAATATGTTTAATTGATTGACAGCCCTGATATTAATATCTGTGAGGTACAGTTACAGCGTGACACTAAAACAGTTAGTAATAATGACAACTTTTTTCATAAGAACATGTCCGAGCCCAAACTTCTTTACTTTAACTTGAGTAAAAAAGTGCAGTCAGAACTTCATCTTTTACCAGAATCTTTTAAAACACGAGTATCTGCACTACTGAGTGAAGGATGTGTGGACGTTTGCCCCCTTAATGAATGACATATCAATGCTCAAAGTGCCGAAACATTTGGCGATGTATGAATAGACGTAAGAGAAATAGGAGAAACAGGAAGAGGAACACGACTGCCAGGTGAGTATGTCAGGTTTAGAATCTGAGAGCTCTTCAACAGATCTTTAACAGAACCTGCTCATGTTCTCCACCCTTCAATCTCTGCAGAAGGCTGAGTGCTGAAGAAGACACATAAACCTTTTTCGTTTGTTGTCTGAGACTAAGCTAGGCAGTGCTCTTACGGTAATCATTTTTTACATACTCGCATTTTCTTGCTGAAATAAAAAATATATAAATAAATGGATTTGTTGACTCATCAAGGATACGAATATATAAGCTCACGTTCTCGAGGTTCTTAAAGGTCATGCTGGTGATCCCGTGGATCCTCGACCGCCAGCATTCCCTGGTTCTGGCTCCTGACTCCGTTTCCATTGGATATTACTTTCCTTTGTGGATTACCCGTCCCAAGCGGATATACTTTAAGTTTGTGGCTCTTCATGACTCGTGTATGTGTTTTGGTTAAATAAAAAACGATTGAGTTACTTCCGCTTCCTGATCGCCACCCTGACAGCTTTATACGTATCAACCTTCTTGTGTATGTATAAAACCCATATGCTGAGAGTCAGCTGTATTGACCCATATGGCCTTCCACAATACAACACCCCAGTCCTTGCATCTGCCTTCCTCTGCTCTGCTGCTGAAATACTCCTGCAATACTAACACAGTCTTTTTCCTTTTCCCCCCTCACACCTGATCCGCCTTGTTAGATGAATAAAAACACAAAGATGAGTTGGTTCAAATAATAATATTAATAATATATACACTACAAAAATATTGTATATTTCTCCTGAATCATAATATTAAAGATGGATTACAAGACTAAAATATCATTCCCTCTTCATA
The DNA here is from genome assembly GCA_024362625.1 of Silurus asotus. Taxonomy (NCBI): domain Eukaryota; kingdom Metazoa; phylum Chordata; class Actinopteri; order Siluriformes; family Siluridae; genus Silurus; species Silurus asotus. The sequence continues at coordinate 208,546 of MU551738.1, forward strand.
TTGTGCTTAAAAATGGTGCACGTTACATATCACTGACCGTTATTGGGTTTTGACGTTACTATGGCAACATTTAACCTCTTGTTTTTCTATTTCAGTGGACGGAGAAACTGTAGCCGCAGCATTCGACCGCATTGAATCTGACTTGAAACTGTTTCATTTAACTGTGACCTAAATACATCAAACACATGCGCATTCTTACTGTGGCTTCGTGTTTCAGCCGCCAAACTACGGCTAAAAAAGTGTGTGTGGTTCAGACATGCTGCTGAAGTGCTATTTGCTTCCTTTTTTTTAGTTTTTTTCTGAGTTACTTTCTACTTCTGCAAACGTTAGGATTAGCGGTTACACATTTTTAAGAATGAAAAAAAACTTCATATAAATAATTCAATGAAGCCAAAGTCACTTGTGTTGGATGCTTGTGGAATTTATTTCCTCTGATGTTTTTATTACTACACCGGTAATAATATTTTTAACACCAAAAAGTATTTACAAAATGATTTCCACCAGAGTTTAATAGCATTTCAAAGAGCGCGAGTTCTAATGAACTGTATTACGTACAGGACGTTTTTAACACATTGGCGCAATGTGTGATTGTCTGCCCTGACGACAAAAAGGAAGTGAAACAACACCCCAACCCCCAATCGCGTACAGTATACAGAGATAAAATGAGTCATTATTAAGCACTAAGGATGTTTACCAGATATTGATATACACACGTATCATGTATATCTAAATGATCATGTAATCAGCAAGAAGAAATCGTCATCTATAAACTGATCTGATACTCAGGTTAATCTACACTAACACTATTTCTTTAATGTACACAAAGATCTTCTTTAATAAGATCTTTGTGTACATTGGACAAAAATGGCGGAATGAATGCAGCTTTAACAGGAAGGGCGGTGTTGAACTGTAGCTGCAGTACCGCTGCTTAGCCACACGGGGCCAAGTCATGCACACGTTTTTAAAGCACACATTTCTGTTCTGCTCAGCGATGTGGATTTGCCATGTTAATTAAATGTTTTTTATGCATTTAACGTACCCTGCACTGCACCCCCACCCTGCACTGCCCCTCTTCTGCCCCACCCATGCACCTCCTGACACCTGTACACATCTTAGCATTGCAACGAGCTGTAATGTAAAGTCAGACACAGACCTTTAAAGCTTTCTGAAGGGACAATTTTTGATTTAAAACCCATTTCAATGGAGCCACTGATAGAACCAAGGTTGCATCTGTAATAAGGAATTTTAGCACCTGAACTCAAAGCAGCTGCTGCAGTCAACATGCTCCATCAAAAGAGGACAAATTAGCTCAAGCTAAATATGGCTAAATTAGCGTGTGATGTCTTAAGTAATAAAAAATGTCATGGTCACTGTAACCTAAATGATGCTTGTGTTCAATAATAATTAGTGATAATTGCTGATTTCTTGTACTGTCTGTATCATGAAGCATGTTTTTGGCTTTATAGATACGTATCAGGGAAATGGAAGCTCAGTGATTAAGGCATTGGACTTTGGCTCAGAAGGTCATGAGTTTCAAACATAAATCCTGGCACCATGAAGCTGCCACTACTGGGCCCTTAAGCAAGGCCCTTACTTGTACAACTGAGGCCCTGCTAAGTCATAAGTTCTGGATAAACGTGTCTGCCAAGTGCGATACAAGTAAATGTAAGCATCAGCGTTTTATATCCGATGCAGCAGCCTCAGAAAGTCTGGAAGAACTTGGTGCAGACCTCCTTGGAGCAAAACACAGTAATACAGACGTGGAAATGTATTACGTAAATTGTGAAGTTAAATAAACATCACTTCAGATGTTTATCATCAAGGCTTGAGTTCTTATGGTCTTTAGATCTCTGGCTGTTCTTGCTTGAACCACTTTTGCCAGCGTATTCCAAAAACACCCCAAAACACCTGTTGTTTTGGAGAAGCCCTGACCCACTCATCTAGAATTTACAATCTGGCCCTTTGCAGAGAAACTCAGATCATTAAACTCACCCATTTTTCCCTGCATCTTGATTGCAATCCCTCAACTTCACTGTTCATCAACTTCCATATTTCTAACTAGTGATGCGTCACTAATAAACGATTCGTTTATTTTAAAAAGACCTGTTACTCTGCCTTTAAAATGTCCACCTACTACATTCATTATCCTAAATTAAATGCACCTGTTTGAGGTCATTATCTGCATAAAGACACCTGTCCACCCCATACAATCAGTAAGAATCCAACTACTAACATGGCCAAGACCAAAGAGCTGTCCAAAGACACTAGTGACAAAACTGTACACCTCCACAAGGCTGGAAAGGGCTACGGGGAAACTGCCAAGCAGCTTGGTAAAAAAAGGTCCACTGTTGGAGCAATCATTAGAAAATGGAAGAAGCTAAACATTACTGTCAATCTCCCTTGGACTGGGGCTCCATGCAAGATCTCACCTCGTAGGGGCCTCAATGATCCTAAGGAAGGTGAGAAATCAGCCCAGAACTACACGTGAGGAGCTGGTCAATGACCTGAAAAGAGCTGGGACCACTGTTTCCAAGGTTACTGTTGGTAATACACTAAGACGTCATGGTTTGAAATCATGCATGGCACGGAAGGTACCCCTGCTTAAACCAGCACATGTCCAGGTAGTCTTAAGTTTGCCAATGACCATTTGGATGATCCAGAGGAGTCATGGGAGAAAGTCATGTGGTCAGATGAGACCAAAATAGAACTTTTGGGTCATAATTCCACTAAACTTGTTTGGAGGAAGAAGAATGATGAGTACCATCCCAAGAACACCATCCCTACCGTGAAGCATGGGGGTGGTAGCATCATGCTTTGGGGGTGTTTTTCTGCACATGGGACAGAGCGACTGCACTGTATTAAGGAGAGGATGACCGGGGCCACGTATTGCGAGATTTTGGGAAACAACCTCCTTCCCTCAGTTAGAGCAATGAAGATGGGTCGAGGCTGGGTCTTCCAACATGACAATGACCCGAAGCAAACAGCCAGGATAACCAAGGAGTGGCTCTGTAAGAAGCATATCAAGGATCTGCATGGCCTAGCCAGTCTCCAGACTAAACCCACTCCTGTACCAAATATTAACATTGACTTTCTCAGGTGTTCAAATACTTATTTGCAGCTGCATCATACAAATAAAGAGTTTAAAAATCATACATTGTGACTTCTGGATTTTTTTTTTTTAGATCATGTCTCTCACAGTGGACATGCACCTACGATGACAATTTTAGACCCCGCCATGATTTCTAAGTGGGAGGACTTGCAAAATAGCAGAATATTTTCCTCACTGTAAATCTCTGGTAGTTGTTTCATCATAATAAGATAATCATGTAATTCTCTTCTGTGGTTTTAATGTTTTGGCTAATGTGTGTAAGTTTAGTATTGTGTAAAACAAAAAAAATCCATACTTCCTGGGAAAATAGAGTTTAATATAATAATGGAAATGAAAATATTAAGCAAAATAACATTGTGGTTCTTCTATCAGGCCAAAGGATTCCCAGCAAAAGATTGTCAGAGAGGAAAAAAACAGTTGTCTACTGAATTATTGTGAATTTACAGGAAACAACTGAGACACACCCATATAAAGAAATACAACAGAAAAAAAGATCATTCATTACACACACACACAAGCAAAAAGTTTAGTTTAAAGGAACACTGTGACTCAACACACCAGAATATACACATTATTTCTATATTTCATGTAACCAGTTACAGAAAACAACAACATAAAATACAATACCAACTAGAAATTTGCATATGTACATGGAAATATATTAATGTAATTAAATATTTAAAAATACTTCTGCATAGGTCATAAACAATAAGTAAATTATCATAAATATCCATTGTGTCAAAATATAGTTGTACCGTGTGAATTAGAAAAAGCTATTGTCATTACAGAGCATGTTTCAGGTAGCTGTTGCTCTTATTTTGGCATGTTGGTTGATTCTACTCGTTCTTCTTCTTCTACTAGAGCTTCATGGGTTTTGAAGGACACTAATCAGATGATGAATTTGACTGGATTCGGAGCTTGGGGGCAGCGTTTATACTGAGTCATCTCTGTTTAAACAAACTGTGATTGGCAGCTAAAGGTTTTATACATATTTTATGTATTCAATATTATCTAGTTGTTTTTCTTAACAAGTGTAGATTTGAAATCTACTGGTTTTTTATGCCAGCGAGTGTCCAGAAGATCTAAAACTGGCTTTACACTTGGATTATTTTCAGGCCGATTGGTGAATTGAAATTGCATTGATTGTTAGCCGAGATGAGCTCATGATCAGAGGGTGAAGGCGACACACTTACCCGCAGATGAAAGTTTAAAACCAGCTTCATTTACAAACAAGCCAATAAAGCTGTTAAAAGCTTTCCAGTAAGACCAGGTGGAGGTTGATGGTGAGGTCAAATGAACAGGTGAATGCTGGTTACTTCACGCTGCTGTAGATCACACTGGGATCCTCAGCATTGAAAGGCCTACAATAAGAGAGTAATTGATCACACAAAGATCCCACAGAAGCTAATTTCCAGGTGTGTTAGAGTGAAGGACCAGCAGCAGAACAGCTCTTCTCACCTGTATTCAGCACCAGAATTAATAAATCGGACGCTTGCGTACTGAACCTCGTCTTCCCCAGAGCCTGAAGCGTCTGCATCAGAACTCTCAGTGTCTTTGGTACGCCGTACAACTTTAGCATACAGGGCTTCATCCTGATCGGCCGAGGCGGAATCAATTGCAGGATCGACTTGATTCTTTGTTACATTTTCATAAAGATTTTCCTGAGGTGGGAGAGAAAATGTGTATCAGAGCACTTTTTAATCCTGGATTGTAATTGGTCAGTAGGTGTTGATTATGTTTTATATATAATAGAATTCAACCTCAATATTAGATCAAGTCACAGATCTACTGCTTTATATACTGTAATTTCCGGACTATTAAGCGCACCCACATATAAGCCGCACCCACTGAATTTTACAAAGATTTTTATTTTGAACATAAAAAAGCCGCACCTGTCTATAAGCCACTGAAACTAATAAACTTTACCCAGGTTTTAACGAAAGACACGTTACGAAATATGTTGCGCTTTCTTTAAGAGCAGAGCGGCATTTTGGGAATAGCCTGTCACTGAATTTTCCGGTATTACTGCATGTGTGCAAGAGCGAGGAATATGTCCTTATAATTTCTGATGCTCATTTCAAGTTTCTTTGACTGACCCGTAATGCTGTTGCCAAGAAAAATAAAAAAGCACGAGTTTTGGAAACCTGTCAGTGTTTTTATGATTTCTGTTGTAACTGGAGTTAGCGAGCTCTCCCTTCACCCAGACTCAACGCGCTACAACGGCTTGTATCTAAACAGTAGCCGACCAAGAAAGTCATTGTTCACTGTCTTCCTCCTTCCTTTCACAACTATTTCTCTCGAGAGTTTATCTTTTGGCATTGTCGTGCATTTAAAAATCATCGGGTGGAAGGTTTTTCTCCCGATGCCGTGCAGCTCAGAACACAGGTGAGGTGTGTTTTTTCGTATCTGTTCAGAAATTTCAATGGTCTAATGTTATTAGGTTCAGTTTTTCGGCTTGAAGTTAGAGAAACCGGGAAAAACCCAGGAAAAATTCATAAATTAGCCGCTTCGTTGTTTAAGCCACGGAGTTCAAAACGTGGCTTATAGTCCGAAAAATACGGTATATTTTGTTTTGATGTTTTATATATATATATATATATATA
>MU551738.1:218586-263296 GCA_024362625.1 Silurus asotus
ATTCTCCCTCTGTCACTTCTGCAGGAGCGATCAGCTGGATATCTAAGACAATTAGAGAAGGATTACAATTTTACTGAACCTAATGAAGCATTTACTTTTAAAACTTTTATTTCTAGCTGATGATTTTCTTTTCATTATTAATATTTTTTTATAACTCTAAAGGGAGTTTTTTACCAGCCCCTGACTGATTGTATCGATCAGCGAAAATATTTTCTTCTTTACTTTTTTCTAGACAATGGCTAATCAAGTACACGTTTAAGATTTGTATTAACCTAGTACAATTCCTTTAAAACAATATTTAAAAACAATTCCAACCAATAGCATTTACAGAAAATTAATAAAAAAGCAAAACTAATGTTATGTCCATGAATGATAGTTCCTGTAAGAGAATCTTTCCCAGTTTTCCCATTTACCTTCCACCTAATATGAGGAGATTTTTAGCTTTAACTTACACACAACATTCAGAGTTACACTGCTGTAGGACTGATATCCATCTTTGTTGCTGTATGTGCACTCGTACTCTCCACTGTCCTTAGAGCTGATGTTCGAGATGTTGAAGGTCTTTTCCTTTCCTACTGATGTCATTCCCTTAAACCATTCATAGTTTTTTACAGGTGATTCATCATCACAGCTGCAGGTCAGAGTCACTAAACTGCCCTCCACTATCACAGCAGAGGGTCTGGCAGACACTGAGACCTTCTTTATGGGAGCTAAAGAGGTTCATGATAGAAAAAAGGAAAGCACTGTCATAATTAATGTTTTATGTTAAAAATTGTTATTGTTTTTTTTTTTTCAGTTTACAAGACAAATGCATTTATTTGTCACATTTATATTACAACATAGTGAAATTGTTTCTTCACCTATCACAGCATATTAGGAAGCTGAGGTCAGATCACATGGTTAGCTATTATACAATGCACCTGGAATACAGGGGGTTAAGGGTTTTGCTTATACAGGAGCTTGAGCCCTCAACCTTCTGATCAGTATACCAGAGCCTTAAATGTTCAACTACCACTTCCTTATTATTATTATTATTATTATTATTATTATTATTATTATTATTATTATTATTATTGTTGTTGTTGTTGTTGTTGTTGTTGTTGTTTTTATTATGGTATTATTGTTGTTTTTGCATGGGTATTGGTTTTATCATGTCAATGTGTCTGAAATGATTACATCAACAATAAAACTCTTATAAAACCAAGCAAATCACCCAGATCAGATAAATATTATTATGAACTACACATTTCAATTATTATTATTATTGTTGTTGTTGTTGTTGTTGTTGTTGTTGTTTTTATTATGGTATTATTGTTGTTTTTGCATGGGTATTGGTTTTATCATGTCAATGTGTCTGAAATGATTACATCAACAATAAAACTCTTATAAAACCAAGCAAATCACCCAGATCAGATAAATATTATTATGAACTACACATTTCAACTGCTACATCAACAAAGTAGAAGCAAAATAGTTTCATGTTTATAAATATTTTGGGACAACAATTGATTAGAATTACAGAAAAAAATTATTATTCAAAATACAACAATGTTACCAGTAAATACATTTTTATTAGAACCGATATTAAATTCAGAAGCAATTTTATTAGTTTCCTAAATGTAATCTATTCTCACATCAACTCATTCCAATTACGAAGGTTTCATTAAAGAAACAAGAACCTGCTTCATCTCTCAACAACAAAATTCCCACACAGACATTCTAATATTCATGTACATTTTGTGGACACTAACATGTTTATTTCTGAGGCGTGAGGAGACTGACTGCCTTTTTCCAAACTTCTGCTGCTTGTGTAACCTCAGGCAGCATAACACAATCAGAAGAAAGCACTATTTTGTCCCACTTCTGCACACAAGAGCTCACAGACACTGGGGATTGTTTAGTATTTTTGTAATTGATATGGAAAACAGTGTGTGCCCACTTTCTCTTTTTGTGTTATATATAGAGTTATTGGCTGCTGCTTTACAGTAAAACAACAGTAAAATGAAAGTGTGTAACCAGTATGTGAACTATGTGTCTCAGATATCTAAACCCCAAGCTATAATTCAGGCAGACCACCACCTCCTGCCCCAGACTGCTCCTCCACTACAAAGGCAGGATATTTGGAATGAGGAATATATGAGGAATGCTAAAAAAAAAAAAAAAACATTGTGTGGGTCTAATGAAAGGTCTTGTACATCAAATAATCAAAAACAATAACAATAGTGGGTTTAGAGGCAAAGACATGAAGCCCTCATCATTCATCTGGTTTTCTATGTGTTTTTTTATTACCCAATCAAATCTAATCATTTGTTTTCTCATTTAAATCCATCACTTTTTCCCAAATTTAAATTTTTTCTACTTACTTTTTTACTCACATGACTTTTAATTAACTTTTTCTTCAATAAATGTTAAGTAATACAATAAACCTAAAAGAAGAAAGTAAATAAAACTCACATCTGACACTGAGGTATTGAGCAGGAGATGGGAGATGTTCAGATCCTCTTACAGCACAGTTATAACTGCCTGCATCCTCACTGCTGACCCTCTGCAGGTGGAGTTCGTTGCTCTTGATGGTCTTTGTGGTCAAATTTTGTCCGTTTTTGTACCAGATGAATGTTGGATCAGTCAGACTGCAGGTGGTTTTACAGGTCAGAACCACTGATCTTTGTCCCTCTGTCACTTCTGCAGGAGCGATCAGCTGAAGATCTTATACAATGAGAGAAACATTAAATTAGAAAAGTTCTTCTGAACACAGTAAAGCATCTTTCCTCATAACTCTGCTCTCTCAAAGCGTTTTAGCATCCAATGACGTAATTATCAGTGTTGAAAACTTAATATCATTAAGCAGTGAATGTTTCAGAAACAATTATTAATCAGGTACAAAACTCTGAAACCTCTTTCAGAAAAAAATGTTTTATTTCATCATTTCAAGCCAAATGCTATTTACTGTAATTAAGGAATGATACTAGAAACAAAGCTAATTACTTGGGGCAACCTTTATGTAATCAAATGTAACTGATTACATGCATCTCTAATAATAAGACTCTATAAATAAGTATAAGATTTAAAGGTGAAGGACAACATACACACACGTAAAAATACCACCAGTAAAAAAAAAACAGATGAGAATCAGCAGCAGGGATTTCTTCAGATGTCGGTGTCTACAGTGTACGACTTTGTGCACAAACTATTAACTTAAGAAGCATAGACACACAGGGAGGAGCCATTAACCAAAAAACAATTTATCAAGAACGATAAGGCATGCATGAAATTTACAGAAGAACATGCACTGAAATGCAGCAGCAACTAAGAACGCTCTAATTTACATATTTTCACTGATTGCATCAGAAACTCGAATGTATGTGAAGACCTTCTGGATGAAAACCATTAGTCAAAATATTATTCATAAGATACAAGTTTATTTATCAGGAAAAGATAATGATTTAAATTTCCTACAGTCTTTTAAAAGATATCTTTCCGGAATTCAGATAGAAACTCTACCGAGAATCGATAGATGCAATAAAGGAAATTCAGCTGATTGTCCTATTTTGATAAACTAAACATTTTGTTGATTGAAACTATAACTAAAATAGAAACTGTCTGATTTCAAGTGCAAACACTGTTAACAAATAACACTTTAACTGTGCTTTTAAATGAAGCCACTATTTCAATCAGTTTCTGTAAAGATGCTCTGCAAAGTCTTTATCCTTAAAAGCTTTTTGCAAATGAAATAAAATTGAGTGTCCTCAAAATTATGACTGCTTATGATCTGTATATATATATATATATATATATATATATTTTACATTCCAATCTTGAAACGTTTGTGAAATCTTTGTTGTTTGATTTGACATGTTTTCTAAATGCAGTGAAAATGATTATTTATATACATAACGTTTATATACAACTGATGTGTATATATGTGTGACATGAATATCCAAATATTTTGAAGCCACTGTATATAGAAAATAAGATGCCTACACTGTATTTACCTGTAACTCTGAGTGTAATTCCAGGATGACCCTGAAATCCATCCCCAGTTATTATGATTCTGAAGCTGTACATGTTTTCATCTGATTTGTTCACATCACTCAGTCTGAGGGAGAAGTGATTCTGTTTATCTCCTAAATACTTCACTCTGCCTGAGTAACCTGATTCATCACTCAGATTAGTCGGTTTTACACCCTTAACTGGGTTTATAAACCAAAACCTGTTTATCACTTTAACATCTGTTGGATGTGTGTAAGTGGCCTCCATAACCACTGTAGATCCTTTTACAGCACAGAGATGTAGTTTGCTGTATTTCACACTCCATTGATTCCCAAGAGCTCCTGAAACATGACACATGAAAGAGGTGATTAGAGATCATTATCCTGAGCCCCATAAAACACTGAGTTATTTTACAGCTTCTCTTCTCTCCTCTGGAACTCCGGGGCAGAAAAATACTAACTATTCTTTACTACTGGAAGGAAACTGTGCAGGATTTAGACACAGGGGTGTGTTCTGGATTCAGAGCTTTGATTTAATTGTTTGCATTATTATTCTCGTGTCACTGACAGACCACAGTATTATATCCTGGTGTTCAGGTTTTGGTAAACATATAAATTAATTCTGCAGTTATTTCATTAACTGAGGTTACTTATAAATTAATAAAGTTTATAAGTATTTACTTACTCATGATTCTGTCTTATGCACATTTGACTTGTCTAATTCTGGCTCAGAGAGGATCAGTGCTATGGAATTCTATTTAGGACCAATATGAAGTACAAAAATGATGATACAGTAATTAAATATGAATATTATCCAATTTTAAATGCATGTTGTTGGACACATACTTTACCCAAGTCCTAGTTTATCTTCGGCTTAATAATGAGTGTGGAACATAAAAATGTTGCAGTAAGTAATATCATAATTACAACTAAGAGTCATTTTGCAGGAATATTAGTGATACTGAAGTCTCTTATTAGATTTACTTCGATCTTTATTTATTTCTAATTATTATACCACCATGTAAAAGTGGGGACATGGTCAAGTGCCGCTTTTTGATTGGGGGATGAAGATGGAGGAATTAAGTTGTAAGGATCACACACCTACACATGGGTGTAAATCCCGGGGGGGACCCCCCATCCGAGGGTTGCCCCCCTCAAAAAAAAAATGTAAAAAAATATCGCACTCTCTATTGTGAAAAATATATGTATGTATACATACATATATTGTGTAAGTAGAAAAAAAAAAACGCAAAAAATGCAATTAGAAACAGTTGAGTTCCCCCTCCCCTTCCTACCGTGGTTTGACCCAATGCCTGCTTTCCCAGTTCATCTCACCTACTCTGCACACACGAGTCAGGTGTTTTATTTGGGGCGAATTGGTATAATGTTAATTTAACATTAACACACATTTAGCATATTGTTTATGTGTACATTTACTAAATGAGCACTGTGCTACATCCCAACTGACCACAGTGTATTTTTTTTATATAATTAATTTCTATTCTGTTCTTAAGTGTCTTAATTAATTTTATATAAAATGTTAAACCTTTTTTTAATTCCTTGTTTTGCTCTGTCATTGAACCTGAGGAAAACTTTGAAAATAACCATAATAACGCAGTCTCCATGCTACAATAAAAAAATCAGTTTTTCCCTGTGGGGACACTGTGTCTTTATAAGTACAATTTGACTTTATTATTTGTGTCCACTTCAAAAATTGCTAATGAGAAATTTTATATTTTTGTCCCCCCTACTGTTAAATGAAATTGACACCCATGCACCTACACCATATTGCCAAAAGTATTGGGACACCTGACCTTTCCTGCTATACGTAGTTCTTTTCCAAACTGTTACCACAAATCTGGAGGCACTCAATTGTACAGGACGTCTTTAAATGCACTATAATAACATTTAACTTGGAAACCCAAACCTGTTCCAGCATTGCGATGCCCCTGTGCACAAAGTGAGGTCCTTGAAGATCTGGTTTACATGCTGTGGAGAGGAAGATCTCCTGCTATAGAGCTGTGATCTCATCCCTACTGATCACCTTTGGGATGAATGTGAACACTGACTGCACCCCAGGTCTCCTCACCTACATCAGTACCTGCCTTTCATAACACACTTGTGTCTGATGAACACAAATATCCATAAATACACTCCAAAATCTAGTGGAACATCTTCCCAGAAGAGTGGAGGGAATTAGAAGAGTGAATTGGGATTAAATGTGGAATGTGATGCTCAAAAATCACATAATAAACTCATGACCAGGTGTCCCAATACTTTTGGAACTATAGTGTATAGAAAGAGAGATTCAAGAGCCTTGAGAGAGAAAGAGAAATAAAGAGAGAAAAAAACACAGGCGTCTATGTGTGCATTTGCAAGCGTTCCGTAATGTAAAGGTTATTTCATAGACTTTAGATATTTTTGATATGTGAACCATTTTCCCATTTTCACTTCCCACTAACTTTCTACTTACCATTTAATTTTTATTCAAAAGTTTTTCTGGCTTTAATGTGTCCTGTTATATTTAAAAAAATTATATATTAGAAATCCCTGATTATTGTAAGGTATAAAAGGGAGCGAGTGAACAAAGAGCCCAGAAAATCCATGTAAATCAACAGTCTAAATGAAATGTGAGAAATTAATTGAAAATAATGACATAGCATTTTATTTTAAGTCTCCAAATCTAAAAACAGCAGTGAGAGAATTTTCTCTAAAACGTGCAAAATTGATATAATTGCCATTTTATATATTTGTAAAGATCAAGCCTTAACTTCTTCTTCTTTCAGCTTCTCCCTTTAAAGGTCGCCACAGCTAAACATCAAGTCTTAACAATAATTGATTATTTTATTTATTTATTTATTTATTTACTGTACCCAGTGTGTGGTATAATGAGTGTGATAATGTGAACGTGTGACTCACCTGTAATCACAAGAAGAAAGATCAGACAAAGTAGAGAAGCCATTTTAAAGGACATCATTCTTCTATAAGGATTCTATAGGTAACTAAAAACAAATAAATTAATTAATAAAATTACACCAAGAACAAAACCCTTATACAAGCAACTGCAACTGACATTTCTTGAAATAAAGCTTCTTTGTCTTTTTTATCTGTAAAATGACAATCTGCATTATTTTGTGTTTGATTAACTTAAAAAAAAAAAAAAAAAGAGAAACGTGCTGCTGTTTATAAAGCGACTTTTTGCACTTGGGGTTTAGCAGTTATAAACTAAGATGCTTTGTGACTTTCCACAAAATAAATTGTAACTGTAGCTGCAAATTGCTATGAGAAATTAAAACACAGAGATATGCTAAGAAATTATTTACAGAAATCAAAAGAATCAAACTTAACGAACCTAAAAGGCAAAAAGAATCTGCTTATCTATCATATAGTAATCAGCATATGGATAAAATTATTTTAAAAAATTACATATCGAGATACAAGCGATGGGTCTAACATTGGTTGAAACCATGCAGAAGTATATTTCTATGTACATATAGTAACTACTACATAAACCTCTAGTAATATCATTAGCAAACAATTGCAAACACAGTTTTATTAAATAAAATTATAAAATAAAATCAATATCAATATGTGTTTGTCACAAATATATGTCAAACCGACCAAAACAATCAATTTCAGTGGGGGTTGAATAATTTTGAACACAACTGTATATATAAATATATCTAAAATATGTTCCCATTGATACACCTCTATTTAACTACACCTAGACACAGGTAAGTATATAAAGGGGTATAAATATGTAGGAACCCAAAAGCCATCACAATAATTAAGAAGTTCCAGTCAACTGTAAATGTTTGTTATGAATCAGCCTGGAAGAGGAAATGTGTGTGTGTGTGTGTGTGTGTGTGTGTGTGTGTGTGTGTGAAATGGACTGTGACCAGGAAGGTTCAACAGAGCAAAAAAATCTCCCACAATCCCAACTATAGAATTGCAGAAGTTATTTGTGTTTTGCAGCTAAAAAAAGTGTCCATAACTGCAATCCAATAGCTCATAAATTGTAAATTGTTTAAAAAAAAAAAAAAACTCTATTTAAACATCTTCAGTTTACCAGAAACTACTGGGACTTCAAACCAAAAATGAAACCAAAATATGGCTTCATAGAGGAAAGTTTAACTTACACAGAGATTTTAGAATAGACTAGAATTTATTTGTTACATATACATTAGAACACAGTGAAATTCTTTCTTCACATATCCCAGTTTCCTTGGAAATTGGGGTCAGAGCGCAGGGTCAGCCATGATACAGCGCCCCTGGAGCGTGGTTGCTCCAGGGCTTGAACCTCCTACCTTCCAAACAGTAGCACAGCATCTTAACCACTGAGCCACCACTTCCCCAGATGTAGAAATATGGGAAATTTGCTCATGCACACAGTTTAATATAGTGGTAGTTTTAAGGATGTTTTTTCTGCCAGAGGACCTGGACATTTTTTCTCGAATTTCAACAGATATTTACTGAACACCCGACTGCTTCTGCCAGAAAGCTTAAAACGATCTGTTTTTGGATCTTCCAGTGAGACAGTGATTTAAGATGTACATCAAAATCAACACAAAACACTTTTTACTGAATACAAAATCAAGGCCTGCCATGATCATCCCATCTTCCTGCCTGGAACCCCATACAAAACATGTGGGAAGAACTAAAGAGAAAAGTTCACCAGCATGGATCTTATAATTTACATTTACACCATTTGGCAAAGGCCCTCATCCAGTGTGAATTACAACTGAGCAGTTATGGGTTTAATTGCTTGTTTAAGGGCCCAGCAGTGGCAGCTTGGTGATACAGGGATTTGAACTTGCGACCTTCTGATTGAAAAGTCCAATGCCTTAACTACTGACCTTCTGACTACCAACCTACTGACGTCCCCAAATCTAAAGGATCTGGAGAGATTCTGTATGAAGGAATGGTTTCAAAGCCGTCTTCAACCTCATCTGGCATCTGGCATTGATCTAATTGGGCATTGATCTAATTATCATTGATCTAATTATCTTTAGATCAATTTAGATGCACAGCAATGGAAAGAATCTGAGCAGCTAATAAATACACAGGACAGGTTTTAAACTGTGTTACAGTAAATATGTAGCGCAGCAAAACTGGCAGCAAAGTGTTTCAGAAATAATAATAATACAAAAAATGATCTGTCTGATGAAGATTCATAAATGTTCATAAATAGTTCCCATATGAAATGAGAAAAGTGAAATGTCTAAGTCATGGGGCACTTCCTGTTTTTTAGCCTTTGTTAGCTATGCTCATGCTAACCATGACATGAAGTATTGTAAGTCTGTTTGTTTGTCATGTATTTGTTTGTTTCATGGACTGCTCTACATGGTGTTTGACTCTTTGCCTGTTTAATAATTCTGTGTTTGGCTTTTATCTCTTTGTGTGATTTTCTAATTAAACCACTTATGTATGGATTATAAAAAAGTGCGGTGTACATTGGGCACTGGAGGGGATATTACAACCCCAGTTCTGAAGTTGGGATGATCATCAAATCTCATAAATCCATATTGAATTTAAAATACAACAGATTTTCACAGATTGGTGAACCTCAGCCATTCTTTACTTCTGAGAGACTCAGTTAACCTCATTCGTTGTCATCCAGCTGTTCCTTTTTAGTAACACTATTAATTAAAACTTTTTTGAGACGTATTGCAGCCATCGTATTTACTTTATTTTATCCTAATATGTTATTTCCTGGACTCTTATTGTTCTGACTTGGTAAGTTATACAACATGACTGTTGTGTCATGTCTGTGTTTGGGAAGCACTTATAGATACTTTATTAAATGTAAACTTTAAGCAAAGAGATTATTTTTAATTTTGCTCATGATGTGTTAGGAAAAGTGGGTACGGGATTGGGGTTAGGGGTGTGTTTAGGGTAGACCATGGACTGTAGTGGAATTCTAGTGGAGCAACAGGTTGTTACCTGGATGTGCGCCAAACCTGCTGAAGTTTGTACAAAATGTGGAAGAGGAAAAATAATGTATTTGTAGGTGGGCCTGTGTGGAAATGGGTTGCTTCGAGTCATTGCTCCTGAAAAAGCCCTGCAAATTTTGAGTCAGCATGCAAAGTTATTTCAGAGATACAGACTCACTTCCTCTTTGGTGGCTTTTGACCCATTACAGGCAATTCAAAACTCAGCTTGAAATCGAGAATACATGGATCCCTTACATTTTCATTGGTTTTGATGGTAGAGCATTGGACAAAATGTTCGTTAGATCTTCTCCAATCAGTAACAAAATTTCACAAATGTTTACAAGAAGACACTGTAGGGTGCCATAGATACCAAAGCCAGAAGAAGAGGCAGAAAAAAAGGTAGATCGTTATTATTTCTAAGTAGATCTGCAACCATGACGATGGTAATGTTAATATTCATCTTTGTTCACACAGAGACCCTATAACAGACCTAAAAAAAAATATATATATATATATATATACTTCAGCTCAGGTGTAATGATCATGTCACTCTGTATAATCACATGGTAAGACTGTCACTGATTGGCTGTGCTAAACTATGGTGCTGACGTGTTATAGTTAGCCCATGGTTTCACATAATGTATACTGGGGGGTTTTATTTTGCTGACTGCTGCCGGATTTTGCAGGTAATTCAGCATTAAAGCTAATTCAAAACATTCTACTTGAAAACAACGTGGATGCCAAAAGCAAAGCATTAATGTCTGTCATGGTTTATCCCTGCCTTAAATACACACATGTAGCCATAAACTAACCAAGTTTTTGAATCCATTGATGTGAAATAAAAAAGCCATGCGTTAATCATACGGTAAATTCACTGAGTTCACTGAATGTAGTCTAAATAAAACTTTCTTTTGGCTTCTCCCATTAGGGGTTTACCACAGCGGGTCATCCGTATTCATAAACTGCATGTTCGATTTGGCATGTTTTTACGCTGTAAGCCCTTCCCACCGCAACCCTCCACATTTATTCAGGCTTGGGACCGGCACTAAGAGTGCACTGGCTTGTGCAACCCTAATGGCTGGGGCTGGTTCCCTAACTGGGAATCAAACCCGGCCCGCAGCGGGAGCGCCGCATCCTAACCACTAGACCACCAGGGAACCCTTTAATATATATATATATACACATACACACCAGTTGTGGGACGTCAGAGCCAGCAAAGCCTTCTCTGCTGGCCTAAACACTATCAAAAGCACTGACCTACATTTTCACCTTATTTTTGTTTAATGAAAATGTATTAATTTGTTCCCATCAGTTTATTATTTTCATTTCGTAGCATTTCTCTCAGCTGCACTGCTTCCAGTACGTGTATGTGGATGTTATATTTTTTGTCCAATCAGATTTCAGCCTCTACGTGCTGTCATGTCAATCTAATCTGCCCAGGGCCTTGAAAATCAGTACTGGTGGACTTTTCACCATAGTCTCCTTAAGAATTAGTATTTTTTTTAACCAATATGATTTCAAATTCGCCTCAGCGAATAAGCTTCAGAATAGCGTCAGCAATTTTCCGTTCTCTGATTGGTTGGTCAGAGGGAAACTGTTACAGCCAAGTTCGACTGGCAAAACATGACTGTAGCTCTGCATACATTAACACATCTGAGTTAGCCTTTTTTATGCCTACGGAGGGAGAAAAATATATTTGGTCTCGGACATACTTAAAAATCGATTTTTAGGAAAAGCTAGACATCTTAAGGAGGTCGTCCAACCCTGAAGCTAGCTAGCGTGTCTCAGCCCGGGAAAGGGTTTGATCTCCACTTCCAGACCAGTGAATACGAGCGGTACCACTGGATTAAAGCCTCTGAGGAGCGCTGCACGTTATGAGTCTGCATCTCTGGTGAGTAGGATGTATTTTATTTACATGTTTTTGTCATGTTATTAGACAAATATTGGTTCTGAAGTGCTCCAGATGATGTAGGTTGCAGAGTTCCAGTTCCAGTTGTTGTGTAGAGGTTTGGAGCTTACTTTAGTAAAATGGTATTCACCCTCTATGTATAAAATATCTCTCTCTCTCTGTAATCTCACGCGTTGTTATTTTGCATTTTTGTATTGTATTGATGGTTTCTATAATTGTGACAGGATATTGGTGGTATTAAGAGGTGGATTAAGTCGGGTGCCTCCTTACTGAAGGCCCAGGTACCAAATGCACGGCCTGCCACTGATAATTATATATATAAAGCAGGTATTACTTGTGCATGAAGTTATGCAAATATTAGAGCATGAACTAGTAGCAAAATGGCTGTTATTATTGGCAATTGCTTAACAAAGATCAACATTTATCCACCTGATTCAACTCATTAGGCATTAACCAAAGCGGCCATGAGGAAAATACAAAACGCAGTATGAAGTAACGGTATCAGTATGAGATAATAAGGCCAATCGCGATATCTCCATGATACCTGCAGAAACCTGAAGGTACTGTACATAGTATGGGTCCTAGTACGGAAACAGCCAGCAACACGGCAGAATAAACTTTTAAAAACATCAACATAAAACCTTACAGTATTTAGTTCATTATTTAAGACTGAAGATCTGAACGTCTACTCACGCCTCATGTGCAACACCACAATAAAGAACAGAGTGATAGAAAGGGTTTTCCTCTCACATGCTGTCTTTTGGATGTTGTTCGGTCCTACATTTGACTTTATTTTACAAACAACACCACAATATATGAAATATATCATCACGATATTGATATCTCCATACACAGTACACAGAAAGACATATATCCGTTATTCCCGGGACACAGAGGCGCTCAGTAAAAGTGCTAAAGTTAGCAATTAATGCAACTGCACTGGAAAAAAACAATACAATTTGAGCATATCTATGTTCTGGATATGTAACAATTAGACTAAAGGGTTAATTTGGTGAACATTAGTAAGAAAGTATTTTTTTTCTTACCGTGTCTTCTTGACTTTCATGGCCAGCAGAAAGACTGAGAATAAAACAAAGTGCAAGAGAAAGAGTGTGTGGGTGAGAGGTGTTGCCGTTTCGCATAAATGCAACATAGTGTTTCCTCTTTTAATTGGCGATGAAGTTGTCACTCTTTCTGAATTTGAGAAAATCCTCCCATAAAGACGACTTCTCACACTCGGAATATTAAACGGTTCGCAGTGTGTAGCACATCAGCAGCACCATCAGCACTGAAGCAGAACATTTCAGAGATGCTTTCTGGCTTGTCTGTGATCAAGTCATTTGCATTTTCCTTTAGAAAAAGCAGCTGCCCTGCAGCTTCATGCTCGAGTGATCTCATAAGCATAAGCATAAAAAAAAAAAAAGAAAAAGAAAAAGAAAAAGAAAAGAAAAGTCACCGCAACAGACTTTTCATCATTTCCTTCTTTTGCAATGCAAAGATATATTTGTGTAAATGTTGCCTTGGTGATGAAGTCAGCTGTGAAAGTATATTGGCTTTAATAGTCAAAGTACAAAGCTGATGAACAGACTGGATGTATTTACCCTCTCTTAGACCCTTTAGCACTTGACAACTAGCACATAACCCTTTATAAAGCTAACATGCTGGGTAATGTTTCCATTAGCATGATGCTAACATGCTCAGCTAAACCTTAACCATCTGAAAGGTTCATTAGCATGATTTAGCCTTCAGATTAATATCTGTGTCCTGTTGCCTTCGTTCATTTAGTAAATTGTTTCTGTCCTCTGTGGCCATGTTTAGGATTTAAACTAGCGCTAAAGTATGTGATATACACCGCAAGCGGCGTATTTAATCTCGAAAACCTGCTCTAGACTGATTTAAAATTCATCACAAACTCTGTCTAGTTTACAGCCTTCAGGACATGCAAAAGTTTAATCAACTCTGATCGATCCACTGAGCCTGATCACGTCAATAATGCTTAATTTGCTTCATTAACTGGTGTACATATTGCTTTATATATTGTATTTTATTGTAAGGCTACAAAAAAAGCTTTTACTGCAACCATTTTACACATTAAAAAGCGAAGCTTGGTGTGTCAGCATTAATGGAAACACAGTGTAGGCAGTATTTCTTATTTTTTTTCTACAACCCGCTCAGTGAACATGTGTGAAGAGAAAAAAAGGGGGTTTAGATGAACTGAGGAAGTGAAACCCACAGCACGGTCAGCTTCAATCCAACAGCAGCAAATTCACACGTTCCAAAAATTCAGTTTTACTTTTTATTAAGAGGTATAACACACTGCAGGATAGAAATATATATCATATTTATAATATGAAGAGTATATTCCAATTTATCACACTCTTTTTTTTATATGAAGAGTATAATGTTTTATTTTCCTATTTAACATGTATTTTAACAGAACCTGCCACAGTTGAAATTTCCTTGATGTGCACTGCAGCTGATGTGCCACACGGGGCAGTCACGAGACTCTACTGTTCTAAACATCAAACTAAACATAAAAAAAAAGATACATTTTGTGAAATAAATATTGTGTAAAGAAAAAAAAATATCTGATATCTGTTTGCTTAGTCAGATTCTTAGGCAGTAATTAAAAAAAAAAAAATTTTGTAAATAAATGTAACATTGTAAAAATGTGACATTAACATTGGATTAGTTGTGTCCAACTGGTCAATGATGTGTAGCTTGTGTTTTACTAAAAATAAAACCACCACAATTTACCGTACATTCTACATTTACAGGTAATCATTAACCATTTACACCACATTTTCCAGAGGTCTTTCTTTCTGATCACCTGATCATCATAATCTTTTCTCTGCTTGTGTTCTATATGGTGGATCTTCAGCCTACATTCATTAGGTAACTACTTCTTCTTTTGGCTGCTACCATTAGGGGGCGCCACAGCTGATTATCCGTTCCCATACCCCTGTCCTCTCCATTTGTCTCTTTCAAACCAACTACCTGAATGTTTTCCCTTTCCACATCCATAAACCTCCTCATTTGTCTTCCTCTCTTTCTCCTTCCTGGTGTCTCCATCCTCAGCATTCTCCTACTGCCCCATGTCCATCCTCTGCACATGTCCAAACATCTCAATTGGGCCTCAGTCGCGTTGTACCAAAAACATCCTCCAAAATCTCACCACAGTCCTATAAACTTTTCCTTTCACTCTCACAGATACACTTCTATCACAAATCCCTCCTGCTATCACTCTTCTCCACCCACTCCACCCTGCCTGCACTCTTTTCTTCACTTCTCTAACACACTCTCCATTACTTTGCACTGTTGATCCCTGGTACCTGAACTCCTCCACCTTCTCCACCTCTTCTCCCTGCAACCGCACCCCTCCACTGCCCTCCCTCTCATTCACACACATGTACTCTGTCTTACTCCTACTGACTTTCATTCCCCTTCTCTCCAGCGTGTACCTCCACCTCTCCAGGATCTTCTCAACCTGCTTTCACCACAAATAACAATATCATACATTCATTAGGGAACAAAATTTGAAATTCTTTATTGTATTAATATATTAAATAAGACTGTTAAAATTAATACCGTGTTAACGTTAATACATTTTAACAACACTAATATAATTAACGTGCGATTAATGCAGCGTGAATTTATGTTTGACCGATTTCTTTTAACAATATAAATAAATAAAAGAGGCAAAATTAAAACCCTTGGGGGTCAACAAATGCACCTGCTCGTTTTGTGGTGTTATTTCCTCATAATGCCGAAACAAACGTATATTACTGTCTTTTCTGATCCTCATAAATAAAAGCAATACATCATTCAAATATGTAAGGGGGCTACTTTCATTTGTATACACTGATAATAACAAAAAACTTTCATAAAATTAAGAAAACAGACAGGGGGCGCTCTCTGCTGTCTCTGTCAGCTCTCTTTACAGACACAAATAAAACAACCTGAATGCATATTTGCCTCACAGACATAATACATATATAAATAGAAAACGCAAAAAGTCTTTGAAAGTAATTGAAGGTCCATTTAAAACTGATAAAAATGTGCAATTATGTGTGTGACAATCATGTGAATAAATATTTTAATCGATTGACAGCCCTAATATCAATATGATGTGACATCCAATTAACAGCGTGACACTAAAACAGGTAGTAATAACAGCTACTTTTTACATATAAATGTCAGAGCCCAAACTTCATGACTTTAACTTGAGTAAAAAAGTGTACTGAGTGTCGACTAAATGAAGGACGTGTGTACGTGTGTGTGTGTGTGTACAGTGTATACCTGTTGCACGTGTTTCACCTTGAGGTCTTTTCCAGATAGTAATTATTACTTGGCAGGTCAATAGATTAACAGGGAAACAAGAGAGTGTGTATGTTCCGGTAGATTCAGACTAATAATCTACTGTATCTTGGTTCTGCGCTGTTAATGAAGACCCTCGTGTACGCATCACGGCTCTGCCCTTCGCGCTGCTTTTGTTAGTGTACGGTTATGAGCTACAAAGATTAACATTTTAATCGCTGGAGATGAATGAACAATTGACAACCTGTGGTTTGGATTAAGGAAATGAAGATGCACTACAGTACACATGCGGTTAGTGAAGTAAAACATCCCTCCCACCCACCACGCAGTATCAATGTAGGGCATGTGTGGTAAGTCACATGGTTCAGGGCCATGTCTAAATATAGCTATAGCAGACACACTGCGACAGAAAAGTTTGCAAAGATAACATCTAGAGAATTGCTTACAAAGTATGTTTTGTAAGTTTTAAAGAAATTAAAAATAAAATGTATACATTAACATAGATATTATGTATAGATGCTGCACAATCAAGGAAGTTTCAATGTTATCTAAGACCATCAGGGCTGGCAGCTTCTCATGCATGGATTCCCTTCAACTGTTTTGTCAACAGGTCAACTGTGAACCGCATCCTCGTGTTTACTAGATAAGCAGGGGTTCTATTGTTCTCTTGTGCAGAGCAAATGGTTAAAATGTCTCTGAGGGGTAAAGAGGAACCCCCACTGAAGGAGGGGGAGCAGCTCCAGTAGGTCTGGGATAGGACTGACACTCTGACTCCATGCTTACACTAGATCAATCAGTTTATTCACCAGGGATCTCACTTTTTTCCATGATGACAGAGGGAATATATGTCTTAAATCTCCTTCCTTCTTTTTGTAACTATGCCTTCTGTTGTCTTGTTCTCTTTCCCCTACCTCTTTTCTCCCTCTGGAGCTACTTTGGAATTAGCTGTGAAGAGACTGCAGCTGCCATTTGGAGGACCTTCACCTTGTCTCGGCTATAAACAATGGCTGCATCATGTTGTTGTTCCGAAGAGGTATCGTTTTCCAGAATGAATGCTCCAAAAACCAGGATAATATTTAAAACTTCTCCAAATTTCATCATTTTAGATGATGACTGTGTATCTAGTTATTTATATAAATTAAAAATATTTAAAAAGCTATTACTTACAAAAAAGATAAAATGATAGCGTTGTTGACTGCAACAAGCAGCCATCCAGGTTGATGCCTGCACTTTCATCCATCCTCAACTTGTGCAGTAATTGGCACTAAAATGCAAGACTGTTCATGCAACCTGTGGTCCTGAGCACATTGTAGTAGAATGTTAATATTAATTAAAGTCCAAATCCATCTTTAAAGTTCTTGAGTTATTCCCAAAGCATTGCTGGAAGGGAACGTTCTGTATTCACGGGTAGTATATAAGGGTGCCGAGTATCACCCACACACTCGTGGTTCCTGACACCATCTAGCTGAGCCCACACCCATATCGGGTGCCTTTCCTCGGTGCATTCCCTCTGTGCCCATCCTTCCAGTCTCCTGTGCTTGGTGTTTCTTGGTGCTCGGTCTCTCCTTCCAAGGCTGTTGTCTCTTCTTTTTATTGGGCTTCAAATGGACTAAAACATTGCACACTTATTAGTCTCCATCAGCTGCATGTGTACGCTACCACTCGGGTCCACCCTCCACACGCAAAGCGGCACCTGCTGCCACAACATACATGAAGGTTCTCTGTTTCGGAGACTGTAACAAATCTATGGTTCTGGTGTTGCTGGAGGAAAGATCAACAGGCAGTAACTTACCCAGCAGATCTTTTTATATTTTACTTAAACTTTCGCCCTGATGCTTCTCTTTCCTACACTCAAGCCGGGTCTCACCACACTCTCACGATTCAGGACACCTTTCCTCGTGGATCAGCCCATCTTTTTCTCTGCATCCACTCGCGCTCAGTCACCACTAGGTGACTCTTCCGCTGTCCTCTGCTGTCTTTCTTTTCTTTGTTGGCATCGCCAGAATAAAACACAGCGCATTAATGAGTCTCATCAGCTACAGCTGAAGTCTTTTTGCTCATTCCCTCCATTCACTTGTGTACAGAGACCAGTTACACACACACCCGTGTGGGAAATCTACCGACTCACTGACACATATACTGATATCTAAGTTGTCCTGAGAGACATGCTGAGAAGACACTGGATTTAATTTATTACAATTTTTTCTTATCTTTCTGCTCTGAAGACCATGTCTGCATCTTTCACCTTCTTCAATATCTCCTTCAGCATTAGTTATACATCAAAGGTAAGAAGTGTAAATGTCTATATTTCACCCAAGGTTGTCCAAATCAAAGTGTAGAGCCACTGTGGTGTTCTTCTTAAGGCATGGAAGCCCAGAGATATCTTCAACAAGGTTCTGAGACACAACGATATCCTTATAACAATCGGCAGAATGAGAGAAAGAGAAGGCAGCACATGGTGGTCATCAGGTCAGGGACGAATAGCACCGAGACACTCATTGGTCTCACTCTCAAAAGTTCGCATTTTCTGCATCCATTTAAGTAGGGTCATGTTCTGTCATGAGCAGGACGTGGATGCAAGTGCAGAGAATGTTGAATAAACTGCAAATGTACATGTGATGTGATGGTGCTGATGCCAATCATAGCCATAGATCCTGAAAGTCATACAGTTTTTGTGTGACTGAGTTCTGTGTGGTCTGGAAGCAACATTTCTTTTTTTAATAAAAAGTATGTTCATGTATTACAAAAATCACCCACATAAAAAGTGTCGTGTTTTGGATATTTATTTGCAGTAAAAACAAAGCAAAACAGGAATGTGTACAGTATATAAGCTGTGATTGATAAAAGCAGCTCTACTGTAATGTATATAAGTGCTTTATCCTGGTCAGAGCCACAATGGACCAAAGAGTCAATTCCAGAAATAATAAGTATCTATTTTACTAAAGCCAGTAACTCAAAACCAACTCCACTTACCAACTCCAGCATCATTTCAGCACATCAGAGTAACATGGATGCTCATGTCAGCAAATGTAAATAAAACATTACTTCACTACTTTAAACAATTCTTTAGCAGTTATTACTGTATTTTGTACAAATTAGCACAAGCGCATTAGCAGCTTAAATCTATAACAGAAGGTTATATATCATCAGTATTGCTAGTGTCGGAACTCAGAACCCGTCTCTGATTGGACATGTCACAGGTGGATTCTTTGTTGCAATTGATTCCCAATGTAGAACACTCAATAATAATAATAATAATAATAATAATAATAATAATAATAATAATAATAATATTAATAATAATGAAATAGACTCACAATAGACCTCAAAAACCAATGAAGGATCTTCAGTTCTCAGATGAGGAAATGATCAAGCGCATACACTCTTTACACACACACACACACACACACACACACACACACACACACACACACACACACACACACACATATTTATACCCTGGTGTCACACCTCTATTTTTCCAATTTGTTTGCCTTAGCAAATCCCCCTTATATTTGTCTTGTCTTTTTTTTTTACTTCCTTGTTTTTCATTTCCTCTTATCTCCTAACCTTGGCTCTCCTCCTCTCCATGTTATTCCATATGTGGACTTCCTGCTCCCTTCAGTTACTCCTATTTTTAGCCTTTTCATGTTATACATTTTTTTTAAATCTGTGTTTGTATAAAACCTTCACTTCCTCAGATTCAGCCTTATTTTCTTTTAACCTTGCGTGAACAATCATTTTTTTGCAACCCAATTTCCTTCCTGCATCTGCAATGTGTTTTCTGCTTTTCTTGTCATTTCTAATACTGTTTACTATTCTAATGTTGTCAAGCTAATATTCTTTAGATGGTATGCTCATATACGCCTAACTTTACTGTTCTACTTATTCATGTCAGTACTTTAAGGGTATTGTATGCCTCAGAGCTGACTGTGTTGTGACTTGATTGGTTCTGCCAGGTGCACACATAAATCCTATGCCAAGTTCTTGTTATGTGCTGCTTCACATCTTATATCTAGTTCTTTTTCATGTTGACTTCTCTTTAGTGGTTCCTTTTATCCAGCTTCTTCTCGCAGACGTTCTGGGTCAGCTGACGAGGACATTATCGCAAGTTTCAACTGCTCTCCCTAGCAACCGTGGTTGCCCAATTTATTAAACATCTCTCTACCCGAAACTGTTCCAGATAACCCCTTTCAGACCTCACCTGTCCTCCCTGCTGTTTGTCATCAGGAAACACAGACTGAAAACGAAGACCTTCGCACTCGCACACCTGCATCAACTCTTCCATCCTCTCCTTATCCTTCCTGCTGGTCTCCTACTGATTATTCTCCTACCTCCTAACAATTCTTTTCCTCCCATACCTTCACCTGATTCCGACTCCAATTATCTTCTTATATCTTCTTCAAATCCTAAGTCCTACTGGCTCTTTTATCCCAATAAACATCCCTAAATCTGTTAAATACATGCTAAACAAAATGGATTAGCTTTCCTTTTCTCGACATCACTAGCTGGCTAGCTTATTGCTAACTAAACCCATGCTATCGTGGAGAAGTAAACACCTGGGGATTTGTTGGGGACAAAATGAATCATCTTCAGTGGTAACAGTAACTCAACTTCAACTTATTAATCTCTCACACTCAGTATTTAAGTGTAACACACAAACATTTATAAAATAATAAAAGCTGCTTTATCTGGCTGCAAGTTGTTGATGTTGCTGTTGTAGAAGGGATTCAGGTTCTCCACATCAGTGAGGAGTTCTCTCTATTCATCAGCTGTTCCAGGACTCGTTTTCTTCATCATGTTACTCAAAGCCTGAAAGAGAACACATGAACATTAGAAATGTGTGTTAAAATTACATTACACCAGCTGTTTATCGTATCTCAACATCTTTAAATAAAAGGTCACATGATCACATTACTCTAAAACTCACTTCCATATTGCAGTAGTCAGAAGTGAGCGTGTCATCAGGAGGACTGCGATGAGAAATCTGCGAATGAGGAGGCCACGCCTTGTTACATTTTAATTCATAACAATTAAAGGCATTATTCTGTTAGAACTTTATCATCAAACATTCTAGCAGTAACTTTATGTTTCAGTTAAAACTTACTGCAAGTGTGTGATACACATCATCAGATTTCCGGTCTGCAGGGTCGAGAGCTGCATGCGTGTCGTCTTTAGCACTCAGCCCAACGTTCTGCAGAGAGGAGGGGTGAAGAACATGAGCAGGTTCTGCTGAAGATCTTTACAGTAAGAGTTTATTATGAACAAAGCAGCCACCTGATGGACAGGTCTGTATTAACTCACCTGATAATCACCTTCATCTGGATTATTCTTCTGTCTCCTGCATCTGTTCATAAAAATTCAAATATTTCCACCTCAAAAACATCTTCCGAGGAATTAATGATGAATTTATCAGCATATTCATTCTCACCTCAGCCAGAAGAGTGCAGAGAGGAGAGCTGCAAGTCCAACCAATCCAACAGCCACATACACAATTACAGAGACATCTGATACAATGTATACACACACACACACACACACACACACACACACACACACACACACACACACACACACACACGCACACACAGAAAAGTAAAATGTAAAAAATATTTTTTAATTAAAATAAGTTCATCTGCAGTACAGAATGTAAAATGGAGCAGTGATGAAACAGTAATGTCTGATCAATTATCTTACTGGTTATAGTGATGGACACTGCAGCTGATCTCTCAGAGCCGAGTTTATTCTGAACCTCACAGTAGTACAGTCCACTCTGTAGAGCTCTGTAACTCTGTCCTGATCCTACAGGTGATGTTACATTCTCATTAAACCAGGTGTAGGTCTCCACAGGTGGGTTACCGTCACTGCTGCAGGTCAGAGTTACTGAATTTCTCTCCACTTTCTCACCAGAGGAACTGATGGACACGTTCTTTGGAGGATCTAAAATGGACAGGAAGGTAACACTTAAAAGTTAATCACGAATAATTTTACCTGGCATTGTTTGTGAGAAGATCCTCAGCTTAAACTTACAAAGAACATTCAGAGTTACACTGGTGGAGTTCTGATTTCCGATTTTATTACTGCACATGCACTTGTAGTCTCCACTGTGCTCAGAGCTGAGCTTATTGATAGTGTAGTTTTTTTCTGTTGTTACAGATGATGTCCCCTTAAACCAGGTGTAGGTCTCCACAGGTGGGTTTGCATCACCACTGCAGGTCAGAGTCACTAAACTGCCCTCCACAATCTCACCAGAAGGACTGATGGATACTGAGACCTTTTTTGGAGGATCTGCAATGGACAGAAAGGTAACACTTTGAAGTACACCCATAATCTCTTTAGCTGTTTTGAATTTTAGGAGTTCTGCTTTAACTTACACAGAACATTCAGAGTTACACTGGTGGAGTTCTGATGTCCAACTTTATTACTGCACATGCACTTGTAGTCTCCACTGTCCTCAGTGCTGATCTTAGAGATGGTGAAGGTCTTTCCTTTTCCCACTGATGTCATTCCCTTAAACCAGGTGTAGGTCTCCACAGGTGGGTTTGCATCACTGCTGCAGGTCAAAGTTACTGAACTGCCCTCCACAATCTCACCAGAGGCGCTGATAGACACCAAGACCACCTTTGGGGGATCTTAAATGGAGAGAAGGTTAACATTTAAAATAAATATAAAATAATTGTATCTGTTATTGTTTATGAAGTGATTTTGAACTTCAACTTACACAGAACATTCAGAGTTACACTGGTGGAGTTCTGATGTCCGAGACTATTACTGCACATGCACTTGTACTCTCCACTGTCCTTAGTGCTGATCTTAGAGATGGTGTAGGTCTTTCCTTTTCCCACTGATGTCATTTCCTTAAACCAGGTGTAGGTCTCCACAGGTGGGTTTGCATCACTGCTGCAAGTCAGAGTCACTGAACTGCCCTCCACAATCTCACCAGAGGGACTGATGGACACTGAGACCTTTTTTGGAGGATCTAACATTGGACAGGAAGGTAACACTAAAAAGTTAATTACTAATAATTTTACCTGCCATTGTTTGTGAGTAGATCCTCAGTTAAAACTTACACAGAACATTTAGAGGTACATTGGTGGAGTTCTGATTTCCAACTTTATTACTGCACATGCACTTGTACTCTCCACTGTCCTCAGAGCTGGTCCTAAAGATGGTGAAGGTCTTTCCTATTCCTAATGATGTAATTCCCTTAAACCAGGTGTAGGTCTCCACAGGTGGGTTTGCATCACTACTGCAGCTCAGATTCACTGCACTTTTCTCCACTATCTCACCAGAAGGACTGATAGACACTAAAACCACTTTTGGAGGATCTTAAATGGAGAGAAGGTTAAAATTTTAAAATAAATCTAAGATAGTTTCATCTGTTATTGTTTGTGAAGTGATTTTCAACTTAAACTTACACAGAACATCCAGAGTTACACTGGTTGAGGACTGATGTCCGAGACTATTACTGCACATGCACTTGTACTCTCCACTGTCCTCAGTGCTGATCTTAGAGATGGTGAAGGTCTTTCCTTTTCCCACTGATGTCATTCCCTTAAACCAGGTGTAGGTCTCCACAGGTGGGTTTGCATCACTGCTGCAGGTCAGAGTCACTGAACTGCCCTCCACAATCTCACCAGAGGGACTGATGGACACTGAGACATTCTTTGGACTATCTAATGGGTGGTAATGATAAGAGGGAGGATAACATTTATATTGAAATTATGAATTTGTCCCGATTTCTTTACGATAAATATGAAGTGGTTTACGATGTAATTAGATGTAAATTACATATGAAAATAAAGCTTACATCTTATATTGAGGTTATGAGCAGGAGATGGGAGATGTTCAGATCCTCTTACAGCACAGGTATAACTGCCTGCATCCTCACTGCTGACCCTCTGCAGGTGGAGTTTGTTGCTCTTGAAGGTGTTTGTGGTTAAATCATGTGTGTTTTTGTACCAGATGAATGTTGGATCAGTCAGACTGCAGGTGGTTTTACAGGTCAGAATGACTGATTCTCCCTCTGTCACTTCTCCAGGAGCGATCACCTGAAGATCTTAATCATTGAAACATATATTCTGTTTCAGTGAATAAACTTTGCAAATAATTTAGCACATAAAAACCGAATGCAACGATTTAAATTCTAATAAACCCATATTTTATTCACAACAGATTATAGACAATTTATCAAATGTTTAAGCTGATGAATTGTACCATGAAAAAAATAAAAATAAAAAATTATTCTGATCATCTCTGTACCCAGCAATATCGTCTATCTGTAATAAATGAACATTCGGTGCCACTCAGATGAGGATGAGTTCCCTCTTGAATCTGGTTTCTCTCAAGGTTTCTTTCTTATGCCATCTTGGGAAGTTGGACAAACTTACACTTATAAAGAACATCTTATTCATTTTTAATCACCACCAACTACCTGCATGTCTTCCCTCACCACATCCATGAACCTCCTTCTTGGCCTTCCTCTTTTCCTCCTACCTGGTGGCTCCATCCTCAGCATTCTTCTACTGATATACCCCATGTCCCTCCTCTGCACATGTCCAAACCATCTTAATCTCCCCTCCCTCACCTTCTCTCCAAAACATCCTACATGCGCTGTCCCTCTAATAAACTGGTTTTTAATCCTGTCCATGGTGTCACTCCTAATGAACATCTCAACATCTTCAGCTCTGCTACCTTTAGCTCCACCTCCTGTCTTTTATTCATGCCACTGTCTCTAAACCATACAACATCTCAGGTCTCACCACAGTCCTATAAACTTGTTAAGAAAAAGTTTCTCTATCTCTATCTAATTTTACACATGATTTGTGTACTTCGTCGACCAAAAAAATTTCTTAAATCCTAAAAGCACTAGAAGTCAAACCCAAAAGTATTGTTGCCATGAGGAGGAAAAGGGCTGAAAGGTCTCAAACTGACACAAAGCTGACAAGGCAAACTGGAAATGAACTTTTTTATACTTAGTGAATATGGTTTCACACTGGTGACATTACATAAAGAATCCTCCAGGCTGGAAAAAGCCATCATATGGAGATAGTGGAAAAAGAAAATGGTCTACTGAGGGAACTGAACAAAGTCGAGCTTGGGCATGCCGATCACACCACTCCCAGATTCATGTACCCATAATACCATCAAAGTAATTTGTCCTCTCACAGTTCAACAAAAAGCTTCTACACTTACATCAATTTTAGCTATTGTGCTTTTTGTGCATACATGACAGTCTGTGTTTGTCATTTCAATGGATCAGAGCTTTTTGGTGTTCCATTAAACAGTCATTCAGTAAGAACATGTCAGAACTCTTCATTCAGCTGCTTTAAAACTATAAAATTATAAATGTAGAAAAAAATAATTTATTTACCTGTAACTCTGAGTGTAACTTCAGGTTTTCCCAGCCATTGGTCTGCATTTGTTATGATTCTGAAGCAGTACCTGTGTTCATCTGATTTCTTCACGTCGCTCAATTTGAGGGAGAACTGATTGTGTGTTTCTGATAAATATTCCACTCTGCCTGAGTAACCTGGTTCACCACCCAGATCAGTAGGTACTTTATCTGGAACTGGGTTTATTACCCAAAACCTGTTTGTCACTATAAAATCAGTTGGATATGTGTAAGTGGCCTTCATAACCACTGTAGATCCTTTTAAAGCACAGAGATATAGTGGGCTGTGTATCACACTCCATTTGTTCCCAAGAGCTCCTGAAACATAAAATATAGAAGAGGTGAAAAAATGCCATTATTGTGAGACCTATAAAACAGTTACATTTACAGTTTCACTTAACTCTTATGGCTAATGGATTAGAAGACAGTGTGAGATTTTAATGCAATTTTACAGACATTTGAGTTTTTTTCTGACGGGATGAATGGTATACAAGGTGTTATCAAAACGTTTCAAGACTAGTTTTGTTACACACTAACAGATGACAGCACAATGCTGCACACACAGTCACAGGGAGCACCAACTTTGATAAGTCAGTATGCCAAAATAAATCATCCTGTGTACATCCAGTTGCATGGTACATCCCATGCAACTGGTGCTATTCTGACCACATGCGTTACCCGGTCTGAGATTTCATAATGAACAGCAAGTTAGAACAAAAAAGCAAATATGGAATTCTGCGTGAAATAGGCAAATCTGCCACAATAACTTTTGACATGATTCGACAAGTTTACAGTGATGCTGCAACGAGTTGTTTTAGGTGTTTTGAGTGGCATGCGTGCTTCAAGAGAGGAGGAAAAGCACTGGAAGTTGATAAAAGATCAGGAACATCTTCAACGAGCTAAACCCCTGAAACCATTTAGCAACTTGCGCATGATGATCATCGGAAAACAATCCACAACATTGCTGTCATACAGAACAACCCGGGTGATCCTCACGTGTGATTTGAACATGCCGCATGTTGCTGCTAAGTTCATCCAAAGGCTGCAGACCCTTGAAGTCTGCCATGAACTCTGTAAGCATGCTGTGGATCACCCGTCCTTCGTGTCAAAGATTATTACAGGTAATGAAGCTTGGGTATTCAGGTAGGACCCTGAGACTAAGCAACCGTCTTCACAGTGGAAGAGCCTATCATCTCCACAACCAATAAAACGAGGCAGGCCGCAGCCTAACCAAGTGCATGCTCATCGTCTTTTTTAACATTCGTCAATAGTTAGTTTAACTGCCAGGTTTTGTAATGTAAAGGAGGACATTCAGCGAAAGCGACTGGTCTTCGGCATGCGAGTCTTAAAATATTTTATACCTTTCTTAAAAATAAAGTCTATCTTTATGTTTTTAATAAAAATATAGATTTGAATTGGGAACTCTATAAAGTTACTAGTTTATACTATATTACTAGTTAATTAATATTTTCTGTCTTTGCTGTGTGTAGTGATATCACATCTACACCTGCTTAAAACTCTGGCCATGTCTACACTAATACTTTTTTGTTGAAAAACACTTATTTTTACCTTTTCAGCCTTCCATCCACACTAAGACAGCGCCGTCAGTCAACAAAAACTTTTTGAAAACACTCTCCAAAGTAAATAAACTTGAAAATACCTGCTAGTGTTTAGTACAAGTGTGTTCAATTAGACATATAGTAGACACAATTAGACCTAGTAGGTCAAATCACTTTGCTTGCCCAATATTTCCCAATCAACAACCAGCCTCTTGCACTACCAATTCTCAGACCAGAAGTTCTGTAGTGATGATTCTAAATTTAAGAGATTCATCATGAAGGGCTTTTATACACAATCATGGCTTTACTAACAGGTAGACTGGACTCATTTTTGAGAGCCTGTTTCCACATACACACAGATATATGTGGATAAGCTGTGATTATGCAAATGTGCAACTAACCTGAGATCATTACTAGAAAACACCCGCAAAGTGAAGATATCATTCTGAGGGACTTCATTGCTAAAAGATGCAAGAAACAGAAAAATATTACAGTAAATTAAATATGTTAGTTAGTAGTGTTTATAGCATAAGTATTTTTGATTTTAGTAACCTGACCTCTTAAACCAATTTACTGAGATTTTTATTAATCACAATATTTAAATTTCATAAAAAAATAAAAAAACACAAGAAAAAAACCTGTTCATGAACTCTTTAAATTTACTCAAGAGAAGGAAAAACACTTGTCATACACTTATCACTGCTATGTCTGAATTTCCATTAATAAAACACATCAAAGGATTGATGTGTAATGTATTTATGTAATATATTTATTACATAAATATTACAAATATCTACAAATATAATATATGTATATAAATATAGAAACATAAATATCGAATAATAAAAAAATAATAATTGTCTGAGTTTCAAAGACAAAAACAGCGAAAGCCATGAACACAATTAGATTGCTATGCTGAACTTTTCCTCATAAACAGTGAAAGAAAAGAAAATATATTTTTGTACTTGATAGTCGTCCCCAAAGCAAGAATCTGAAAGAGTTCTGAGGTCATCTGAAATGCTGCAGGCTGGTCCACCCCACTGACCTTTGTCAGGTTCTATTACCTCGACATCAGAGCCCTCTGGCTTCTCTGTCCTGCGTTCTGGTTGTGCACAGACACACTAGGCAGGGACTGTCCAGTAAGGCGTGATTGGACACTTATTTCCAAAGCGTTGTGATGCAGCTCGAGTTCCTGAAGAGGAACATCTCTAGGTTACGTATATAGGGTCCTTAGGTTACGTATGTAAACCTAGTTCGAACGAGACGCTGGGAACGAGACGCTGTGTCAACAAGCCATACTTCCTGCATCCCTGTGGCGCTTATCTTCTCTTTTTTCAGAAGCTAACGGTGCTCCATTGCTCACGCATTTTGTAGCTTTCTGGTTCGCGATGTCGCCCGCCAATGACATCACGACATGTCGTTGGTCAGATTTCAAACGTGATTTAGAGCGGCTGTAGATCAGTCCTTGTCAGCTCTAGCAGGAAGGCTTCTGTGGCTCACCCTGAAACAGGAGATTCCCGACAGGGATAGGGCTTTCCTTCTGAATGCCCCGGTGGCTCCTCCTGACCTGTTCAGGCAATGCTGTAAGTAAGGGTGATCCCTGACATGTTCAGGAGACCACGACAGCGTTTCAGTGGTACTTCGCCCCCGCTCTCATAGGGCTGTTAATCCGTTGCAGCTCCAGCCCCGCACGACCAGGCATTGCGAAGCCCATAAACAGAACCCTGCCACCTGGACCCCACCGGGAGGACCCAAAGGCCCCAGGTGGCGCTCCAGGCCCAAATCGAAGAAGTCTCCCTGAACAAACGGGCGGTGGTAAAGTGGCCCTGACAATCATAGCGCCCTCATCGAAGAGGGCGGTCTACACCTTACAGCCCATAGGGGTTGGTTCCCCGATCGGATGCCTTGGCACAGGAGGCCAGGCTGTAAGCCCTACCAAAGGCTTTGGGGCACAGCCTCCTTCCAGCAGGTGTTTTGAAGAGCTGCCAGACGTATCTCAGTGGGTCCTGCGTACAATAGAGAAGGTCTAATCGATTAGATTTGGGTCATCACCTTACTGGGTTAACGAATTGTGGCCCATCCTGGTGGAAACCAAGCAGGTTTTGGTCCTGAAGCAAGAAGTATGCACCCTCCTGAGGAAAGGGGCCATCGAATTGGTTCCTCCCTCAGTCAGAGTGTCAGGATAATATGGCCAGTACATCATTGTTCCAAAGAAGGACGACGGATTGAGGCCAATCCTAGATGTACATTCCCTGAACCGATAACCCATGAGGCTCAGGTTCAGGATGGTTTCTCTATTTCCACATCCTTCCTGCTCACAGGAGGTTTCTGAGGTTTGCTTCCAGAGGCGCAGCTTACCAATATCGGGCCTCCCCTTCGGCCTCCCCTTCGGCCTAACACTCTCAACCCGCACCCACAAAGTGCATGAATGCATCCGCATTCTAAACTATATCGATGACTGGTTGATATTAGCGCGATCAGAGCTCCAGGCGGTCTGGCATTGAGATGACATTCTTGGATAACAAGAGATGACATTCCACCTGGATAACAGCCATTCTCACAGTAGTCAAAAGAGTAAGAGAAGGCCAATCACTCACTGTAAAGCAGTTCCAGAGGCTGCTAAGTCTCATGGCGGAAGCGTCCAACATGATTCCACTTGCCCTCCTCCATATGAGACCCCTCCAGTGGGGGCTCAGAAACAGAGGGTTCTCCCGAGGGGGCAGCCCACTCCGTACTATCAAGGTCTTGAGGCGGGCTTTTCGAACCTTAGATATATGGAGAGAACATACGCTCATGTCTCAAGGCCCCATCTTGGGAGCACCTTGTCATCGTGTAACGCTAACAACAAACGCATCCATCACGGGGTGGGGAGCGGTCATGAGTGGCCGGTCCGCCCAAGGTTGGTGAACCATACATTGATCATAGCACATAAACTGCCTGGAGATGATAGCTGTGCAGATCCTTTTATGGTCCCAGGGTAAACTCCTTTCACATAACTTGCAAAGAGTTTGAAGTTATCAACATCTACAGTGCATAATATCATCCAAAGATTCAGAGAATCTGAAACAATCTCTGTGCATAAGGGTCAAGACCGGAAAACCAGACTGGATGCCCATGATTTCCGGGCCTTTAGACGGCACTGCATCACATACAGAAATGCTAACGTAATAGAAATCACAACATGGGCTCAGGAATACTTCCAGAAAACATTGTTGATGAACACAATCCACCATGCCATTTACCGTTGCCGGCTATAACTCTATAGGTCAAAAAAGAAGCCATATCTAAACATTAACCAGAAGCGCAGGCATTTTCACTGGGCCAAGTTTGATTTAAATTGGACTGTGGTAAATTGGAAAACTGTTCTTTGGTCAGATGAATCAAAATGTAAAGTTCTTTTTGGAATATTGGGATGCCATGTCATCCGGACTAAAGAGTAGAAGGACAACCCAAGTTGTTATCAGCGCTCAGTTTAGAAGCCTGCATCTCTGATGGTATGGGGTTGCATGAGTTTGTGTGGCATAAGCAGCTTACACATCTGGAAAGGCACCATCAATAATGAAAGGTATATCCAAGTTCTACAACACATAGAACAACATATGCTCCCATCCAGACGTCGTCTCTTTCAGGGAAGACCTTGCATTTTCCAACATAACAATGCCAGACCAGATACTGCATCAATTACAACATCATGGCTGCGTAGAAGAAGGATCCAGGTACCAAAATGGCAGCCTGCAGTCCAGATCTTTTACCCATAGAAAACATTTGGTGCATCATAAAGAGGAAGATGGGACAAAAAAGACCTGAGACAGTTGAGCAACTAGAAGAGTGTATTAGAAAAGAATGGGACAACATTCTTATTCCTAAACTTGAGTAACTTGTCTTCTCAGTCCCCACATGTTTGCAGCCTGTTATAAAAAGAAGAGGGGATGCCACACAGTGGTAAACATGGCCTTGTCCCAACTTTTTTGAGATGAAATTTAAAAATCAACTTATTTTTTCCCTTACAATTATACATTTTCTCACTTAAAACATTTAATGTCATCTAAACAGTCAAATTAGAAATTTCCACATCAATGCATTCTGTTTTTATTCACAATTTGTTCAGTGTACCAACTTTTTTTGTAATCGGGTTTTGTTAATGCTGACTGTACCCCAGGCCTTCTCATTTCACCTACATCGGTGCCTGACATTACTAACACCCTTGCAGCTAAACGTAAATCTCCACAAATATTTATAAGTACACTCCAAATTCTAGTGAAACATCTTCCCAAAAGAGTGGAGAAAATTATAACAGCAAATTGGGTCTAAATATAAAATGCTACTCCCAAAAAGCATATATCATACTTTTGACAATATGTCTGCAAACTTCTGACAATATAGTATAACTATTATTCTAATATGTAAAATTAGTAATAAAAAAACTTACTGTGCCGACTTGATCCTCCTGTCATCAGTCATGCAGAGAGTGCGGAGTGTGATGTGAAGATGTGTTGCTTATGCTGTTCTGCATAAGCAACACATCCTAATTATATTTCCTCTTTTTTGCTGCATTAGCTGCTATAACAGAAATGTTTTTTTTTATATACAACAGGATAACTCCAACAGTATGTCTATATTTCTCAGCATCGATAGTCAATCAGTTTAAAGTTCTGTAGAGAAAACAAAAACGCAAAGACTTTCGATTTTCAGGAATTTAGACATTAGATCAGTGAGTAACTAAAGGTGTTATTTTTTTTTTCACTACACTTGACCCTTATGTCCAACAAACAATTGCAACTATAAACAGAGAAACATTAGATACAAATATATAGTTCTTTTGATTTTCATCTGTGTGGTGTGGGTGTGTTCAAGCTTTAACGATAAATTATAATCCTAGCTATCTGTGTGTTATGCCAGTTTACACACTCACACCCAAACACAAAAAGTGTGAACTTTAATGTGACAGAGCTGCAGCTGCGACTTCAGGATGAGTTTTTTAGCCATTTGAAAGTCAATTCTCAAATCTATAACTCAACATGTACCTCAGTCATTCACACATAATGTTAATAAACAGTTATAAGATATTCAAACACTAAAATTAGAATTGCTAGATGAACAATTGGCACCTTGGTTTTAATTGAAAAAACTTCAACATTATAATATAATATATTTAATATTCCATATTAATATAAGTCACATGCTTCTGGGCCACGGTTATTAATAAACATGGCCACAGAAGACACCCGACACTCTGCTAAAACAAAGAAATGAAAGTTGTAAGTGAACTGCAAGTCAGATTGTATTTTATATATATATATACACACACACACACACACCAACTTGTCCTGCTATGGCTGATAGGGTCATCTCTTTGGCCTTCATCTGGACAACCTGCTGCTGGAGGCTTTCAGTCACTTTAGAACAGCCCACCATTTTTGCAGAGTCAGTGAAACTGGAAATTAGGCTGCCAGTTAAATAGGGGTTGATCCTCATCTGTGTTGTGTCAGAGGTGGGTTCAAGAATCAGCTTTAAATCATAATGCTTGTCATCTGTGTCTTATTACAGTCACTTTACATAAGGTGGTCTCTGTGTGCTTTGAGGAATGGCCACAACCCTCGACAGAGTGTGTGGCTAAGCTGGCTGATTGTACAGTGCATACACTCACACCCACACACAAACACAAATAGTGTAAACTTGAATTTGAGGGAGTGGAAGCCACTCAGAGTTCAGGGTGGGCTTGTTTAGCAGTTTTAAAGTGAATCCTCCATGGTCTTACTCAAAAAGTACCTTAGGCCTCCATACAGATAATGTTGATAAGTAAATATGAGTCTATGCAAAGACTTAAACTTGAATTGCTGAACAATTGGCAACATTATTTTAAAGAAGTCAACATGCCATAAATTCACATTAGGTTAATTAACACCCCCTCAAAATATATTGATGTAGGGCATGTGTGGAAAGTCACATGCTTCCGGGCCATGGCTATTTTTAAACATGGCCACAGCAGACACTCGTCCTCTGCAAAGACATAGAAA
Source organism: Silurus asotus (assembly GCA_024362625.1). Lineage (NCBI taxonomy): Eukaryota > Metazoa > Chordata > Actinopteri > Siluriformes > Siluridae > Silurus > Silurus asotus. The sequence continues at coordinate 251,705 of MU551738.1, forward strand.
TGAAGGTTTATTGTTGCAAAAATTCAGTTTTACTGCATGTCAGATTCACACTGATGATTTTAAAAATACGTTTCTGTGCAAGCATTAACAAAAAAGACTTCGATAATGTTAGATTTTTATCATGCCCAAACCAAACTTCACTCTTGGAGAGGTTTTCCATACGACCTGCGATATCCGTAGTGCCTTTTTGATATCGGGAAGAATCACACAGCACACAGCAAATGTTCTTCTTCGGTTTATTGCAGGCAGCAGACACGTATATATACACACATTGGAAAGAAAGCTGACCTAAAGTTGTTTCCTGTTTAGACAAGAGGATATGCTAGCCGGAGATGTGTGAGCTAGATAAAGACTCACTGTATACCTTAAATACTAACATCGTAAATATCCTATAGACTCTGAACAGACAAAGGAATGTGTGCAAAGTAGTTTGAGAACCGTTTTAACAGATAATACATCAAATGTTTGTCAAATGCACACCATCTATTTAGATTCCAATGCTTAGAAGCCCATTGTAGGAGATGTAGGATGTGTATAGGGGTTAATAAAGAAGGTTTAATTGCTCTGCAGTGATGTACCCCAATGAACATCAATGTAAATGAATGAACATTGTCCTTCCTGTTACTGGTCTTTACATGAAGCAATTTTAATATGTAATACCACTACAATAGAAGAAACGCCTACTAGTTCCTGCTACATCACCCTTGAGAAGTGATTGATTACTTGCTGCTTAATATTTGACATTTCTTACAATTTCTTTTTATTTATTGTCTGAACTGAGTTGTTTAGGACAAATTGTCTAATTCAACAGAATTAGCAAATAAATTGTGTTTGGATATTGTACATAGTAAGAAGGTACTGTAAGAAAATATTCAATATAGGGTAGATTTTTAAGCAATAACGTATGGTGTTTGGATATATTTAATATTCTATTAATATATTAAAGCCCTGAATCCAGCATTTAATCTGAACTGACCATGACCTGACTAATACAGAAAAGAAATGTTAAGATACCTGTAGATCCAAATTAAAATGTATTACTCACAAAAAAACCAACCTTTTGCAATAAGCTGCATTTCAAGATTACATGTAACACATAGTGAACAAGATGCACCCTCACAAACAAAAGCAGACAGAAAAAAAAAAAAAATTACTGTGAGTGTGTAGAACGCAGAAAGAACAAATAACTCCAGATACTGGCCAGAAAATTTAGTCTAAAAATAAAGTCCGTAATTCCACACAATGGCAAACAGGGCAGTATAGAGCAGGCAAAAACAAGGAGCAGGCAAAAACTGAAGAGAGAGTCTAAGGGTTGCGAAACAAACCAGGCAATGTACATCAGGCAAAAATCCTAAAATGCAGAAAGCCAAAGGGGTCAAAAAAACAAGAGAAGTCAGGCAGAATTGCAGGATAAATCTCTGGAACATAAGATCCGAAGAGAAAATCTGCTAAATCTGCTAGTGCCTTTCACTAACCCAGAGCTTCACCGAATATCACAATGCTTGCTAAGGTTTTCGAATCCAAGATTGCTCACTGTCGAACTACAACTCTACTCATTCCCCACCAACTGACTCACTAGACTCCCGTCAGGTCCGAAGGTCAATTCAGTATCTGGAGGACTGGTAGAGTTATGGCAGAAGAGTGATAGCAGGAGTGCATTGTGATGGAAGAGTATCTGTGAAAGTGAAAAAGTTTATAGGACTGTGGTGAGACCTGAGATGTTGTATGGTTTAGAGACAGTGGCATTGAGTTAAAGACAGGAGGTGGAGCTGGAGGTAGCAGAGCTGAAGTTATTGAGGTTTTCAGTGGGAGTGACGATGAGTTTATTAGAGGAACAGTGTATGTGGGTTGTTTTGTAAACAAGCTGAGAGAGGCCTGATTGAGATGGTCATGAGGAGGGACATGGGGGATATCGGAAGGAGAATGCTGATGATGGAGCCACCAGACAGGAGGAAAAGAGTAAGCCCAAGGAGAAGGTTTATAGACGTGGTGATTGGAGCCTAATGAGAGCAGCCAAAAGAAGAAAAAGAAGAATTATATTTTATTTAATCAATTTAGTTTGTGTCTTTTTTATATATATATTTTATTATTTATATCATATTTATATACCACTTAATGTGAAATTCATTGAGTAGCACTGACGCAGAGCAATTTCAGACTCCATGTCGCAGAAGTCATTGTGGCCTACATGCTTGAATGCTATAAACTAGAACTTTGACACCCTCACTCATGCTTTAGTCTCCAATTATTGATTGAGAACAGACCCAACCAGTTTTACTTTAAACGTTTATATGCACAGTTGTTCCTAAGCCTTTGTCAGTACTAAGACATTTTATTGTGTTTACACTTTTGATCTTCATCTTTGTGGTATAAGGGGTGGGTTCAAGTATCAGCTTTAACCCTAGCGAGAAAGTGGCTAAGCTAACTGATCATACAGTGCATACACTCACACCCATACACACACATACACAGACACAGACACCCTCACACCCAAACACACCCAGTGTGAACTTGAATTCGACTGAGTGGAAACATCAAGTTCAGGGTTGTTTAGTCATTTAAAAGTGAATCCTCCACTTTCTCACTCAACAAGTACCTCAGTCCTTCACACATGTTAATAAATAGATATGGTCTATGCAAAGGCTAAAATTTTATTCGCTAAAGTTAAACAATTAGCAAGTTTGGTTTAAAGAAATCAACTTTCCCTACATTCACATTGGGTTAATCAACACCCTCCACCCCCTCAATATATATTGTTGTAGGGCATCTGTAGGAAGTCAGATGCCTCTGGCCATGGCTATTTATAAACATGGCCACAGCAGACACCCAACACTGCGAAGAGAATAAAATGAAGGTTTTAATTTGCAAAATTAAAACTGCAGGTCAGATTCACACTGAATATTTCAGATTTTGGAAAAGGTTTCCATGCAGGCATTAACAAAAAAATTCTAAATTCTAAGGTTTTCATGCATCAATTAGAGCATTATGCTGCTTCTTCATCCTATAGTCCATCCTGGTGCCATTTTGTACACAGAAGTGTTATGTGCCACAGAGGAACAAACAATTTTTGCTTCTCTTATTGCTTTTTGTCTCCCTTTCTTCTTGGCTTTCCTCATCTGCAGGTGCAGGATCCAGTTATTGGTGCAGTAGGGAGATTTGCCGCACCACTCATGGAAGCAGATGTCAGTAAAGAGGTGGGGGTGGAAAGTTCATGCTGTGATTAAAAACCCCTTTCTCTTTTTCTGACGTCATGACCAGGAGCTATAAAAGCACATCTAGTGAAGCCGGCAATATCTTCTGTCTGTTAATCAAGTTAATGTGTGTGTTTGTCCCCTTACAGGTTGGTAATGTCCAGGAATAAAAAAGACAAATAAATAATCAAGCAATCGTTCCGACTGTGCACATAAACAGCCCATGAGTCGATTGCTTGGAAGCGGAGCACATTAGGTTGGTTCCCGAGGAAACCAGTTGGTCAGGGTCTGCTTTTCTTTCCGGACCTGGACACCTCTGCTAAGCCGTATTTAGCCTGCCTCTTCAGTTTCAATCCTTGTTCTACTCTAATGCAGTGGGCCAGAAATAATATGGCTGGCTAGCTATCTCTTCCCAGGTGTCACATTTCACATGTCCCTTTAAGACCCCGACACTGCCCATCAAGCCCCTTCGTAACATGTCTGTGCCTTTGGGTAATGCTTATGCCTCAGCAGGTCAAGCTGTTGCATGCTTGCACACCATGGAGGTGTTACAGCCAGCTGATAGCTGGGCAGACCATGGTTTGTGGACCTGGTAGCCCTTCTCGAACAGAATCTCTGGGAGATATCTCTCAGACAGGGGTGCAAAAGTTCACGCACACCCAGAGATGTAGAGTCTCTGGCTGTGGCCCCTGAGGGTTGTATGCTGCTAGATAGCGCCTGTTCATTGTATGGTTCGATATAAAGGAAAGAAAGAGTCCACAATTTTAGATATTTATTTATTGCTCAATTAATATTTTAAGAAAGAAAAATTTAATAATTATATATACACACACACACACACACACACACACACACACACACACACACACACTCACTTTATTAGGTACACCTTACTAGTACCGGGTTGGACCCCCTTTTGCCTTCAGAACTGCCTTTAAATTGCGCTTTATGACAGGCGCAATATCCTACTGGAAGTAGCCATCAGAAGATGGGTACACTGTGGTCATAAAGGGATGGACATGGTCAGCAACAATACTTATGTAGACTGTGGCATTGACACGATGCTCAATTGGTACTAATGGGCCCAAAGTGTGCCAAGAAAATATTCCCCACACCATTACACCACCACCACCAGCCTGAACTGTTGATACAAGACAGGATAGATTTATGCTTTCATGTTGTTGGCGCCAAATTCTAACCCTACCATCCGAATGTCGCAGCAGAAATCAAGACTCATCAGACAAGGCAACGTTTTTCCAATCTTCTAATGTCCAATTTTGGTGAGTCTGTTTGAATTGTAGCCTCAGTGTCCTGTTCTTAGCTGTCAGGAGTGGCACCTGTTATGGTCTTCTGTCGCTGTAGCCCACCCGCCTCAAGGTTCGACGTGTTGTGCGTTCAGAGATGCTCTTCTGCATACCTCTGTTGTAATGAGTGGTTATTTGAGTTACTGTTGCCTTTTTATCAGCTCAATCAGCCATCCTCCTCTGACCTCTGGCATCAACAAGGCATTTGCACCAACAGAACTGCCGTTTACTGGATATTTTCTCTTTTTCGGACATTCTCTGTGAACCCTAGAGATGGTTGTGCGTGAAAGTCCCAGTAGATCAGTTTCTAAAATACTCAGACCAGCCCATCTGGCACCAACGACCATGCCACGTTCAAAGTCACTTAAATCACCATTCTTCCCCATTCTGACACTTGGTTTGAACTGCAGCAGATCGTCTTGACCATGTCCACATGCCTAAATGCATTGAGTTGCTGCCATGTGATTGGCTGATTAGAAATTTGTTAACAAGCAGTTGGACAGGTGTACCTAAATAAGTGGCCAGTGAGTGTGTGTTTATATATATATCTATATCTATCTATATATATATACATACAATTAAATGACTGAATTTAAATACACACTGCAAATTAACACTCCAGAGTACACATGATAAAGACTAGAAACAAAAATAAGAAAAAAAAAATAGTAGCAAATGTAATATTGAAATGTAAATATATTTAAGCTTGTGAATAAATATTATATATAAATTGTGTCATACAAATGAGCAAAAGCAATTAACCTAGAACATATTTCAGGTAACTTCTGTTATTCTGGACTGTTGGCTGATTTTTCACTTCTTTGTGAAGAAGGAATTATAGGAAACCTAATTGGTTTAAAAATCCTATCTTAAATTTGATTGGTCTTTCAACTTGGTTCTGAGTTAGTGGGTGGAGATTTTTATCTCTATCTAAATATCTGTGACTGACAGCTTACAGTTGAATCCTGTAATATTTACACTTATACAATATCCTTTCATTCACTTTTTTACATTACATTACTTAAGATCTGTTGGTTTTTACACAGCGAGGGTCCAGAAGATGACAGAAAATCTAAAACTGGATTTACACTGTGATGATTTTTCGACGGATTTTTTGACACAAACTCTACACATCAGAAACTGATTGTTCACTGAGGTGAAATCTAAAGTCCTACAGCCCATAATGCAACATGCTGACCAGCAAATGATGAAGTGCCACTGTTCTGTTATGAGCTGCATTTATAAATGAGTCACTGAAGTTTCTAGAAGCTTTAAACTAAAACCAGGTTGGAGTCGGTGATGTTGATGTTGGATAAACAGGTGAATTCTGTTTATTTCATGTTGCCGTAGATCACACTGAGATCCTCAGCATTGGAAGTCCTACAGAAAGAGAGTAAATGATCACACTAAGATCCAGCAGAAGATCTTTTCCAGATCTGTTAGATGGAAGGAAACAGACCAGCTCTTCTCACCTGTCGTCAGCACCAGTGCGTGTAAATTTAACACTAGCATATTGAACCTCGTCCTCCCCAGAGGCAGAAGTGATTGCAGCAGAGCTTTCAGCATCCCCGAGATCAACAGCACGCTGCCGTACAACTTTAGCATACAGGTCTTCATCCTGATTGGCCGAAGCTGAATCAGATGCAGCGTTGACTGTATTCACAGCTACATTTTCATAAAAATCCTGAGGTGGAGAGCATGAGATCACAGAACAGAATCAGAATCAGGTTTATTGGCCAAGTGTGTTTACACACACAAGGAATTTGGTTCCAGCTGTTAGTGACTCACAAACTACAAACATAAATAACACAATACATTCAGCTTGGACTTTACAAGATAAAACTAACAATGTGAGACAATAAAGACAGTATGAGTACGAGAGACAGAGAGGTGACAAACATCTAACTTTATATCACAGCACTGTTAAATTCTGGATTGTGATTGGTCAGAAGGTGTTGATTTATTATTAATAACAGCAGATCTTTTACTTGTTCTAATGTTAAGCCTGAATTTTGTCCTACGAATTTCAAGAGATAAAAAAGTGATTGATTTTTTAATGACTTTCCACAACATGTATGTAACTGCAAATGGACAAAAATAATTTAAAAAAAAAACTTATTGGTGAAAAAGTAATAAAACAGTTGGAAATGTGCTGTTATTGGAATATAATCAACTTCAAGAAGGTAACAGTTCCTCTGCCTTATTACATTATGCTGTTGTTTAATATACTGTGAAAGCAGCACATGATATACAAACACAAGTCAACAATTATCTGTACACTTTTTTACCTCTTTTACACTTTGGTCAATTCTTTTATTTTTCCTGCTGAAAAACACAAACAAAAACAATATTGAATAAAATATCAGCATTGAACAAAATCTGTTCACATTATTAGCAATCTGCAGTTTTAATCATGTAATAAATGATAAATGATCCTGTATTTTCTCACCTTTTATACAAGATGATGACACCAATAACACAAACACACACAACACCAACAACCCCAACACCTGCATACACACCTACACTCTGATCTACTGTGTGGAAATATAAAGTTATAATGAATCAGTGTTAAATATTATACAGTGTAATTCTGATTTATAGATTTATATCATCTCTCTTACTGGTTATAGTGATGGACACTGCAGCTGATCTCTCAGAGCCGAGTTTATTCTGAACCTCACAGTAGTACAGTCCACTCTGTAGAGCTCTGTAACTCTGTCCTGATCCTACAGATGATGCTTCATTCTCCTTGAACCAGGTGTAGTTCTCCACAGGTGGGTTTGCATCACTGCTGCAGGTCAGAGTTACTGAACTTCCCTCCACTTTCTCACCAGAGAGACTGATAGAGACGTTCTTTGGAAGATCTAAAGAGTTCCATGATAAGAGTTGAGAAAGCAGTTCAGTGTCATAATTAATGTTTTTGTTATCTTTCATCAAGGCATTTAAACATTTTAGCACAAACCACTCATCAACTTCAACATTATTTTGAGGATCTTTTTTATCAGGATAAATAATTCACAGCTTGTCTTTAAAAACTAAAAAATGGGATTCAATCTAAAGTTTTTTTTATCACATCAATGTTTCCGAAATGCATAAAACAAAACAAAAAATCCACAACTAACCAAGACAAAAAAATCACACAGGTGTAAAATTTCAATCCCATTATACATTTTTGTAGCAAAGTGTAACATGTGCTTCCTTTCATGTGGGGACGTTTTTAAAACACTCAACAGGACAATGCAATAAGACAGCATTTTAAAGACCAAACTCAGTAAACACATTCATAAAAAAGCAGATTATGTACAGACAAGCACATGAGTCCAGAATACGACTATAATAATAATAATAATAATAATAATAATAATAATAATAATAATCATAATCACAATAATCATAATAATACGAATATAAAACATTTAGGCGTTTTAGAACGTCTCTTCCATGTGAACTCCTGGACTGTTGGTCAGGAATTTGTGTGGCATCTTCAAGTCTACACCATCAAGCAGCACAAAATACATTTACCTTCTCAATGAACTTGTTTTTACAAAATCATTAATCACACACTCAAAGTTACTGTAATTACTAAATGTAAAGTTTCATCAAGGGTTCAGGTGAAGATGTTCAGTGTCTCCAAAGTGTGTTTGATAGATAAAACTTCAGCTGTGCATCTGTCAGGGATCCACCTGCCACACCCCCTTTGGTGGCTCTCCAGGCATAACTACGCACACCTGGAGCTCGTTTTCCCTCATGCCTCCACTCTCTCTGAAGCTCCAGGCGTAACTATGCACACCAGAAGCTCATCATTACTCCACCCCGCTCCTACATAAACCCCTCCCTCACATTCACTCCCTGTTCGTTATTGGATGTGTTGGACGCTACGTACTGTGTGAATGGGTTCTTTGTTTTATTCTTGGTTTTCCGTTCCGTTCGGACTCCACTATACGGTACCGGCTGTGCTTCTTCTCCCCACGCATCCCAGGTCAGAACTTGTGTGTTCGTGAGTGTGTGAGTGTTTGTGTATATGTGACTGGTTGAATGTCTTTAAAATGAAGACAAATAGACATGCATAAATAAAGGGTGCATTTTAAATCCGAAGACACGCCCCCTGCTGTGGAGTCGCGCTTTGACATTGAGCACACCTGTGCTACGTAATTATGTCGGCGTGTTTGTGGCTTTATAAAAAGCACAGTTGAGAGGGACACTTTGATTTCTTTCTTATCTGTAGGCTGGGTGGCTACAAAAGGTATTTATTCTTCTACTCTCCTGTTGCTTTCCCCTGGTCAGTCGCTTGTTTTATTTTATTAGTTGCTAATCATGGTCTGAATGTGTGTTTGTAGGGAGGGGTGCATGAACGCAGGTAGCATTTAGTGATAATAGTTTAACCCCGTTTGTGAGGTAAGCAACTTTATTGTGGGGAATTTTGGGGAAGGGGGAAACTGTTTGAAATGTTTTTTTGTTTGTTTGTTTTTTTAGGTGCAGCCAACGAGCGCTAGCTGCTGTTTCGTATATGTTTTGTATCTGCTTTTACACACCGTTTAATAAACCAGAATTAGCTTGTTGGGTTACAGGTTGGATCAAGCGGACGTTGCGGTTGTAAACCACTGGATTACTGAGTGTTTTAAAAGATTATCTTTTTAAATCGGGAGTTAATTATTTTTTTCTTTAACGTGTGTATAAGTGTAAGTACTATTTACATAACTATTTCCACATGTAACTATCTGATGAGCCGTGATTTTTGAGACTTAAACAGAAGGGCAGATTGTTTGTGTGTTTTGGGTTTATTTTTGGTCTATTCTTGTTTTTTGAGCATTATGCACTGATTTGCTGTGTGCTCTGTCCCTTCTGTTAAAGAGGATTTACCGTAGTCTAGTCTCTCCGATTGTGGGTAAATAACTGTTAAGCTGTAAATGGTATTTAAAAATACTTTTAAGCATACTTATGTTTAATAAATTTGTACTATTTTTTGTAAAGTCACATCTGTCTTTAATCCCATCCGAACCAGCAGGGTCCTTCATACTTTTGTAACTTTTTTTGGTTTAATTATTCTTATGGGTTCAATCTATTTTCCTGGGTGAATAAATAACCCAGGTGGCGTAGTCGGTTCCTTTTTTATTTTTAATACCTTTTAACCAAGGGTTACATATATCTCTCCCTCACTTTTGTCAATAAAACCTGATCGAGCTGTACTCCGGCTTCCGCCTCCCGTTTCACTCACACCCTGACAGCATCAATATGAATCTGTATGCAGAACACGGTGTGTTCAGGAAGAAAGTACGTGTGGTAACAGAGTGTAAATGGAGGGTGGAGTCAGGAGAAGTGAGGGATAAGGATCCCACACCAGTACGTGTATGTTTTAGTTCATGAAAAGTGAAATCAGATTCCAGTTTGCCTTAAGCTCCGTTTCAATATTTTTATTATGTATTGTTTTACTTTATTAAATACTGAGTTATAAATAATAAAAAACTAAATAAAACTCACATCTGACACTGAGGTATTGAGCAGGAGATGGGAGATGTTCAGATCCTCTTACAGCACAGTTATAACTGCCTGCATCCTCACTGCTGACCCTCTGCAGGTGGAGTTTGTTGCTCTTGAAGGTGTTTGTGGTTAAATTATGTGTGTTTTTGTACCAGATGAATGTTGGATCAGTCAGACTGCAGGTGGTTTCACAGGTCAGAATGACTGATTCTCCCTCTGTCACTTCTGCAGGAGCGATCAGCTGAAGATCTTTTACAATGAGAGAAACATTCAATCTGCATCACTGAATAATCACCTGCTTATTTAACTCAATCACCCCACCTCTGTGTGTGTGTGTGTGTGTGTGTGTGTGTGTGTGGTAAACTGTCTGTTTTGTGTCTTCTATGTAGTGATAATTGAATTATTTAACCAGAATTAAATGACAACAAAATCAAGTAAATAAATATATAAATATAAATTAGAAACAGTTCGAAAGTTTTCTTACATTTACCATGAATTAAATTAGATCTATTTTATTACATCTGATAAAAGTAGTGGATCCTCACTGTTCTCGAACTGAAGGGGACGTATAAAGGGACCCTGAAAAGACAGTGAGATGGAGAACTTTTGGGCTCAATTACTGCTGGTTCTCTCCCTTATTCTGAGATTGTGACAGAGCCGTCTCAGGAATCACGACCAAAAGTATGGAATCCCACCAGAGCGCCTCTCTCCCAAATAAACACGCGAGTAAATCCAGAGTCTGGTGTCTGTGTTCTGCCCGTTGCTTTACTGTTTATTTATTACTTTTATTTATTTGTTTTATTTTAATGTTTGAATTTTTATTTGACACCAATTAGAACATTTGAGCAGACAATCTTTTGTAAATCACCTGACCTACAAGCAGAAATATTTATTTTATCAGATCCGCAAGTAAATGTGTGTCTGTGTTTGTAATTTGAGTGAATCAGAGTTTTGTGGTGTTTCATGAAAACAGTAATTCAGTAAAAACATGTTCGAGTTTTAATTCATCTGTTACAAAACTCCTGTAGCTAAAAGGAGATTATGGTCTGAGTGACACATGTAGAGAATAAGATCATTTTATTTACCTGTAACTCTGAGTGTAATTCCAGGAAAACCCGTGTATCCTTTTCCAGATGTGTTGAATCTGAAATAGTACATGTTTTGATCTGTTTCCTTCACATCACTCAGTCTGAGGGAGAAGGGTCTCTGTTTATCTCCTAAATACTTCACTCTGCCTGAGTAACCTGATGCATTACGCAGATCAGTCGGTTCTACATCCTTAACTGGGTTTATTAACCAAAACCTGTTTTTCACTGTAACATCTGTTGGATGTGTGTAATTGGCCTCCATAACCACTGTAGATCCTTTTACAGCACAGAGATGTAGTTTGCTGTATTTCACACTCCATTGATTCCCAAGAGCTCCTGAAACATGACACATGAAAGAGGTGATTAGAGATCATTATCCTGAGCCCCATAAAACACTGAGTTATTTTACAGCTTCTCTTCTCTCCTCTGAAACTCCGGGGCAGAAACATACAAACTATTCTTTACTACTGGAAGGAAACTGTGCAGGATTTAGACACAGGGGTGTTTATTATTATTATTATTATTATT
>MU551739.1:2694-18779 GCA_024362625.1 Silurus asotus
CTCCTCTGTCTTTCTCCCCCCCCCCTCTCTCTCTCTCTCTTTCCCTCTCTTTCCCGCATTCATTGAGACACTGGGCGGGATAATCTGATTGGTGGTGAGGGATGATTGACAGGTAAAGCTGGCCTGAAAGCCCCGCCCCCTCACAGAGACATTTGGCCTGTATGAGATCACCGGCATTCAGTCACCAACCTTCCCGAGTTACACTGAGTGTGTGTGTGAGTGTGTGTGTGTGTGTGTCTGAGAGAGAGAGTATATGAGAGTGTGTTTAGTTCGTTCATCTGTTTGTATATACGCATTTGTAAGTGTGTGTGTAAGTGTGTGTGTGTGTGTAAGTGTGTGTGTGTAAGTGTGTGTGTGTGTTTGATCTGGATTACGTAAGAGCGAGAATGAAAAACAGTATCGTGCACGCGCAGGTCAGTCTTTTTTTTTTCTTTTATGTGTTTGTTCCACACACACACACGCACACGCACACACACACACACACACACACAGACTGACATACTTTACCAAACTTTTTAGTCATTTTATATGTGTGTGTTATAAGCATATAAATGTCACTGTTGTGTATGTGTGTGTGTGTGTGTGTGTTATAAGCATATAACTGTCACTGTAGTGTATGTGTGTTTGTGTGTGTCTGTGTGTGTGTGTGTGTGTGTGTGTGTGTGTGTGTGTGTGTTATAAGCATATAACTGTCACTGTAGTGTGTGTGTGTGTGTCTGTGTGTTTAGGTGATAAAGTGTGCTTCTCTGGGGCAGTGTGTTCATCTACTGTGTGTGTGTGTGTGTGTGTGTGTGTGTGTGTGTGTGTGTGTGTGTGTGTGTTTAGGTGATAAAGTGTGCTTCTGTGGGGCAGTGTGTTCATCTACTGTGTGTGTGTGTGTGTGTGTGTGTGTGTGTGTGAGCCAGCAGAGTGTGTTTTAAGGTGTGTTTTTAGTTTAGACAGAGGAAGTGTGTGTTTATGGAAAGAACAGTGGATATAAAAGTCTCCTGTATAACAGACTGGTATTTGTGATGTCAGAACCTTTTCTGTCCTCAATATAAAGTGAACCGTGTGTGTGAGGTACAATACATGTGTGTGTATAGTGTGATTGTGTGAGGTACAATAAATGTGTGTAGTGTGAGGTACAATTCTAGCTGGGAAAATAAAACTCCGACTGGCACACACACACACACACACACACACACGGTGAATATCTTCTGATGGAATTTATTGCACACGGCATAATAAATCTACAATAACAGTACTAACAGTGTGCTCATGGTGAAGCATGGTGGTGGCGGTATGATGCCCTTAAGCTGCGTACGTTCTGGCAGAACTGAGACTTTTCACGAAAGAGTTTAACACAATATCTTCAGATGTTTGCTCGTAAGCTGAAGATAAGACAAAATTTCAACTTTCATTAGGGGGCACCACAGTGGATCATCCGTCTCCACACCCCCTGTCCTCTACATCTGCTTCTTTCAAACCAACTACCTGCATGTCTTCCCTCACCACATCCATAAACCTCCTCCTTGCTCTTCCTCTTTTCCTCCTTCCTGGTGTCTCCATTTTCAGCATTCTCCTACTATATATACCCCATGTCCCTCCTCTGCACATGTCCAAACCATCTCAATTTCACCTCCCTCACCTTGTCTCCAAAACGTCCTACATGCAATGTACATCGTCGTCACACAATGAACATCTCACATCTACAGCTCTGCTACCTCCAGCTCCACCTCCTACATAGCACATAGTCCACCTGTGTGCACCTTCCTCCACTCCTATACGTCACCCTGTGATCCTCCTTCTTCTTAAAATACGTGTTCACCACTGCCATTTCCATTCTTTTAGTAAAATCTACCACCATCTGCCCTTCCACATTCCTCTCCTTAAAACCATGCCTACCATCACCTAGGTTCACCTTCTACCACTTCATCTCACTCACTCCAAAATCTTTCCTTCTCCTCCTTGTGGAGCATAAACACTGAAGACATTTATCATCACCTCTTCAACTTCCAGCTTCACGATCATCACCCTATCAGAAACTCTCTTCACCTCCACTACACTCTTACTGTACTCTTCCTTCAGAATCCCCCCTACACCATTTCTCTTTCCATCCACACCATGATAGAACAGTTTAAACACCTCCAATGTTCCTGCTCTTCCTCCCTTTCCACACAACATCTCTCCCTTTCTCCTCTCCATCATATCAGCTCCCTCTCTCCCTTTACCCATCATAGTACCAACATTTAAAGTACCCACCTGAACCTCCACTTCTCCTCCACTTCTCCTTTCCCTGGTGTCTCTGTAGACGTCTCCCTCCTTTCCTTCTCCTCCTTCAGACAACAGTAGCTCAAACCTCCATATTTACTCGGTCCTGAGACCTGCACTAAGAGTGACCTGAGTTGTGTAACTATAATGACTGGCTTAACTTTTAGCATGACAACAATTTAAAAAATACATCCAAATCATCAGATAAACGACTTCACCATTTTGCCTGAATGAGTAGGAGAATAATATTTATGTCAAGATATACACCCAAAAACACTGTTGTTAAACAAATCTTTAGGTTCTTCAATAAAGGTCGACTGATTCATCGGTTTTGTTGATTAATCAGCACTGATAGTTGATCACTGGAACTATCAGCTATATGCAAAAATTCATACTGATAGTTTTTCCGGCTTCTTGTCCCCTGTCATTACGAGAGCGGCCTCTAGAGGCAAATAACTGCTGCCACGTGCCGATTGTTTTTGCATGTGAGACGACGTGCTGCACGGAGAGCAATATTTTATATTTATCAATTATTAATTATCTAATGATTTTTATTAACATAATGAATATATACTCTAATTTTATTAGCACATTTTTATGATAATCTTTTCATGTTGTTTTTTTGTAATAAAGTCAGTACTATTTTACACGTGTTAAGTGTTATGTTTGTTTGTATCCATTTTAAAAACGATCAGTTGATTAATCGGTTATCGGCGCCTACGATCTGAACTCAATATCAAAGTTGGTAAAACAACCCAGTCATTTCAGGGCGTGTATACTTATGCAACTAGATTACTATATACACACACTGCTGTAACAACATTTATTGTGGGAGCAAAGTACAGTCAGTCAAGTGTGTGTGTGTGTGTGTGTGTGTGTGTGTGTGTGTGCAGTAAGTGTGTGAGATCCACACACACTTCACACACTAGTCTAAGGTTCATCCAGAACAAACCACACTGAGAAGATTAAAAACATTCTGGAGCTAATTAATGAATATATTTAGATATAAACTATTTTATTTATGTTTAGGATTCTTGTCCTTCAAAAAAAAAAAGTCTTACTTGGAAGTCTTTCTAATTGGGAACCTTCATGAGTTCAGAAGAAACGTCCAGGAACCATGAAGCACACTTTTTCACCCAGCCTTCTGATGTTCTTCAACAAAGTGTTTCTATATTCAACCTGAGTAAGAACCCATTCTTAAAAATACACTCAATTATCCAAAGAGGAACCTGTTTGAACCCCCAGTACAACACAGTGGTTTCAGTGGTTTATTGTGATTATGGTTCAAACAGCTGGAATATATTCTATGTAGCTCTTTTCTGATCAGGAGATGAGCGTCGGGTCTGTAGAGACTTATGATTGTGGTTCTGGAGAGAATATTAGGTTCTGATGGCTAGCACTTTTTACGCCTCTGCAACCGAGTCCTTCTGGTTGCCTATTGGCTCACAGGTCAGATGTCATCAGTCAGAAGCACATGCACATTTTTTTAACGTCTGTTGAACTTCCAGGGCCAAGTGGAAGAATTTAGATAGCAGTAGTAAAGGGTGGGACCACAGATGGCTTTAGATAGAAGGATCAGCAGAGCTTCACAAGGACAATTCAAGGACATTCCAAACTATAGAAGTAGTTAAAGCAGTGATGTGATTAATTAAGTGGGATTTAAAACTCGACGTTACACAGCTCTCCAACATTAACGTAGACAGGAAGTCACTGACAGGAAGTAACAGCTGATATCCCTTATGTCTTAAAACTGGGGAAACACACACACACACACACACACACACACACACACACACAGTAGCTGTCTCTCAGGCGGAGCTCTAAGGTCAGAAACTCTGTGGGAGGTGAACATGTGTTGAAATTATTTATTATTGTTTTTATTTTAAAGAGAAGTACAGAAGTGTAATGAAAAACACTGTAGAGGAATAAAAGTCGTCTATTTTCTTTCTTCTGCTGTCTCTCAGCCGGAGCTCTAAGGTCAGAAACTCTGTGGGAGGTGAACATGTGTTGAAATTATTTATTATTGTTTTTATTTTAAAGAGAAGTACAGAAGTGTAATGAAAAACACTGTAGAGGAATAAAAGTCGTCTATTTTCTTTCTTCTATGTTTTTCTTTCTCTTTATTTGAACCTGGAGACTCTGGGCCATGTCTTGACCCTGAGATTCCTTCACATGTTCCTGCATGTTCCTGCAGGACAGGAAATGCTTAGGATTTCACGCTCACTGTCCCTCAGCAGAACGTTCTCACACTCTCGCTGCTGCTACGCTCAAATCCAACAAAGCTGAAATATCCATGTTTTTTCTTTTGGGTTGGAAAGGTCATGCTCCTGATCTGAACTCGTGTCCAGGATGGTTACGGGAAAAACCAGAAAGGTTTA
This sequence comes from Silurus asotus, assembly GCA_024362625.1. NCBI lineage: Eukaryota > Metazoa > Chordata > Actinopteri > Siluriformes > Siluridae > Silurus > Silurus asotus. Next base: position 7,323 of record MU551739.1, read on the forward strand.
GGAAGAGAGCAGAAGTGGAGCAGAATGTTTAAAGGGTAAGATCTGTGTTTATTTCATACTCGGGTTGTTCTATATGGTGTGTTGTGTAAACGCTGCTAAGCTACACAATAGAATTAGTGCTCTCTCCGCGGTTGATGCGAACCATGTTCCAGTGACATTTCTGATGGTTTGGCTTTATTTCTATCATCCAGGAACTAGTGCTCACTATAGTGAGAAAATCTGTATTCAGACACGATAGAGACCACCAACCAATCACTGCTCACCATGGTTTCCACCAACCAATCACTGCTCACCATGGTTCCCACCAACCAATCACTGCTCACCATGGTTCCTACCAACCAATCACTGCTCACCATGGTTCGTCATGGTTCTGGTGAGCAGTGAGCTCTAGTTACTGATCAAAATGTTAGGAGCTCAAGGTCCAGTATCACTGTTAGGTTTTGCTCTTAACCCTGTGTATCATGACTGACCCTGTGCTCCGATCTTAAAATTCTAAGAATTTACGATATAAAACCATTGTATTCTTCTGTAAAATATAATGTGTGGAATACAGGCTGTTTACCAAATCAATGATCACTTGTTTCTGAAGACCAAATCACTGGAACACAGATGTTTCTGAAGACCAAATCACTGATCAATGTGGTTTAAAAAACACTGAAAATTTGCATTTCATATTCTGCAGTTTAAAATAAAACACACACTTCCAGTTTATTTATAACAATAGTGCGATTGTTTGTTTTGTTGTAATTTCTGAAGGTGTGCATGACCTGGTATCTGTGTGTGTGTGTGTGTGTGTGTGTGTGTGTATATAAACAGACACAGGCAGTGAGCAGAAGTCTGTGAGAATGAGCGACGTGGTGGAGAGTTTAGATCCTCAGGAGCTCTGCTTTGATGAAGAGGATGTCGAGGATGCAGACTTCGATCCTGGTGAGATAATAAACTTAATCAATATTCATAATTGTTTTGATTTATATCTGATTATAAATGTGTACTTTAAATGCATTAAAGCGGTAAATCTGGGTCGTTCCATGTCGCTTCAGACGGGGGTGCTGCTGCATGTGCCAGGTTTTCTTTTCTTTTCATTTTTATTAGAAATCCCCTAATATTACTTACATTTGGGACTTTTGAATGTTTTGAGGATCTTCTGAGAGAAACTTTTCTTTCTGTGCTGAATTGCACGTGTTCACAGATAGAAAATGAGTTTGTCTTCATTTTTTCCAAATGTCATGTGACTGGGAATGATATTTCTGGAGATATGAAATCCTGAGCATGGTTCCTGAGACAGGAACACGGCTTGAACACGGTGATGTTCAAATTCCCCAAACCCGTTGCAGACTTCAGTTCTAGGTCAGAGGGAACAAATAAAGAAAGGTTGACCAGAAATCTGGGACGTTCAGCAACACCTCGGTGTGAACTGACCCAGCTCGAATTTCAGACTTGTCTGAAACTGGGACAGGAACTAAAACCAAATAAACTGAAAAACAGGAAGCAGGAAAGGATTGTGGTCCAGTTGGTTTGGGGTTTTAGAGAAGTGAAATGAACATGTTGAATATGTGAATATATTAAATGCAGTGCAGTGATGATTGTTGAGGTAAACGTCTCAGAGTTGGATTAGTAGACACCGAGCAGGAACCGAATCATCTCCAACTCGATGACCTGCATGTGAAGTTCAGAGTTTGTTCTGACCTTTGTAGGAACATGAGCACTAGAGAGCAGACCTACTGGCCTATGATGGAACGTTACATCCTGACCAGAGCCTGCAGATATAACATATTGTTCAAGTGTGAATATTTCATATTACTAGCAGAATAAAGTCACGAGTGCATGAGGTGGAAAACAGGTTCCTCTGCAGGCTCTTTTTGATTAGATTAGGAGCTTGGCAATCCAGAACCTAAAAAGTAAAGCTGCTTCATCTCAGAATCTGTTAGAGACATCTGATGTTTACAAGAATGCTTGCTGATCCAGAACTTCCCACAGTTGAAGGACACTCCAGGGCAGACCCGGAACCCCTGGAGAAATGATATTTCTCAGCCAGCTGATGTGCTTGTTTTTCTACGCTCTTCTCCTTCTGGATAAGAGGTCTCTGGCAACCCATAGAACAGTCTGGTGAAAGGTGTGAAATTTATTGTGGTGATTGTGGGTCTGAGGAACCAATTTTGTGCCAAATCCTTTTAACGCTTTAACAAAACCACAATAAAAATGTAACCACAAACCACAAGCCTCATATAGAAGTATGTTTCTGATCATAACCTTTGAATCTCGTGTTTAAAATGAGGAAGCCAAGCATCTCTGAACTTCACCAACAAACCATTCACCCCAGTTAGAGCATCTCTAAACTTCTACAACAAACCATTCACCCCAGTTAGAGCATCTCTGAACTTCACCAACAAACCATTCACCCCAGTTAGAGCATCTCTAAACTTCTACAACAAACCATTCACCCCAGTTAGAGCATCTCTGAACTTCAACAACAAACCATTCACCCCAGTTAGAGCATCTCTAAACTTCTACAACAAACCATTCACCCCAGTTAGAGCATCTCTGAACTTCACCAACAAACCATTCACCCCAGTTAGAGCATCTCTGAACTTCACCAACAAACCATTCACCCCAGTTAGAGCATCTCTAAACTTCTACAACAAACCATTCACCCCAGTTAGAGCATCTCTAAACTTCTACAACAAACCATTCACCCCAGTTAGAGCATCTCTGAACTTGACCAACAAACCATTCACCCCAGTTAGAGCATCTCTAAACTTCTACAACAAACCATTCACCCCAGTTAGAGCATCTCTGAACTTCACCAACAAACTATTCACCCCAGTTAGAGCATCTCTGAACTTCACCAACAAACTATTCACCCCAGTTAGAGCATCTGCCTTCTTGAATATTCTCAAAATGCTCAAAATGCATGCAATCATCAACAGATTTTGGCACACGTCATCTTCATCTTGTTGCTACACACTTCAGTCACCATCTTCAGGACCAGGACCTGAGGATCCACAACTAATTCTATTCCCAGCACACATCTATAACTTCCCTTATTGCTCCTTCTCCTCCATGTTTGATCTAATCTGCACCATCGTCTCATATTGACCTCCTACAGCCTCATCTGTTCCTCTGGATCTTTTCTCCTACAGTCAGAGAATCTCACCACTGTCGCTGAAACTGCTGATCACTCTTCAGTCCATTTGAGTGAAGTTCTGTCTCTGATTTCCAGTGTTGGATTAAAGAACAGCTGTAGAAAGTGTGGCTTCTTGGTGAAATTTAACAAGTTTATTAGAATGAAATGCTGACTCTGCTTTTTCTGAGCACAATGAAGGAAGTAAATGCAATTCATTCAGAGTCACATTAGAGACTTCATCCACCACTGGTCAGTGGTCACTGGTGCTCTTTTCTCTGGTTTGAATGTAGAACTGTGGGATTGTGGGATTGATAATCCCTCTCGCTGTGATCTTTAATGATCAGTACCTCAGGCACTAATCTGTAATCAGACTCATTCAGGATTTTCTTTAACTGGATCCTTCACTGGAATCAGAAATGGAGTTTGAATGAAGCCAGAAATAGTAGTTTGTAGTTTGTGCTGCACATGGGACCAGACCTCGGCGCTGACCTGCTCATCCTGTTTGCTCCGAAAACAAAAGCATGACGAGTGCACGTAAAGTGTAATAGTGAGATGTTTGAGGTAACACACCCGACCTCTGGATGGAATTCTCTTTAACTGGAAGCCGTTTGCTGCACCTGAGAATGAGTTCTCGTTAGATCTTGGTTCCTCTCTACGTTTCTTCCTTGCTCTAGACACCACTGCCTCGCTCATTAGAGATGAACTTCGGGACAAAGTGCATGATACAGACAGACAGTCGTGTGATTGCGGTTGTAAAAATGCCGGAAACTTCTGTAGAAACAACGTGCCTCGACACGTCCCGGCCTCTTACCTTAACTTGCGTCAATGCCAGGTGTTTTCCACCCCCTCAGTATCTCCACTCTGCGCTCACACACCGTACACACTGCAAGGATTTTTTTCTTTTCTTCTGATTGTTGGTTCTGCTGATCTCTTCAGCATGAGTGCACAGACACAGGATGTGGAGAATTTTATTAACCTTTTCAGGACACGGTTTTGTATTGCAGTGTTTGTTTGAGGAAAAACCTCATAACCCAGAACAGGTGCAGAGGAAACCTTCATAATGCCATGTGTGATCAGATATAATGTACATTACAGGTAACGATAAAGAGCCTGATTATTTGTTGATGTTTATTACACGTGAGGATGCGAGGTGCCAATTTTTGAAATAATATTTCTCTCCGAAAGTCTTTACTTTTATTAACTCGTTTTTTCTTTCGGCTTTAACGAGTCCGATATTTTCTGCATCTTCTCAGAGAAATATATGATCCAGTGTTAAGCAGTACGTATGAGATGGTATCAAAATGTTCTGAGATTCGCTCTGTTTACAAAAAAATACTTAAATTATCTACATTTCCACACAAACACCTTTTAAAATAGTCCCCTCACACCAGGGGTCTCGAACTCAAATTAGCTGATGGCCATTGCTGTGATTGACATCTCATTTGAGGGACATTTTTACATTTAACAAAACAAGGATGTGCAATATTTCTGGAGATGTTCTTTATTTGCTGAGATGTTAGCTCTCATTTACTTTACATTCTATTATTAACATATTTAACATACTTAAAAAATGTTAACAGCAGTGTTTTTATATATATATATATATACACACACACAGACGCACTTTACGAACATTCACCTTACAAGCTTTTGTGGATACGAACAAACCTGTCCTCAAAGTGAAATTTGGAAAAGTCTAAAGGGAGGAGAGCCGCCGCGAGCTAGTTATCAACTGTAACGTTCTAAACGTCTAAACGCCGCGAGCTAGTTGTCGACTGTAACGTTCCACATGATGCGCACTGGACTCGGGCCAATACATTCTTTCATTCATTTTTTTATATTAATGTTTGAATACTTAATACAACATAATGTATACAGTATTTTGATTATTTCAATGAGTTTTAGTATATTTTATTGTTTATTCGACAGTATTTATAGCTCCTACATCATTAGGAGATATGCGTAGTCAATAACGAACACAGTAAGAACTTATGAACAAATCCATGCTATGATAAGGTGGGGAACGTCTGTGTTAATGGTTAACTTGAATCATTTATCCAAACCTTGCACTGAACTAACAAACTTGCAGTGAACACATGCAGTTCCTGAATCCATTGACACACTATTCTACTTCCTGCCAGACACCTGGCAGCGCTTCTGCTCACACAACTGAGCCACGTTTGCCCTCGAGGAGGTCACAGTTAAAACTCTGAGTACAGAGAACATGGGCATCACTAAGTCTGGACCTGTATTTACATTTATTGAAGAGCACAGATATGTGCTCCCACAAAGGCACATTACCCGAGTAAGCACCTTGGACAGCTCTGGGAAGCTTGGAGGTAATTCTCTCAGAAACTGTCCAGTCTTGTCTGCTTTTCCCTGTGACTCTCTCAATATAGGTATCAGCTCACTGTTGCATTGCAAGTCAATAAGTTCCATTTGCAACAAACTTGGGACACTGTGCACCTCAGCTAAGAAACATCCATTCTGCCATCTTCCATGAATCTCTTCACCTCTACTCTTAACTCTGCCTTACACATGAAAACAGCGCCTCCCAGTGTTCTTCTGGAACGTGTCCTGGAGGTCTTTTTAATCTGAGCGCATTGAGTATCTTCTGTGCTTCACACTGGATCTCTACAACAGTGTCAAAATGATGAGCTGGAACTTTATCTTCAGGAAGAGTGCAAAGTCTGCAGGAGACAGATCTGGCAAGTGGGGTGGACGTGAAAGTGAGACCATGTTGTCTCACGTGTGAGGAGGAGCTCGGTGACAGGGGGCACACGTGGTCAGAATAGCAGACGTGGTAACGCATGTGCTCGGATTAGCACCGGTTGCACTGCTCCTGATGTACACAGGACCATGACTTTTGGCACACTGACTTATGAAGGTCGGTGCTCCCTGTGACTGTGCTTGCAGCCTTGTGCTGCCATCTGTTGGCATGTTACAAAACTAATACTCTGTTTGGAAGCACAGGACCATATTACCAGTCCTTTGGTGTTAAGCGAACAGCAATTATTTGTCGTATATATACTTCACAGTACAGTGAAATTCTTTTCAGTTTGTTAGGAAGCTGGAATCAGAACTCAGGGTCAGCCATGGTACCGTGTCCCTGGAGCAGAGAGCCTGACTCAAGGGCCCCACAGTGACAGCTTGGAGTGCTGGGGCTCAAACCCACAACCACAGTAATACAAGTGATTGTTAGGTGGTGGTGTTGTGTTTAAGGTATTCAAAGATCCTGAAGGTGGTGAGTTTAAATCCCAGCCACACTTAGCTGCCACTTCATGGGCCCTTACGCAAGGCCCTTAACCAGTGCTGCTTGGTTGTTAGCATTACTGTACATAAATGTAGGTCGCTCTGGATAAGGACATCTGCCAAGTAAATGTAAATGTAAAATGTAAACCTTCACCCTTATGCCACCACTCCCTCTTTTCCTGTCATGCATCAGATGATCTTTCTCGCGAGCTCTTCTCTCCAGCTGGAGCAGATACACCGTGTACAAGCTGCATCTGTTTATAGAATATTCATAATAATCATTTGTACTTCCTCACAGCCTGGTTGTGTAACTGTGCATACCCAAATTATATGGAAATGATTAGCCGTTAGCACTCCACCATGTCTCCAACCACAGAACCAGGCTTTCTGGTCGAGGTTTTTTTTAGGAACTTCACACGTTACTTCTCTCAAAAAGTCAGTTTTTGTCTGGTAAAAAGGGGCTTTCTCCCATTTATGTCTAATACACACTGTGGATTCTCAGATTCTTCTCCTGCAGGTTCACACACCATGGTGTTCAGATAATAGGAGTTAAGTTTCACACATGCTGCCAAATAGGTCAGGACCAGAGACACGGCTCCATACCGACGAGCGCGGAGCAACCAGCAGCCACCAAACAACACTGAACAACACGTCCGGTTTCCATGGAAATGCTGTGTTTTAGTTATTTTGATCACTTCTATTGCTTCTTGTTTGTTTTTTTTCCAGAGCGGTGCTATATCCCGTTTTCCTGCATCTATAAGACCGTGGGCTTTAAAGAAAGTGGAGCTCAAGTTTTTCTTTCCACTGAACTGATTACAGCCCGAGTTCTGGAAGTGGAGCGATTCACCAGGGCCATGGACCGATTTAATCCATCTGGCAAAAGGAGTGCATCCAAGGTGTGTGACAAACACACACACACACACACACACACACACACACACATTAAACCAAAATAGACAAAGATAAAATGCTTTTTTGTTCACCGTGTGTGTGTGTGTGTGTGTGTGTGTAGGCCATGCCGGCTGTGTTCCGTATCGAGTTGAAACACGGAAACTTCACCTGGGTTGTGAAGCGAAAAGAGAAACACTTTATGGAGTTACACAGGGAGTTACTACGCTACAAAACCTTCATTATGATTCCTTTACCCTCACGCAGGTTATACACTACACAAGCCACGCCCACTTTTGTATACCCCACCCACTCACACATGCCCCGCCTACTCGTACTCTCATTTTCCGCAAAATATCATAACAAGCATCAACACTCACCCTGCTAACTACAGGACAATACAGTGTCTGGTGTTACTCACGTGTGTGTGTGTGTGTGTGTGTGTGTGTTTCAGTCACACGGTTCGCAGGAAGAGTGTGAATAAGAGTGAGGTGCGGCAGATGCCCGTATTACCTCGCGGAGGGAGAGAGGAAATTACCAAGGATGAGCAGGTGTCCAGCAGACGAGTGAGTTACCTCTGTCACAGACACACCATTACATCATCATTACATCATTACATAATTACATCATCAATTCACTATTATATAGATCATCATCGTCTAGTTTACACATGACATCATCATTACATCATCATTCTCATCTAGTTTACACATGACATCATCATTACATCATTATCACATTATATTATTCATTACTTCATCACATGATCACATGTTTTGGTTTAGTGATTGTATCTCTGATAAACATGGCAGTATGTAGATCGTCTCTCAGCTCGTTATGCAGAATCCTCGTTACAGGATTTGGTGTGTGTGTGTGTGCGTGTGTGTGTGTGTGTGTGTGTGTGTGTGTGCTTTCAGAAACAGTTGGAGGATTACCTGAACAAACTGCTGCGGATGGCCACCTACCGCAGATACCATGCCACAGTAAGCTCTCCTGCTGCTATTGCTAAAATAAATGCTAATGCTAAACTAAGCTCAACTCCTTTACTCAAGGTGCGTGTGTGTGTTTGTGCGTGTGTGCGTGTGTGTTTGTGCTTGTGTGCGCGCGCGTGTGTGTGTGTGTGTGTGTGTGTGTGTGTGTGTGTGGGTAACAGATGGAGTTTATTGATGTGAGTCAGATGTCCTTCATTCATGACTTGGGACCAAAAGGATTGTGAGTAGCACTAAACTCTGCTATAATAAACTTCTGTGATTGAGGGAGTCAGAGAATGACTGATTAAATGAATAAATGAACGATTAATTATTGTTCGTAAGTGAGAAGTGAATTAATGGATAAATTGAAATTAAGTAAATGATTGATTGTGATTAAATAATTGTTTTGATTGAGTAAACGAGTGATTGTTTGGTTAAGTGATTGTGTGTGTGAGTAAGTGATTCAGTGGTTAAATGAGTGAGTGAGTGGTTGAGTGAGTGAGTGAGTGAGTGAGTGGGTGGTTATGTGAGTGGTTGAGTGAGTGAGCAAGTGAGTGTGTGGTTGAGTGATTTTGTGTGTGTGAGTAAGTGATTCAGTGGTTAAATGAGTGAGTGAGTGCGTGAGTGAGTGCGTGAGTGAGTGAGTGGGTGGTTATGTGAGTGGTTGAGTGAGCGAGTGGTTGAGTGAGCGAGTGGTTGAGTGAGCGAGTGGTTGAGTGAGTGAGCGAGTGAGTGAGTGGTTGAGTGAGCGAGCAAGCGAGTGGTTGAGTGAGCGAGTGGTTGAGTGAGTGAGCGAGCGAGCGAGTGGTTGAGTGAGCGAGTGGTTGAGTGAGCGAGTGGTTGAGTGAGTGAGCGAGTGAGTGAGTGGTTGAGTGAGCGAGCAAGCGAGTGGTTGAGTGAGCGAGTGGTTGAGTGAGTGAGCGAGCGAGCGAGTGGTTGAGTGAGCGAGTGGTTGAGTGAGCGAGTGGTTGAGTGAGTGAGCGAGTGGTTGAGTGAGTGAGCGAGCGAGTGAGCGAGTGGTTGAGTGAGTGAGCGAGCGAGTGAGCGAGTGGTTGAGTGAGTGAGCGAGCGAGTGAGCGAGTGGTTGAGTGAGTGAGCGAGCGAGCGAGTGAGTGAGTGAGTGGTTGAGTGAGTGAGCGAGCGAGTGAGTGGTTGAGTGAGTAAATCGTTGAGTGAGTGAGTGGTTGAGCGAGTGAGTGAGTGGTTGAGTGAGTAAATCGTTGAGTGAGTGAGTGGTTGAGTGAATGAGCGAGCGAGTGAGTGGTTGAGTGAGTAAATCGTTGAGTGAGTGAGTGGTTGAGCGAGTGAGTGAGTGGTTGAGTGAGTGAGTGGTTGAGTGAGTGAGTGGTTGAGTGAGTGAGTGGTTGAGTGAGTGAGTGAGTGAGTGGTTGAGTGAGTGAGTGAGTGGATGGGTGGGTGAGTGGGTGAGTGAGCGAGTGAGTGGGTGAGTGAGCGAGTGAGTGAGCGAGTGAGTGGGTGAGTGAGTGGGTGAGTGAGCGAGTGAGTGGTTGAGTGAGTGGGTGAGTGAGCGAGTGGTTGAGTGAGTGAGTAAACTAGCGAGTGAGCGAGTGAGCGAGTTAGTGAGTGGTTGAGTGAGTGGTTGAGTGAGTGAGTGAGTGGTTGAGTGAGTGAGTGAGTGGTTGAGTGAGTGAGTGGTTGAGTAAGTGAGTGGTTGAGTGAGTGAGTGGTTGAGTGAGCGAGCGAGTGAGCGAGTGAGCGAGTGAGCGAGTGAGTGGTTGAGTGAGTAAATGGTTGAGTGAGTGAGTGAGTGAGTGGTTGAGTGAGTGAGTGAGTGGTTGAGTGAGTGAGTGAGTGGATGGGTGGGTGAGTGGGTGAGTGGTTGAGTGAGCGAGTGAGCGAGCGAGTGAGCGAGCGAGAGAGCGAGCGAGTGAGTGAGCGAGTGAGTGAGTGTGGTTGAGTGAGCGAGGAGTGAGCGAGTGAGTGGTTGAGTGAGTGGGTGAGTGAGCGAGTGGTTGAGTGAGTAAGTAAACTAGCGAGTGAGCGAGTTAGTGAGTGGTTGAGTGAGTGAGTGAGTGGTTGAGTGAGTGAGTGAGTGGTTGAGTGAGTGAGTGGTTGAGTGAGTGAGTGGTTGAGTGAGCGAGTGAGCGAGTGAGCGAGTGAGTGAGTGAGTGGTTGAGTGAGTAAATGGTTGAGTGAGTGAGTAAGTGAATGGTTGAGTGAGTGAGTGAGTGGTTGAGTGAGTGAGTGAGTGGATGGGTGAGTGAGTGGTTGAGTGATTGTGTGTGTGAATAAGTGATTTAGTGGTTAAATGAGTGAGTAAGTGAGTGGTTAAGTGAGTGAGTGGTTAAGTGAGCGAGTGGTTGAGTGAGCGAGTGGTTGAGTGAGCGAGTGGTTGAGTGAGCGAGTGGTTGAGTGAGCGAGTGGTTGAGTAAGCGAGTGGTTGAGTGAGCGAGTGAGTGAGCGAGTGAGTGAGCGAGTGAGTGAGTGAGCGAGTGAGGGAGTAAATGGTTGAGCGAGTGAGTGGTTGAGTGAGCGAGTGAGTGAGTGAGTGAGCGAGTGAGGGAGTAAATGGTTGAGCGAGTGAGTGGTTAAGTGAGCGAGTGAGTGGTTGAGTGAGCGAGTGAGTGGTTGAGTGGTTGAGTGAGTGAGTGGTTGAGTGAGCGAGTGAGTGGTTGAGCGAGTGAGTGGGTGAGTGAGCGAGTGAGTGGGTGAGTGAGCGAGTGAGTGAGCGAGTGAGTGGGTGAGTGAGTGGGTGAGTGAGCGAGTGAGTGGGTGAGTGAGTGGGTGAGTGAGCGAGTGAGTGGGTGAGTGAGTGGGTGAGTGAGCGAGTGAGTGGGTGAGTGAGTGGGTGAGTGAGCGAGTGAGTGGGTGAGTGAGTGGGTGAGTGAGCGAGTGAGTGGGTGAGTGAGTGGGTGAGTGAGCGAGTGAGTGGGTGAGTGAGTGGGTGAGTGAGCGAGTGAGTGGGTGAGTGAGTGGGTGAGTGAGCGAGTGAGTGGGTGAGTGAGTGGGTGAGTGAGCGAGTGAGTGGGTGAGTGAGTGGGTGAGTGAGCGAGTGAGTGGGTGAGTGAGTGGGTGAGTGAGCGAGTGAGTGGGTGAGTGAGTGGGTGAGTGAGCGAGTGAGTGGGTGAGTGAGTGGGTGAGTGAGCGAGTGAGTGGGTGAGTGAGTGGGTGAGTGAGCGAGTGAGTGGGTGAGTGAGTGGGTGAGTGAGCGAGTGAGTGGGTGAGTGAGTGGGTGAGTGAGCGAGTGAGTGGGTGAGTGAG
>MU551739.1:19622-32122 GCA_024362625.1 Silurus asotus
TGAGTGAGTGAGCGAGTGGGTGAGTGAGTGAGCGAGTGAGTGGGTGAGTGAGCGAGTGAGTGGGTGAGTGAGCGAGTGAGTGGGTGAGTGAGCGAGTGAGTGGGTGAGTGAGCGAGTGAGTGGGTGAGTGAGCGAGTGAGTGGGTGAGTGAGCGAGTGAGTGGGTGAGTGAGCGAGTGAGTGGGTGAGTGAGCGAGTGAGTGGGTGAGTGAGCGAGTGAGTGGGTGAGTGAGCGAGTGAGTGGTTGAGCGAGTGAGTGGTTGAGCGAGTGAGTGGTTGAGCGAGTGAGCGAGCGAGTGAGTGAGTGGTTAAGTGAGTGAGTGAGTGGTTAAGTGAGTGAGTGAGTGGTTAAGTGAGTGAGTGAGTGGTTGAGTGGTTGAGTGAGTGGTTAAGTGAGTGAGTGAGTGGTTAAGTGAGTGAGTGAGTGGTTGAGTGGTTGAGCGAGTGGTTGAGTGGTTGAGCGAGTGGGTGAGTGAGTGAGTGAGCGAGTGGTTGAGTGAGTAAAAGCGAGTGGTTGAGTGAGTGAGCGAGTGGGTGAGTGAGTGAGCGAGTGGGTGAGTGAGTGAGTGAATGAGTGGTTGAGTGAGTGAATGAGTGGTTGAGTGAGTGGTTGAGTGAGTGGTTGAGTGAGTGGTTGAGTGAGTGGTTGAGTGAGTGGTTGAGTGAGCGAGTGGTTGAGTGAGTGAGTGGTTGAGTGAGTAAATGGTTGAGTGAGTGAATGAGTGGTTGAGTGAGTGAATGAGTGGTTGAGTGAGTGGTTGAGTGAGTGGTTGAGTGAGTGAGCGAGCGAGTGAGCGAGCGAGTGAGCGAGCGAGCGAGTGAGCGAGCGGTTGAGTGAGTGAGTGGTTGAGTGAGTGAGTGGTTGAGTGAGTAAGTGAGTGAGTGAGTGAGTGAGTGGTTGAGTGAGTGAGCGAGTGAGCGAGCGAGTGGTTGAGTGAGTGAGTGGTTGAGTGAGTGAGTGGTTGAGTGAGTGAGTGGTTGAGTGAGTGAGTGAGTGAGTGGTTGAGTGAGTGAGTGAGTGGTTGAGTGAGTGAGTGAGTGGTTGAGTGAGTGGTTGAGTGAGTGAGTGAGCGAGTGAGCGAGTGAGCGAGTGAGTGAGCGAGTGAGTGAGTGGTTGAGTGAGTGAGCGAGTGAGTGAGTGGTTGAGTGAGTGAGTGAGCGAGTGAGCGAGTGAGTGAGTGAGTGGATGGGTGGGTAAGTGAGTGAGTGAGTGGGTGTGTGAGTGAGTGAGTGGTTGAGTGAGTGAGTGAGTGGTTGAGTGAGTGAGTGGTTGAGTGAGTGAGTGGTTGAGCGAGTGAGTGGTTGAGTGAGTGAGCGAGCGATTGAGTGAGTGGTTAAGTGAGTGAGCGAGTGGTTAAGTGAGTGAGCGAGTGGTTAAGTGAGTGAGCGAGTGGTTGAGTGAGTGAGCGAGTGGGTGAGTGAGCGAGTGGTTGAGTGAGTGAGCGAGTGGGTGAGTGAGTGAGCGAGTGGGTGAGTGAGTGAGCGAGTGAGTGGGTGAGTGAGCGAGTGAGTGGGCGAGCGAGTGAGTGGTTGAGTGAGTGAGCGAGCGAGTGAGTGAGTGGTTAAGTGAGTGAGTGGTTAAGTGAGTGAGTGAGTGGTTGAGTGAGTGAGCGAGCGAGTGAGTGGTTGAGTGAGTAAATGGTTGAGTAAGTGAGTGAGTGAGTGAATGAGTGGTTGAGTGAGTGAATGAGTGGTTGAGTGAGTGGTTGAGTGAGTGAGCGAGTGAGCGAGTGGTTGAGTGAGTGAGTGGTTGAGTGAGTGAGTGAGTGGTTGAGTGAGTGAGTGAGTGGTTGAGTGAGTGAGTGGTTGAGTGAGTGAGTGAGTGGTTGAGTGAGTGAGTGGTTGAGTGAGTGAGTGGTTGAGTGAGTGAGCGAGTGAGTGAGTGGTTGAGTGAGTGAGTGGTTGAGTGAGTGAGTGAGTGAGTGAGTGAGTGAGTGATTGAGTGAGTGAGTGAGTGGGTGAGTGAGTGAGTGGTTGAGTGAGTGAGTGAGTGGTTGAGTGAGTGAGTGAGTGGTTGAGTGAGTGGTTGAGCGAGTGAGCGGTTGAGCGAGTGAGTGGTTGAGTGAGTAAATGAGTGAGTGAGCGAGTGAGCGAGTGAGTGAGTGAGTGAGTGAGTGGATGGGTGGGTAAGTGAGTGAGTGAGTGGGTGGGTGAGTGTGTGAGTGGATGGGTGGTTGAGTGCGTGAGTGAGTGAGTGGTTGAGTGAGTGAGTGGTTGAGCGAGTGAGTGGTTGAGTGAGTGAGCGAGCGAGTGAGTGAGTGGTTAAGTGAGTGAGTGAGTGGTTAAGTGAGTGAGTGAGTGGTTAAGTGAGTGAGTGAGTGGTTGAGTGAGCGAGTGGTTGAGTGAGTGAGCGAGTGGGTGAGTGAGTGAGCGAGTGGGTAAGTGAGTGAGCGAGTGAGTGGGTGAGTGAGTGGATGGGTGGGTGAGTGAGTGAGTGGGTGAGTGGGTGGGTGAGTGAGTGAGTGGATGGGAGAGTGAGTGGTTGAGTGAGTAAATGAGTGAGTGAGCGAGTGAGTGAGTGAGTGGATGGGTGGGTGAGTGAGTGGGTGGGTGAGTGTGTGAGTGGATGGGTGGTTGAGTGCGTGAGTGAGTGAGTGGTTGAGTGAGTGAGTGAGTGGATGGGTGGGTGAGTGAGTGAGTGGGTGAGTGGGTGGGTGAGTGAGTGAGTGGATGGGTGGGTGAGTGAGTGAGTGAGTGAGTGAGTGGTTGAGTGAGTGGGTGAGTGGTTGGGTGAGTGAGTGAGTGGATGGGTGGGTGAGTGAGTGGATGGGTGGGTGAGTGAGTGGGTAAGTGAGTGAGTGGTTGAATAATTGATTATTAAATTTAATTCACTTGATGTCACTTTCTGCTCAGAGAAGGGATGGTGTACAAAAGGTCAGGAGGTCACCGCATCCCCGGCATGAACTGCTGCGGACACAGTCAGATCTGTTACCGCTGGTCCAAGAGGTACACATACACACACACACACACACACACACACACACACACACACCTATACACACACATTCTCTCACAGACACACACATACTTTTACACACACACACACACACAAATAAATGAATGGAGAGGCAGACAGACAGATGTGCTATACATGTTCTAGATTAAAAGTAGGTGTGTGTGTGTGTGTGTGTGTGTGTGTGTGTGTGTGTGTGTGTGTGTGTAATTGTTGGATTAAAGATGGCTAGTGATGAAGGACTCGTTCCTTATGTACCTAAAACCCGACACCGGCGCCGTCTCCTTTGTTCTCCTGGTGGACAAAGAGTTTAGTGTCAAGATGGACTTTAAACACACTGAGACCAAACACGGCGTGAGGATTGACAACCTGTCCAGGTCAGTGTGGGACACGAAGTTCAGAGGGAAAACCCTCAGCATTCAGGAAGTGTCAAGTGTGAACGTGTGTGTGTGTGTGTGTGTGTGTGTGTGTGTGTGTGTGTTACAGGTCTCTGGTGTTAAAGTGTAGCAGTTACAGACACGCCCGTTGGTGGGGACAGTCCATTGAGGAGTTTGTACAGAAACACGGACGGCAGTTTTTCACGACGCACCGCTTCAACTCTTTTGCCAAAGAACAGGAACACATCCCCGCCAAGTGGTACAGTCCCGCTTACTTTTAACCGTACTGGACAAGTGGTACACCCCCATATTTTATATTCTAATATACCTGAATATCATTAACTTTATATCAGCTAAACACCAAATACTGTACTTCTGTGTGTGTGTGTGTGTGTGTGTGTGTGTGTTGTAGGTATGTAAATGGTAAGACCTACATGGAGGATGTAGCTGATGCCCTGGAAGCAGCAAAAGAGGAGATCTTCATTACCGACTGGTGGTGTGTGTCTTTGTCACTCTGTCTCTTTGTCTGTCTGTCACTTTGTCTGTTTTTCTCTCTGACTGTCTGCCTCTCTATCTGCCCCTTTAATTACTGTAGTAAAGTTACAGTAGTGAGTATATTAGTGAGGACTGTAGTGAGTTTATTAGTGAGGTTGTAGTGGTGAGGACTGTAGTGAGTATATTAGTGAGGACTGTAGTGAGTATATTAGTGAGGTTGTAGTGGTGAGGACTGTAGTGAGTATATTAGTGAGGACTAGTGGTGAGGACTGTAGTGAGTATATTAGTGAGGACTGTAGTAAGTATATTAGTGAGGTTGTAGTGGTGAGGACTGTAGTGAGTATATTAGTGAGGACTGTAGTGAGTATATTAGTAAGGTTGTAGTGGTGAGGACTGTAGTGAGTATATTAGTGAGGACTGTAGTGAGTATATTAGTGAGGACTGTAGTGGTGAGGACTGTAGTGAGTATATTAGTGAGGTTGTAGTGGTGTGGACTGTAGTGAGTATATTAGTGAGGTTGTAGTGAGGACTAGTGAGTATATTAGTGAGGTTGTAGTGGTGAGGACTGTAGTGAGTATATTAGTGAGGTTGTAGTGGTGAGGACTGTAGTGAGTATATTAGTGAGGTTGTAGTGGTGAGGACTGTAGTGAGTATATTAGTGAGGACTGTAGTGAGTATATTAGTGAGGTTGTAGTGGTGAGGACTGTATTGAGTATATTAGTGAGGACTGTAGTGAGTATATTGGTGAGGACTGTAGTGAGTATATTAGTGAGGTTGTAGTGAGGACTGTAGAGAGTATATTAGTGAGGTTGTAGTGGTGAGGACTGTAGTGAGTATATTAGTGAGGTTGTAGTGGTGAGGACTGTAGTGAGTATATTAGTGAGGACTGTAGTGAGTATATTAGTGAGGTTGTAGTGGTGAGGACTGTAGTGAGTATATTAGTGAGGACTGTAGTGAGTATATTAGTGAGGTTGTAGTGGTGAGGACTGTAGTGAGTATATTAGTGAGGACTGTAGTGAGTATATTAGTGAGGACTGTAGTATGTATATTAGTGAGGTTGTAGTGGTGAGGACTGTAGTGAGTATATTAGTGAGGACTGTAGTGAGTATATTAGTGAGGTTGTAGTGGTGAGGACTGTAGTGAGTATATTAGTGAGGGCTGTAGTGAGTATATTAGTGAGGTTGTAGTGGTGAGGACTGTAGTGAGTATATTTGTGAGGTTGTAATAGTGAGGACTGTAGTGAGTATATTAGTGAGGACTGTAGTGGTGAGGACTGTAGTGAGTTGCGGTGATAGTAGTGAAGACTGTAGTGAGTTGAGGTAATCGTAGTGAAGACTGTAGTGAGTTGAGGTGATAGTAGTGAAGACTGTAGTGAGTTGAGGTGATAGTAGTGAAGACTGTAGTGAGTTGAGGTGATAGTAGTGAAGACTGTAGTGAGTTGAGGTAATCGTAGTGAAGACTGTAGTGAGTTGAGGTGATAGTAGTGAAGACTGTAGTGAGTTGAGGTGATATTAGTGAAGACTGTAGTGACAAAATAGATTTAAAACATTGAGTGCTATAAATATTCATCTTTAAATACTCACACACTGAGGGGTGAGGCAGAGAGTGAGTGAGTGAGTGAGTGTGTGTGTGTGTGTGTGTGTGTGTGTGTGTAATATGATACTTCATAGTACTTTTTAGTGTTAATCTTTGACACACACTGTGAGAAATCTGACCCTGGGGTGAAGCTTTTGCTTTTGAACCTTGACCTGGAAAATCTGTTTTTATCCACAGACATGTTGTAGAGATTTATTTAAAGTTATAGAGCGGCATAGAGCATTTTTAAGCATAATGGAGTATAATAGAGTATCATAACATGTTGTAAATTGTTTTAAAGTCTAACAGAGCGTTATAGAGTATTATTGAGAAGAATAGAAATGGAGAGTGGCATTATGTAGAATTATAGAGCATTACCGAGAGTTATACAGCAATATAGTGAGTTATAGAGCAGGTTATAGAAAGTTATAGAGCATGTTTTAGAGAGTTGTAGATTATTATTGATGGTTATACAGCACTATAGATCAGATTATAGAGCGTTATATAGCATTATAGATAGTTATAGATCATTATGGAGTGTTATAGAGCATGAGACCAGAGACACAGAATGAAGTTCACTTTCATTCTTTGCTTTTTAGTTGAATTTAGTTCATCTTTATACAGCTTTATTTTTTTACCTTTTTATATATATTTTTTTTTACACAGTGCAGCTTCACACAAACTTGGATTTAGATCAATATAATAAACAGATGTTACTGCATCTGTCTGTCTCTCTCTCTCTCTCTCTCTCTCTCTGTTTGTCTGTCTTTTTTTAATCTGCTTTAGCTCCTCACATGTATGTTGTATAGAGGAAGTGTGTGTTCACAGTTCAGTGGTTTTTGCATGTGTGTGTGTGTGTGTGCGTGTGCACGCAGGCTGAGTCCAGAGATTTTCCTGAAGAGGCCGGTGGTGGAGGGGAACCGCTGGAGACTTGATTGCATCCTGAAGCGCAAAGCGGTGTGTGTGTGTGTGTGTGTGTGTGTGTGTGTGTGTGTGTTTTTACAGCAACAAGGTGTACATATCTTTGTGATGCTCTATAAGGAAGTTGAACTCGCTCTCGGCATCAACAGTGAATACAGCAAGAGAACGCTGATGCGCCTTCACCCCAATATCAAGGTGTGTGTGTGTGTGTGTGTGTGTGTGTGTGTGTGTGTGTGTGTGTGTATTAAGGGTGTAACGGAACACGTATTCTTACCGAGCCATTTCGGTACAGGGGTTTATTGCAGGTGACAGATGGCCGTTAGACAGGAAGATAGACAAATAAACAGTTAGACAGACAGGTGGGCAGACCGATGGCAGTTATGCAGTTAGACAGGTGGCAGACCGATGGCAGTTAGACAGACAGACAGACAGGTAAAAGTTCGACTGACAGGGGGCAGACAGATGGCAGTTAGACAGATAGACAGGTGGAAGTTAGTCAGACAGTTGGCAGACAGATGGCAGTTAGGCAGACAGACAGGTGGCAGTTAGTCAGATAGACATTTAGACAGACATGTGGGCAGACAGATAACAGTTTGACACAGACATGTAAGAGGACAGGTGGCAGTTAGACAGACAGACAGACAGACAGACAGGTGGCAGTTAGTCAGACAGATGGCAGTTAGACAGACAGACAGGTGGCAGTTAGTCAGATAGACAGTTAGACAGACATGTGGGCAGACAGATGGCAGTTAGACAGACAGACAGGTGGAAGTTAGTCAGACAGTTGGCTGACAGATGGCAGTTAGGCAGACAGACAGGTGGCAGTTAGTCAGATAGACAGTTAGACAGACATGTAGGCAGACAGATAACATTTTGACACAGACATGTAAGGGGACAGGTGGCAGTTAGACAGACAGACAGACAGACAGACAGACAGACAGACAGGTGGCAGTTAGTCAGACAGGTGGCAGACAGATGGCAGTTAGACAGACAGACAGGTGGCAGTTAGTCAGATAGACAGTTAGACATACATGTGGGCAGACAGTTTAACACAGACAGGTGTAAAGACAGGTGGCATTTAGACAGACAGACAGGTGGAAGTTAGTCAGATAAACAGTTAGTGTGTGTGTGTGCGTGTATGCGTGTGTGTGCACGTGTGTGCGAATGTGTGTGTTTTAGGTATTGAGGCATCCAGACCATGTCTCCTCTTCTGTCTATCTTTGGGCTCATCATGAGAAACTCGTTGTGATCGACCAATCAGTGGCCTTTGTCGGGGGAATCGATTTAGCGTACGGTCGCTGGGACGACTGTGAACACCGACTTACTGACATGGGGAGTGTGACTCGCTCCACAGCTCAGGATCAGGTATCACACACACACACACACACACACACACACACACACACACACACACACACACACACACACACACAATACTCAGTGTGTAATACATGTAAACGAGTGTAACACGTCTGATCTGCGTAGGTGGACAGTTTGGGACTTTCCTCCGTTAATGGGTCCAGATCTCTGGAATTAGCTAAACTTCCCAAACTGAAGGGTGTCGGGCGCACGAGGAAATCCCGCTTCAGCCTGTACAGACACCTTCACAAACACGGCCTGACACACACAGACAGCGTGAGCAGCATGGACAGCCAGGAGAGTGAGTGAGAGTGTGTGTGTGTGTGTGTGTGTGTGTGTGTGTGTGTGTGTGAGATCAGACCTGTAATGCTAATTAGAAATGGCTTCATCACTAATGCTGCTGTTAGCGCGCTAGTTTTACCAGACAATAAACAAGAGACCAACTACCAAGCTGCTGGTGTAAATGTAGATCTTCAGCAGGTTTTACCCAAAAAATCACCCCTGTTTTGTGTGTGTGCGTGTGTGCGTGTGCGTGTGCGTGTGCGTGTGCGCGTGTGCGTGTGTGCGTGTGCGTCCCCCCCCCCCCCCCCCCCCCCCCCCTCACTTATCTTTCCTTCCACATTACTCATCCCTCCTTCTCTAATTTTTCATCCTTCCTCACTCAACCCTGCTTCATCCCTCATCTCTCCTCACTTATTCCTCCTCCTTCCTTATTCATCTCTTCTTCCCCATCCATCATCACTCATCCTTTCTCACTCTTTTCTCTTTTCACTCATCCCTTCTTACTCATCCCTCACTAACCCTCCTTCTTCATTCCTCATCCCCCCTCACTCACACTGGATGTTCTCCAGCTGATCTCTAATCAATCACAGGAAATCAGATCCTTCAGATAAATGTGGATTAAGGAGGTGCTGGTGGTTCCACTCATTTACTGTTTGTGACCAGTAGGTGGCGCTGGGCAGAATTTAGTTGCAGAGCCTTAGCTCATGATCCTTTGTGTCTGAGCGTAAAGTTGATGCTGAGAGTCACATCCTGTTTGCCGTCAAATTCAATTGGCACCTACAAAGAAACCTGAAGGTCTGAGGTCCTGGTCAGAAGATGACTTTGGCCAGATGTTAAAATGTACCAGGGCACTCCAGAGATCCTGACTTCCATTTTACAGGGTTCAAAAGTTCTGAACATAAACATACTTTCCAAAAAGAAAATCCAAATGTGACCTGATGGTGGCGCTAAGTGTTTGTGGTGTTTCTGCTCAGTGGTGTTTACTGGCTTTTCATGTGTGCAGATTTTATTGATCGCTACACGACTCCCAGAATGCCCTGGCACGACATCGCCTCCGTGGTTCACGGGAAAGCAGCGAGAGACGTAGCACGACATTTTATACAGCGCTGGAACTTTACCAAGGTCTCTGTCACACACACACACACACACACACACACACACACACACACACACACACACACACACACACACACACATACACACACACACACACACACACACAAACACCCACACACACACACGTACATACACCAATACACAACTGTACACACACACACACACACATACACACACACACACACACACGTACATACACCAATACACAACTGTACACACACACACACACACACATACACACACAAATACAAAAATATACACACACACACACACACACACACACACACACACACACACACACACACACACACACACACACACACACACACACACACACACACACACACACGTACATACACCAATACACAACTGTACACACACACACACACACACATACATACACCAATACACAAGTATACACACACACACACACACACACATACACCAACACACACATACACCAATACACAAGTGTACAAACACACACACACACACATACATACACATACATACACCAATACACAAGTACACACACACACACACACACACACACACACACATACATACATACACCAATACACAAGTGTACACACACACACACACACACACACACATACATACACCAATACACAAGTGTACACACACACACACATACATACACCAATACACAAGTATAAACACACACACACCCACAAATACACAAGTATACACACACACATAAACACACACACACACACACACACACACACACACACACACACACAGACACTCAGAAGACACTTTAGTAAATTGATGATTTCAGTCTGAACAAAAGAAATAAAAGTGATGTTTTTGTACCATAATGAATTTGCAGAACATCTGATTTTTTCAATAAAATCGTATCACATCGCATCAGTAGCTGCTTCATATGTATCGTTTACGTATCGTATCGTCGGTTATGCAGCAAGATACGAATCACATCGGCCTCAGTGATGGAGACACACGTCACTAATATACACACATGCGTCTGTGTTTAGGATTTTAATAAAGATTTATTAGTTTACATGATTAATTTATAATTATTTATAATTAGTTTGTCTCTTTCTGTGTGTGTGTGTGTGTGTGTGTGTGTGTGTGTGTGTGTGTTATAGATAGTAAAACCGAAGTACCGCTCTCTCTCCTACCCCTTTTTACTACCCAAATCCCACAGCACCGCTAACGAGCTGCCGTACCAAGTGCCCAACTGCGTCAGCACCAGAGTGCAGGTCAGTCTCTCATCCTGATCACATCCTACTATCAACTCTTAGTTTTATTTAATTCATTAAGAAAACTATTATTTTCTCTACAAACTAAAATAATTTCTATAATATACGTTAAAAACGCTTTCAAATTAATTCTGTAATTATCTTCGAATGACTAAACCAAACTGTTATGAATATTTATGAGTATGCTAATGTAGACCCCCCCCTTTCCCTGATTTATTTATTCATTACTTCCTATTTCAATTAAGTCAAGTGCCATGATGTTACTCTGAACTGGGGGCGGAGCTTACTTGATTGACAAACTGTTTGAAAAATTATTTTTGCTCACACTTGAAAATAAACTCATCTAGCTGAGACAACTGAAAAAAACTACTGAAACACCACACACACACACACACACACACTCAGACATGTGACCCCTTTACCTGGTGCAGGTGTTGAGGTCAGCAGCTGATTGGTCAGCAGGGATTAAATACCACGAGGAGTCGATACACAACGCCTACATCCAGGTTATCGCAAAGAGCAAACACTTCATCTATATCGAGGTAACGTGTGTGTGTGTGTGTGTGTGTGTGTGTGTGTGTGTGTGTGTGTGTGGGGTTTAATGCAGTCTTTTTTATTTTTCAGAATCAGTTCTTCATCAGCTGTGCTGATAACAAACAGGTTTACAACAAGATCGGAGACGCCATCATCGAGAGGATCATCAGAGCTCACAAGTACACACACACACACACACACACACACACACACACACACACTACATACATTACAAACTGTGCACAGAACTGTGTAATTAACTAGACACCATGTGTGTGTGTTTGTGTGTGTGTTTGTGTGTGTGTTTGTGTGTGTGTGTGTGTGTGTGTGTGTGTGTGTGTGTCTTACAGAGAAAATAAGAAGTTCCGTGTGTATGTAGTTACTCCTCTGCTGCCAGGGTTTGAGGGTGATATCTCCACCGGAGGGGGCAGTGCACTGCAGGCTGTCATGCACTTCAACTACAGGTACACACACACACACACACACACACACACACACACACACACACACACGTGTACACTAGAGGTCGACTGATTTATTGACAGATTTATGAAGTGAATCAGTATCGGTGCTGCAAATTAGGCTGATTATTAGGCACATCTGATGTCCCAAACCGTGCGTGTACATTCTGCGCTTGCATAAAAGAACATAACACCCCCATACCAGCAGGTGGCAGTATTCTGTATTCCACATCCAAACAGGGAAATGGGAAGAGGTAAAACTGTAAATATATAAATCTAACAACGTTTCCACCTGCCGCCATCATTACTAACAGATTCAGGTAGTTTTTTTAATCATGTCTGCTAAGTTGCAAATAGAAGAGTGAGAACGACTAGAAGTGTGTCTTGTTTTTTCTCTCGCGCGCACATCCACTAAGCTAAATAGCTAATCGGAGTTCTATTTCTCGCCGACGAGCTCCACTGCTGCTCCACGTGCAGAAACGCCGCCCGACTCGATGGTAAAATCGGCCGACCCTCAAAACCCACACTGTCGTTCCCGTCTCTGCCGTTTCCCGTCTCTGTCGTTTCCCGTCTCTGACGTTCCCATCTCTGTCGTTTCCCGTCTCTGACGTTCCCGTCTCTGTCGTTTCCCACACTGTCGTTCCCGTCTCTGTTGTTCCCCGTCTCTGTCGTTTCCCGTCTCTGTCGTTTCCCGTCTCTGTCGTTTCCCGTCTCTGCCGTTCCCCGTCTCTGTCGTTCCCGTCTCTGACGTTCCCGTCTCTGACGTTCCCGTCTCTGTCGTTTCCCGTCTCTGACGTTTCCCACACTGTCGTTCCCGTCTCTGCCGTTCCCCGTCTCTGCCGTTCCCCGTCTCTGTCGTTCCCCGTCTCTGTCGTTCCCGTCTCTGACGTTCCCGTCTCTGACGTTCCCGTCTCTGTCGTTCCCGTCTCTGTCGTTTCCCGTCTCTGTCGTTCCCGTCTCTGTCGTTTCCCGTCTCTGTCGTTCCCGTCTCTGACGTTCCCGTCTCTGACGTCCCCCGTCTCTGATATTCCCCGTCTCTGTCGCTCCCGTCTCTGACGTTTCCCGTCTCTGTCGTTCCCGTCTCTGTCGTTTCCCGTCTCTGTCGTTCCCGTCTCTGTCGTTCCCGTCTCTGACGTTTCCCGTCTCTGACGTTCCCGTCTCTGTCGTTCCCGTCTCTGACGTTT
>MU551739.1:37122-47125 GCA_024362625.1 Silurus asotus
ACGCTGAAGTGATTCAGTGTTTACAGGACGGACTGAAGGAACAAAACAAAACAAAAAAGCAACAAAAAAAACTCCTTGTTCCCTCATAGGTTTAAACTGAAAATGTAGCAGCACCATGTTCTGGATTTCTACAGTATATTGTATGTTAGCATCTTTTAAGCATCGCGCTAGTTCATCGCTTTACCTGTGGCTCCAGAACTAGCGCAAACTAGCGCAAACTAGCCGAGCGCTCAGCCGATGGAACCGCTAGCTAAATGCTAACCCAGGCTAGTCTTACAAACTCCATTCAAAAAGCTGTTAGCTGGGGGTGTTAGCATGATAAGCAGCTCATGCATGTTAGCTACATTTATTCAGAGTAAAAAAAGCCATGACAGAAGGAGTCGGATTTTACTGCACTTTTATACCTGATTGTCGTAAAGGAAAAAAAGTCACTCATTTTCTTCTTTTCTCCCTAAAAATCCTGTTTGTTTCTTTGTCTTTTTCCAGTAATTTATTGTCTGTAATTCACTACTTGCTGCATCTGTAGCATTTTGCACTCTTTTGTTTGTTTGTTTGTTTGTTTGTTTGTGTAAACTAACAAACCAATTAAAGATTATTATATAAACAATCTGCTGTGTTTTAATGTATTCTCTCTAAAACATAACTCTGCTGTAGCCTGCACTGTTTAAGGTACTAACAAAGAGCCTGTACCTGTGCATCAATTCGATTTTTTCTTGTGTAGCGCTTTTAACAATGGAGATTGTCTCAAAGCAGCTTTACACCAATAAAACAGTCATAAAATAATGTATAAGTTTCTTCATTAAAATAATTGATGACTGTGGTGAAGGAAAAACTCAGAGACCTTAAAAGGAAGAAACTTTGTGAGGAACCAAAGGGAACCTCGTCCTCATCACCGAATTTCCATTTATTACAGTTAAATGTCTGGAAAGAATGACAATAATCTCCACTAAATAAATATGTGTTCAGCCTCGACTTGAACACTGAGACTGTGTCTGAGTCCCGAACACTGATTGGAAGGCTGTTCCATAACTGTGGGGTTTATAAGAGAAACATCTGCCCCCTGCTGGAGTCTTCATTATTTGAGGAACCAAAAAATAGCCTGCACCTTTTGATCTAAGTAGGTGTGGAGGATCATCCTGGTACAGAAGTTCACTCAGATACTGCAGCGTGAGAGCGTTAAGTGCTTTATACGTCAGTAGTAGTATTTTATAATCAGTGTGAGATGGAATTGGGAGCAGTGTAGATTATTAAAACAGGGCTGATGTGATCATATTTTCTAGATCTAGTGAGGACTCTTGCTGCTGCATTCTGAACTAACTGAAGCTTATTTCTGCATGAACTCCAACACCCAGACAGTAAAGCGTTACAGTAGTCTAATCTAGATGTTACAAAAACATCTACTAGTTTTTCTGCATCCTGTAACGACATCATATTTCTAATTTTAGCAATATTTCTAAGGTGAAAGAAGGAGATCCTGGTGATATTATTCACGTGAGACTCAAAGGAAAGACTCGGGTCAATAATCACACCGAGGTCTTTGACTGCTGTACACACTGAAACAGAAACACCATCCAGAGATGCTACGGAATCGAAACAATTACTTCTAGCTGCATTTGGTCCTAGTAAAAGGGAAGTGGTACTGGAGCTCAGTGGTTATTATGTTGTTGTTGGCTTTTTGCTTCCAAGGTCATGAGTTCAAATCCCAGCACCACAAAGCTGCCCCTGCTGGACCCCTGATCAGGGCCCCTACCCCTGTGAGGTAAATGTAACTCGTTCTAGATGAAGGCGTCTGAAAAATGCTGTAAAAGTTTGACAAAAGGTTTTCCTGTAAAGTGTTTCAGCAGCGAGTCAGACAGCAAAGCCGCAGAAGAACAGGTAGTGAGTCTGTGTAAGCGATGACTTCACACATTATCAGGACCATGACCTATGCCTCTCCTTTCCAGCGCCACCTAATGGTCACAATTTCACTGTGAAGCACAGACAAAGCAAACATTTTGGCAACAAAAAACAAGTAAAGTAGCAACATATATATTTTGGGGGGATTTTATTGTATTAAAGCAGTGGTTCTCAAGTGGTTATTCCGCCGTCTAGTGGGCAATAAAAGCATAACAATTGAGGCACAATAAAGTCAGGATTTATAAAACGGTATTTATTTTTCGTTCTTTTTTAATCTTCATTCATTATTTTCTCTATTAAAAATATAAATAAAATAAAACTAATTAATGCAAGCAAACTAAAACATCAGTTATGGAACCAAACACACTTTTATAATCTTTATTTCTGAACTTAATACTATTTAATGGTTTTGATTTATAACTTCAATAAATTAGACATTTAAAATTAATTTAAGGTACATTTTAAACAGATACAAATATGTAATTAATCACGTTAACTCGTGAAAATCATGCGATTAACAGATTAAATAATTGAATCGATTAGCAGGTCTAATATTCATACATATGGTGTGGGAGGCCAAATCACAGCTCATCATGGGCCCTAAGTTGGTCCTCGCCATCTTAAACCATTCAACATGAAACGGAGATTTTCATATTTAATTCTTTTTATTAATAATTTTGTTACATTAAGATCCTAACTTTCTTTAATTTTTCCTTCTCGCGTATATTTAACATTTAAATGTTTTTAACATTAAATTCACACAATTCTAATGAATTCTTCCTCCTCCAACTGTAGAGGAAACACCTTGTGATTATTCTGAAGGTGGTGGTAAATAATATGCAGTTAAAACATTTCTGTTTCCTGGAAAAGGGCTCATTTTGAGCTGGTTGAAGTGAGTCACTGCGTTTTTGCAGGCTCAGGCTAAAAATATTTCTGTGTATAAAGTCATGGGTTTGACTTTGACAAACAACATCTAGAATCGTCGCTTCCCTCTAGATGGCGCTGCAGAAAGCTATTAACTTCTATAACTTCAGCCCTCTCCAATGCTCTGCTTATGAACACTCACGATTTACTTCATAAGCAAAACCCTCACCTTAATGCAGTTTTTTTAGAATCCTGCTCAGACCCACAACAGTACAATATGGTACAAAAAACATTTGTTGGTGGAAAGCTCATGTTGATGGTGCACCAGCACCAGGTTCCTCTCTTGTCAGCCAAGAACAGGAATCTGAAGCCATCATAGGCACAAACTCACTCAAAATGTTTTCCCAGTGATCTCATACCCGTTGGAAACTGCCCAAAGCTACATCACGTGGAGAGAGCTTGTGAGCTTGTGATAGACAAATGTGACTCTAGAGTTAATCATCTACTCAACCTCGGGTCACGGAGTCACTGTGAAGCAAATTATATAAACTCCTTATATAACATTCACCAAAGCAGTGCTGTGAGGAGAATTTCTGTTTATTAATATGCAGCAGCAAGTCAGAACTCGTACAACAAAGAAGATCAGATAACAGCTGAACCTGTTCCTTCAAAACAAGTTGGTTCATTTTTCTCAGAGTATGCTGACAATCAGAGCGACAGCGATTAAAATAATTGTGTTGAACAATTGATTTTTACGACATTAGCAAACAGCACGTAAGCCCAGGGGCAGATCTACTGGGGTGGCAACTACCACTCGAAGAAAAAGCATTGACAACCCACCTGCCACCCCAATCCCACCTGCCACCCCAGTCCCACCCGCCCCCCCAATCCCACCTGCCACCCCAATCCCACCTGCCACCCCAGTCCCACCTGCCACCCCAGTCCCACCTGCCACCCCAATGCCACCCGAATCCCACCTGCCATCCCAATGCCACCCCAATCCCACCTGCCACCCCAACACTGGTATCCAAACCCAATGTATAAAATATACATTTAATCAGTTTCCTCAACCGATTCACAGCGGCGCAGCTTAGATGTGATGACATAAGAAACCGTACACTCGTAAACAACACCATAAATCTTGTCTTTCTTTTAAAGCGGAATCCAAACAAACGACACTCATGTACTGCTTTGTTTTAGTGAATCACCTGATCAGACTGATCACAAACAAATCCCTCGTTCCAGCTCTTTTAACGAATCAAAGCATTTATAATAATATGCATGTAAGTAATTAAATGTTATTGTAGTTCATTCTAACGAGATCTTTGTGGATGACCTGTTTTCAGAAGAAGGTTTTTCTGTAGGTTGCTTCTTCAGGATTGTCCTGAATTTTCACAAGTGACATCATTTGCCAAAAACACATTTAAGGCTGTCCTGAAATCTACTGATTTAAACGTGCGTGTGCATGTATCTGTTGTGTTTTGTGCTTAATTCAACACTGAGGCTTTGTTTCTACATCTAATCTGCATTGTTTGTCATCACTTAGTAAATCAGACTCGGCACTTAAACTCTCTACAGGTTCGTGTAGGACTGAAGAAACAGAAGTTTAATATCCCGTACCTTCTCATTTAATCGACGTTTCTCCAAATCTAATCTACATTTAATATTTACAGACTGATATCAAAAATATGCACTCCAGTGTAAACACTGAATATCTCTATCATTCCATTATCATTCCACATGAACTATGCCAGGATGTTTGCTTAAGTGTTGCCACCCCTCATAATTCTCATGCCACCAATGGCCATCCCATAATAACTGTCTACACCTCCCGCTGTGTAGTTCTACTGGGTTTCTAAATAGATTATAACCTCAATGAATTCCAACAGAAAACAATGAAAATAAACAATGATGAGATAAAAAACTATTTGGAGATCAGCAAATCTGCAAAGCTACAAACATACTCAATGTATCTACCAGGATCAGGTTCCTGTGACCCATCCCTGGAGAAGGACCTCGGTTCTGCAAGCAAGCATCTGCTGACCAGGAGACCCAAACACCCCAGTCAGGTTCAGCTTGAAATAGTGGCATGGAGCCAGGAATGTAATGGAAAAGCGTTGGCATTTGTGGTTTTTCTGGAAGACCATGAGATTAAACAACATGAAAACCAATTGCATGGAACGGAAAGACATTTCTGCTGAATCACTTTATAGCTAATGGCATTATTACTCATATCAACATGTGACATTTAAAACAATTCTTCATTGCAAAAAAATAATTAAACCAGTTGTCAGAATCTGTCGAGTTTACATTTCTATTAAACGCTTTATTTTGTAAAATCATCTACTTTGCATCTTTGCACATCTTTCACATTCATAACTTCTGCACTTCTGTGTATTCCACCCAAAATGATACTGTATATATAATTATTGATATAAGTGTAAACATAAGTGCATAAGTGTGTACACTTTAATAACTGGTGATGTTCCTGTGTTCACAATCAATCACATTCATACTGATGTTTAATAGGTATCAGTTCACACCTGCCATCATTTACATGCCTCTGATGGACCCCAAATAAGTTTCCGCTGTTCAGCATATTGTTCAAAAGTGTCAGTCAGGAGAAGGGTGGAAAAGAATTTTGAGGGATAAGATATTCCATGGAACACAGTGAAGACACGGAATCAACAACAAACAAAGAAAATATGGTGCAACAGTGACTTTAGCAATAACTGGATGTCCCACAAAAAAATTCATGAAAAAAAAACAAAAAAACAAAAAAACTAGTCCGGAGCTGCAGGAATTCCAGTCAAGTACTGGCTGTGTAGTAGATGGATAGATACAATCTTCACTTTTTCTTACCGAGAGAAACATCCAAACTCGGCTAAATTTAGCCAAAGCACATTTGTCTTCAAAAACATGTGGGAAAATGTGTTATGGTCTGATTAAACTAAGGTTGAACTTCCTGGTGCAAAGGTATGTTTGGTGCAAAAAAACAAATCACATCACCAAAAGGCAGAGGAGTAAAAGTCCACACCTCCTTCACTGCGTAGACGTGCAGATACTGTGGTTTTAATGATTCTGTTCAAAGCTGAAGTTCTGACTGCACTTTTTCACAGTAAAACGTTGTTCTTGAGTAAAAACTAGTGATTATTACTAGATGTTTTAGTGTCACGCTGAACTGAACCTCATCATATTAATATCAGGGCTGTCAATCAATTCAAATATTTAATCACCATTAATCACATGATTGTCAAGAGTTTACTCACAATTAATCACAACCTAATCACACGTTTGTATCTGTTCTAAATGTTCCTTAATTTACTACTTTTCATGTTTTTTAATACTCTAATCAACATGGACATAAAGGCATATTGATGCTTTATGTAAATGCATGTTTATTATTAGTGAAACTGAACTCAACATGGAGCATGAGGACTAAATATTCTTGTAAAAGTTTAAAAGTAATTTTACTGTTTTAGATGACGTAAATCATCAGGACACCAAATGGAGCCTTTGCTATGTTTCCACAGGGATGGTTAATAAGGTGACACCGGAGACTTGACAGTTTTTTTTGCAAAATAGAGTGGCAAATATTACCGTCAAGATGTTCCATGCTGATAAACTCATACCCCAAAAAGACTGAGAGCCGCACTAAAATCGAAATGTGCTTCAACAGAGTGAGTTTAAGTGTGTGCATGTTTACACAAAATCGATTTCAGGGTGCTTTTGAATTGAATTTGTACAGGCACATTAAAGGTCTCATTTTTTAACGTCACAGAAACCTGGCATTTAATCTACTCTACTTTTATCTAATGGAAAAGTCGGAGTGGATAAAGAAGCATTGTGATGTGTTTTTCGGACTAAAAACTCTCAGACAGACAAAACACTCTGCCTCGGTTTGTTGTTGTGATGAAAGATTCGAGCTGAACTGATAGCAGGACGCCAAGAACTTCCAGGTAAAACCTTTGATTTTGATTCTGACCTTTGATTTTCTGCACTGCATTGTGTTTGTTTATATGAACTCCTGGTTCTAGATTTTATACTCCTCCTTGCACAGTACTGTATATTCAGAGGAAACAGATTTACTGGTCATGCTCTCTTGTGTTATGTGTTTTGTCTTGTGTTGTCTGTCTGTCTATACTGTTTTTCGTCTGCACTGTTTTTCGTCTGCACTGTTTTTCGTCTGCACTGTTTGCACTCGATGCACTTTATGTAGCTCGTATTGTGTTAAAGCTCTATGTTGTTGTTTAGTGTAGCACCAGGGTTCTGCAGGAACGTCGTCTCGTTTTTACTGTGTACTGTAGAAATTGACTTGATTCACGTTTGACCGGTGGGTCCACATTCTTTATGGACTATTTTATGGAGGAAAAAAAAGAACATTGATTAAACTTCAGATTTGAGTTTTCTTTGGGTGAGGTGATGTTTGTGTGTGTCGTCTAAACTGCTCATCTTGTGGTCTGAAAAAAACAGGATTTATCTGTTGTGATTCCTCGACTCAAATACTCAAGGTTACCTTTGGGAACTCGAGCTGCGTTGGAATGCAGGGGCGTTCCCGAAGCGTTATGACACAGCGTCTCATCCCCTCAGGGAACTCGGGTAACGTTCGTAACCTAGATACCTAAACTTCCTGCAACATAAAACATTATTAAATATTTTATTGTTTTTGAAAACTGAAAGATTTTCAACATGAGAAACTCAAATCAAACTACAGAACAACTTCTGAATAAAAACAACTTCTGAATAAAAACTTAAGTATTTAATATAAAAAACAAAGTTTCAGAAAATTATAACTGGATAATGTTTGGAAAGTGTGTGGCTTTTATCATTTATTATTGGGTTGTAAATAAACGTAACCAAACACAAGCATTTGGAATCAATAAAACGAATGAACAAGTCCTAAGTGTGATTATTAAACATCTTCTTACTGGGCAACTTTAAAACCAGTTATTACAGCAACAATAAAGTCTTAAAAGATACACGGCCTCAAAAGATGTTCCTGATGGTGATGAAGCTCAATTTGAAGGTGAAAATGACTAACGTTAAGTTTTACTAAGTATCAATAATCTACACAATCTGCTCCTGCGTATTTTTTTATTCTTCAAATAAGATCAACAGATTTTTATGGCTAGGAATAAGATTGTAAGTCTTGACGAGATGAGATGTGCAGATGATCACGCAGCTTCTCTATAAGCTTCCATCATCTTTTACAACGTTTCTGATGCACTATAACCCAATTTCACACCCGTACCGCCAAACTCGCTTCTTTTTCTTCAGCAGGTTTTCACAGAAACATGTCTGTGATCTTGATCAGCTTCTCTCTTCTTTATTCTCGTAATATTCTGAAAAACCTCATGTGGTACACTGTAAACCTCAGTTGAGAATGTCATCATCCTGGGATTCCTCATCAAACTGTGACACACATATGTGTAAGTGTACTGTAATGTTCACACCCCAGAGAAGGAACCAGCAGGAAGAACATTGCAGTTTTTCTCAGCTGCTTTGGAGCATTTCTCGAAACCTCCTTAAAACCAGGAAGTGCATTCCTCAAAACTATTTGTACAAACAGCACAACACACTGGATTCCCTGCAAAAACCTGAACTTTTCTCTAAAATCCTCAGTTCATCTGTGAGACATCAGTGTTTGTGTGAATGATCATCTCAGTACCATCACAATCACGAGTCCTTTTCGTTATCGTTCACAAACACAAAGTTTAGGTGCCGGGTTTCAGTATTTCTGAGAGAAACTACGGTTTGGATGAAAGTGACTGAAAATCTACAAGTTAGAATTTCTTCTGTATGAACTTTATGAAGTTCAGCAGCACAAATGGATTTATATGAGTGTGTATTTGATTTATGTTGATTGTAGGAGACCAGACAGGATTCACACTTTTACTGCTCTGTATTAGTGTTCATTCATTTCCTGCTTCATCCATTTACAGAAATTATAATTCTGTGTTTTGCTCAGTTACCAACTGAATGTTCAAGAGATTCACCTTTGACCTGTTTTAGAGAACTGGTTGATTATTGGTTGATCTGATGACGATATTTTTAATTAGTTTTGTATTAATATATATATATTATATAGTACAGACCAAAAGTTTTGGACACACCTTCTCATTCAAAGGGTTTTCTTTATTTTCATGACTATGAAAATTGTAGAGTCACACTGAAGGCATCAAGGGCTATTTGACCAAGAAGGAGAGTGATGAGGTGCTGCACCAGATGACCTGGCCTCCACAGTCACCAGACCTGAACCCAATCGAGATGGTTTAGGGGTGAGCTGGACCGCAGAGTGAAGGCAAAAGGGCCAACAAGTGCCAAGCATCTCTCGGGGAACTCCTTCAAGACTGTTGGAAGACCATTTCAGGTGACTACCTCTTGAAGCTCATCAAGAGAACGCCAAGAGTGTGCAAAGCAGTAATCAAAGCAAAAGGTGGCGACTTTGAAGAACCTACAATATGAGATTTTTCAGTTGTTTCACACTTTTGTGTTATGTATATAATTCCATCTATAATTCCACATGTGTTCATTCATAGTTTTGATGCCTTCAGTGTGAATCTACAATTTTCATAGTCATGAAAATAAAGAAAACTCTTTGAATGAGAAGGCGTGTCCAAACTTTTGGTCTGTACTGTATATATATATATTTATATATTTATATATTTATATTAGGCTGTCAAAATTCTAATTATTGTAAACGGCACTAAATGTATTAACACACTATCAATTCAGCACGCATTTCTGTTTTTACCATTTTTATTAAAAAAAATGTAAATACATAAATAAATAACTAAATATAAAAGAGGCAAAACATACACTTATTCACGATGTCCCTTCTTTACTTAAATATAAAATAAATAAATAAACTCCATCGAAAAATATTTTTAATTAGTAAACTTTTGTTTTATTTCTGCGCCAAGTCTCAAATCAAACACCAAATCCGCCATGTTTTACACAATTAATCCTCTGGGGGGCGTTTTGTGGGTTTTTCCCTCATATAAGCGAAAAATAACTTAAGCTACTGTCTTTATTGATCGTACAGATAAAAACAATACATCATTCAAATCTGTAAAATGTCTATGATTATATATATAAAAGCTTCTTAACTTGAAGAGGTGCAGTTTCTCTGGTATCACCTGTGGTAGATGCCAAACTGCATTTCGTTGCTGTGTACCTGTCCAATACAATGACAATAAAGTTCTTTCTTTCTTTCTTTCTTTCTTTCTTTCTTTCTTTCTTT
>MU551739.1:47142-72142 GCA_024362625.1 Silurus asotus
CTATCTATCTATCTATCTATCTATCTATCTATCTATCTATCTATCTATCACATATTAATATGATGTGAGGTCAGGTAACAGCTAAAACAGGTAGAAGTAATAACTACTTTTTACTGAAGAACATGTCTGAGCCAAAACTTCTTTACTTTCACTTGAGTAAAAAAAAAGTTTAATCAGTACTTCAACTTTAACCCGAGTATTCTGCACTTCTACTGAAGTAAAGGACGTGTGTACTTTTGCCTCCTCTGGAGAATCAGTATAATATCATTTGATAACATAAATGTAAATAATTGATAATGTAGGAAACAGCAGATACATAATCAATTAAATAAATATACCAAAGCATTCGCAATTGGTTTATTGTCTGTTACACAACAGACGTCACAACAGAACTACATCAAATTTCCTGGTTACACAATCAGCACTTTTTCTCTCTGCAGAATAAAACAAAAGGTTTTCTTTCTTCCTTGTAGCATCTCAGGGTGTTTTTCCCTCCATCACCTCTGAATCACTCATAGCTATCAGTTTCATGCCAAGCCCTTCATGATGTTCTACTGGAATCGATCCACCTCTAGATCCCATCAATATGATGCAACATTTACAGAAATCATCAGTGTGACTGAGAAGTGCAGTAGATCAGAGCTGCATCACACACAGGATCTCCTACAGTCACAATAAACATCACTAACACAACAAACACAATGATCACAATTCAACATGTCTCCTTTCACTGGAGCCACAACTGCACCTCCACATACATCACCTCCAGCAGAAACACACACACACACACACACACACACACACACACACACACACCTACACACACACACCTCCACACACATCATCTCCAGCAGAAGCACCAAGATTCACCTCCTCACACACACAAATTGTTTGTTTTTGTGTAAATTCTACAGAAAAGAAAACACAAAAGTATAAACGGTTCATGAAAAAAGTGTAATAACTGTTTTAAACTGTTTTGGTGACTTTTCCTCACGATGTTCAGCTTTTCTTGAAAAGTCCGTCTCATAAATGTCTTTGTAAGTGGTTCTGTGAACAAATTAGTTTCTTCTCCTCCGTCGTAAAATGAAGAGAAGAGAATATTGGGAATTACTGAACACAAATTCATGGAAAAATATATTAAAATGTAAGTCAGAGTCGGAGTGAACATTCCTCCCAGTGCTAATGCTAAGGCGGCACTGTGTGAACTCTACTGCGCTATTAGCGACCTGCAGAATGTTCACCTTGACGGATTGTTTATTATCGCCGGAGATTTCAACCATGCGAATCTCAGGACTGTGCTTCAGCATGTGGACTTTGCAACGAGAGAAGCGAACACGCTGGATCTTGTTTACACAAACATCCCTGGCGCGTATCGTGCGGAGCCCCGCCCCCATACTCAGACCACTGCTCTGTTATGTTAATTCGAGCATACAGACCGCTCATCAGACGCTCTAAACCGGTTCTGAAACAGGTGAAAACCTGGCCTGAAGGAGCTACTTCTGCTCATCAGGACTGTTTTGAGTGCACTGACTGGGACATGTTTAGAGAGGCTGCAACCAACGGCGATTCCATCAACTTGGAGGAGTACACGTCATCAGTGACCAGCTACATCAGCAAGTGCGTTGATGATGTGACCATCTCCAAGACCATCACTACACGCTCCAACCAGAAGCCGAGGATGACTGCAAATGTGCGTGTGCTGCTGAAACAAAGAGACAAACTGTCCAGTGTCATCAGAGAGGCGAAGTGCGCACACACCAAGAAAATCCACGACCACTTCCAGGACAGTGGAGACACCCGGCGCATGTGGCAGGGCATCCAGGCGATCACAAATTACAAGACCACATCAGCCACTTGTGACCGTGACGCCTCCCTCCCAGATGCGCTGAACAACTTCTACGCCCAGTTTGAGGTACAGAACAACGTGAAGTCGAGGAAGACCATCCCTCCTCCCAGTGACCAGGTGCTCTGTTGAAACACAGCTGAAGTGTGGGAAACTCTATGCAGAGTTAACCCACGGAAGTTTGCTGGACCTGACAACATTCCTGGCAGAGTGCTCAGGAAATGTGCAGAACAGCTAGCGGGTGTCTTTACTGAAATCTTCAACATCTCCCTGAGCAGTAACATTGTTCCCACATGCTTCAAGACAACGACCACCATTCCTGTGCCGAAGAAGTCTACAATATCCTGCCTCAATGACCATCGTCCCTTACTCCCATCGTAATGAAGTGCTTCGAGAGGCTCGTCATGAGGCACATTAAGACACAGCTTCCACCATCCCTGGACCCCATGCAGTTTGCGTATCGTCCAAACCGTTCCACAGACGATGCCATCTCCACAACCCTCCATCTGGTCCTCACCCACCTGGATAACAAGGACTCATATGTACGAATGCTGTTCATTGACTTCAGCTCAGCATTCAACACAATCATTCCTCAGCACCTGATCCTGACCTGAACACCTCTCTCTGCAACTGGATCCTGGACTTCCTGACTGAGAGACCGCAGTCAGTCTCGATCGGGAACAGCGTCTCCAGCACCACCACACTGAGACTGGGGCCCCCCAGGGCTGTGTGCTCAGTCCACTGCTGTTCACTTCGCTGACTCACGACTGTGCACCAACGCACAGCTTAAATCATATTATTAAGTTTGCTGATGACACGACCGTGGTGGGTCTAATCAGCAAGAACGACGAGTCAGCATACAGAGAGGAGGTGCAACGGTTAACTGCCTGGTGTGGAGCAAACAACCTCTAAACATCGACAAAACGAAAGAGATGGTTGTGGACTTCAGGAGAGCACAGAGCGACCAAGCTCCACTGATTATTGATGGATCCTCAGTGGAGATCGTCAAGAGCACCAAATTCCTTGGTGTTCATCTGGCGGATAACCTCACCTGGTCACTTAACACCAGCTCCATCACCAAAAAAGCCCAGCAGCGTCTCTACTTCCTGAGAAGGCTGAGAAAAGCCCATCTTCCTCCACCCATCCTGTCCATGTTCTACAGAGGGACCATTAAGAGCATCGTGAGCACCTGCATCACCTCCCGGTTTGGGAACTGCACCATCTCGGATCGCAAGACCCTACAGAGGATAGTGGGGACAGCTGAGAAGATCAGCGGCGTCTCTATCCTCTATATTATGCACATTTACACCACACGCTGCATCCGCAAATCACACAGCATTGTGGACAATCACACACACCCGTCACACACATACTTCACCCTCCTGCTGTCAGGAAAATGGTTCCGAAGCATTCGGGCCGTCACATCCAGACTGTGCAACAGCTTTTTCCCGCAAGCAATCAGGATACTTAATACACAGAACTAAAAGGAAACTCACACACACACACACACACACACACACACACACACACGCACACACACACACACACACACACACAAATGTGTGTTATTAAACTATACAACCTGGTCTTAACACTTAACACACACTCATCACTCAACTCAATCCATTCAATCCACCATCATCTATTTATTAATATTTAGATTTGACTGTACTGCAACGTTTGAATGTTGTTTTTGCACCTTTCACTGTATTACTGTTTACATGCCGTCTTCTGCACCTTCGACTTTATTATACTATACTACACTGTTTACATGCTGTCTTTTGACCGCTGCTGTATTTGTGTTTTATATTCACTCTCGGGTTTCTACAGTTCACAGTGTACAGCAGGTTTACTGGTCGGCGCTGTCTTGGTCTTGTGTCCTGTCTTGTCTTGTCTTGTCTGAACTGTTTTTTGTCTGCACTGTTTGCACCAGGTTGCACTCGATGCACTTTATGTAGCTTGTGTTGTGTTGTAGCTAATGTAGTTTATGTTGTTGTTTAGTGTAGCACCAGGGTTCCGGAGGAACGTTGTCTAGTTTTTACTGTGTGTAGTAGAAATGACAATAAACGCCTCTTGACTTGACTCTTGATTCTGATAGAGTTTAGATCTGCAGACTTGCTGATCCTGATGGCCTTCTAATGTTATACAACTGGAATACAGTTGCAGTGTTTTTTAGTCAGTAACTTCACATCTTTGTCATAAAGAACAAAGGTGATGATTGTTGCCCTGATTTCTACAACTTCATTTCTGTTTGTTTTGATGTTTTTGCAGACACTTGTACAGGATGTGGAAGTTTTTAGATTTTCTCCCTCTGACATAATCACTGCTCCAGAAACCATTTGGTGTACAGTTAAGAAGAAAATGTAATTTTACTCAAGTGAAAGTTTAACGTGACACTTTTACTGCAGTAATATTTTATCGAGTGGATCTGCTTCACCCACAGGGTTTGTGTGAGTATTGGAACAGGTTTTTCTTGACACTCAGGTGTGCTACTTTTAATTGACTAATAATTAAACATTGAACAGCTCAGAATTAGTAGTGAAGGGTCTGTTAATGTCTTGCCTGTCAATCAAAAGGTGAGATTGGTGTTTAAGTACAGATTTACTACAATGAGGACGTTGAAGAGACAAAATACAACAGAAATACAGCAGGAAAACCAGATACACACAATCGGACCGAGACCCGGAAACAACAATCAGACTGACAAACCTGAGACAATGATATGAATGCAGGGTGGAACTAAATACCTGTGCTTATTCAAAAGAAAACAGTGAACCAGGTGTGTGTGTGTGTGTGTGTGTGTGTGTGTGATTTACTGATATATAACAAGGTCATCTGACAATGGAATTGTATTATCTGCTGGGAAAACTAACTAGTCCTCTTCTTCTTCTCCTTCTTCTTCTTCTTTCAGCCCATGTCTGCTACCTCCAGCTCCACTTCCTGTCTTTTACTCAATGCCACTGTCTCTAATCCATACAACATCTCAGGTCTCACCACAGTCCTATAAACTTTCCCTTTCACTCTCACAGATACTCTTCTATCACAAATCACTCCTGCTATCACTCTTCTCCACCCACTCCACCCTGCCTGCACTCTTTTCTTCACTCCTCTAACACACTCTCCATTACTTTACACTGTTGACCCCAGGTACCTGAACTCCTCCACCTTCTCCACCTCTTCTCCCTGCAACTGCACCCCTCCACTGCCCTCCCTCTCATTCACACACATGTACTCTGTCTTACTCCTACTGACTTTCATTCCCCTTCTCTCCAGCATGTACCTCCACCTCTCCAGGCTCTTCTCCACCTGCTCCCTACTCTCACCACAAATCACAATATCATCTGTAAACATCATAGTCCACGGAGACTCCTGTCTGACCTCGTCCTTCAACCTGTCCATCACTACTGCAAACAGGAAAGGGCTCAGAGCCGATCCTTGATGCAGTCCAAACTCCACCTTGAACCGGTCTGTCGTTTCTACTGCACACTTCATTGCTGTCACACTGTCCTCAAACATGTCCTGCACCACCCTCACATACTTCTCTGACACACCAGACTTTCTCATACAATACCACAAATTCTCTCTCCACCCTGTCGTTCGCTTTCTCTGAATCCACAAACACACAATGCAGCTCCTTCTGACCTTCTCTATACTTCTCCATCAACATTCTCAAAGCAAATAATGCGTCTGTGGTGCTCTTCCTCAGCATGAAACCATACTGCTGCTCACAGATGGTCACCTCTTCTCTCAGCCTGGCTTCCACTACTCTTTCCCAGAACTTCAACTTAATCAACTTAATTCTCCTGTAGTTACTGCAGGTCTGCACATCTCCCTTATTCTTAAAGATCAGTACCAGCACACTCCTTCTCCATTCCTCAGGCATCTTCTCACCTTCCAAAATCCTGTTAAACAATCTGGGTAAAACACCACTGGGAAAACTAATGCACTGTTCCTAATCCTAGTTAACATTTCACAATCCTGAAAGCGTGTAGGTGGAAGCAAGAAGACAGAGTGTTTCTTCAGAATGTGTTAGTATGATATCACCTGGGAGAAGCTTGTGGTGATCTTCAGATTATGAGGAAGACCTGGTGAGAATCTGGGAAAATAAATAATAAACCCCAAATTAGATAGAAAAGGGTCATGCGCACTGGGGGTACTGGAGTTTCGGCGGGTTTTTCTGGAGTTTTCCATGTCATGTGTCAGCGGTGTGTAATAAAGTTGGGTTTATTGTATTGTTCAGTGTTTAGATGAAACCTGCACAAACACTCCCTCACACTCATTACAGTGTTTACAGCAGTGGTTCCCAACCTGGGGGTCCCAACTCCCTCTAGGGGTTTACTAAAGATAAATAAAATATTAATTATATTTTAAAAGGATAGATTTGTTTCATATTTACATTAACAGATAAAAATGTGCTGCTGTTATTTGTTCATCAGGTTTTGTGGCTAATTGTTAGCATTCTTCTGTTTTTGTATTTAATAAAAATGCATACTACTGACCTTTCACATCGAATGAAATGTGACTGCCACTGTGTCTTATCACGTATGGCACTTAAAAACCTCCCATGGAGACCAGAGAACAAAAAGAAAACACACAAATACTACACACATCTATTCCACTCTATTCGACATTTTCTAGCCAGAGGCAAAGTCTCCAACCCACTGATTCAGATCCTCTTTCTGTGGACAGTTTCTGTCAGATCATCAGATTGGAGATGTTTAGCTGCTTGAAAACATTCACTCTTTCACTCTTTCACTCTTTCACTTTTTCACTCTTTCACTTTTTCACTCTTTTACAGCTTCATGTGGTTTGAATTAAAGTGCAATAGATTTTTCCTCTTGTTTTTTTTTCTCTCTCAATGCACAGTAAATTGTATTAAATCTTATCTGATAAACAAAAATGGAACTGAATTATAAGTGGATCTTGTTAAAATGTCTACAAAAAGCTCTCAGATATAAAGTTATAAAGTTTAATAAAACCTTTTATATTGTTTTATTATTCCCAGTAATTCCTTTGTTTTTTCTGGATTTTGCGGAACACATCCAACCAGCTGCATAAAGTGTGGAAAAAGTGTGTAATGAATGTAACTGTCTCGGCTGTGTGTCAAAAACAAAACACAATACATGCTAAGCTGGTTCCTTTCGCCTGCCAGTTTTCCTCTGAAGTCTCTAAATGTTCTTCAGAATTCAACCCTGCCTTTTTTCTCCAGGGTGCAATCAGATCATTTGAGGAAACTGTCGAAGCGGTGACTCACCTCTGTCAGGTGCACTGATGCAGCAAGTGTGGATTTTACAGGGAAATCAAATAAAATCTTGTGTTTAACTATCAGAAACTTGTGTGAAGACTGAGGACGTTGTCTTAATATCTGCACGTTTATGACTACGGTGATAAAACAGCACCACCCACGCTCCATAACTCATCAATATTCATCTGAACGCAGGAGAGCTTTCTAAATCTTATCTGGAAAAGTAAAACATCATGTCAAAACAAGCAGACCTTCAGCCCAGAAGTTCTGAACTCATTCTCGCACTCACAGGGGTTTAAATGTCCTTCAGAAGTCTTGGGACAGAGACGCTTCTTCTGTTGTTTTTGCTACACAAGGAATGTGTTTCGATTTAAAATCAGAAGATGGATATGAGATTATAGATCAGAATTGCACTGTTCCTGATTGCCAAATAGGAATGGCATAATATTTGGCCAAAAATATCTGGACACCTGATTTTTTTTCAGCCACGTGTTCCAGAACAAATTCAGAGGCACATGTTGTATCAGACGTCTTTGGATGAATTTTGGTAGCATGAAATTTTCCCTTCACTCGAACTAGAAGAACTAAACCTGTTCCAGGATGTAAATGTGCACAAAGCCAGCTCCATGAAGATCTCCTGCTGTAGATCTCCAGGCCTCCACACCTCTCACCTACAGAACATCAGTACCTGACTTTACTAACACACATTCTTCCGGCTGTTTAAGCTTCAAATCTCCACAAAATAAAGTGGAACATCTTACATTTACATTTACAGCGTTTAGCAGACGTCCGTGTGCAGAACCACGTACAAACGTGCTTTGAGTCTCCATCAATAAATAAATCTACACTGGAACACTGATTACAAACTTCAGATAAATCAGAC
The DNA here is from genome assembly GCA_024362625.1 of Silurus asotus. Taxonomy (NCBI): domain Eukaryota; kingdom Metazoa; phylum Chordata; class Actinopteri; order Siluriformes; family Siluridae; genus Silurus; species Silurus asotus. The sequence continues at coordinate 55,114 of MU551739.1, forward strand.
TACACTCTGATTAGAGTTTATTTTGTTTGCTTTTAAACAAAACAAACTTGGAAAGTCTTGGATTAAGTGTTTCAGGAAGATGAAGGTCTTCACCTGTAGATAGCCAGGACTCTGCTGTTCAGATCTAAGGGAAGTTCATTCCACCACCCCAGTGCCAGAAGAGAGAAGAGAAAAGGTGGTACCAGTGGAAGAGTGCTGAAGGATCTCAGACAGCGTGGTGCAGTGTGAGGTGTGATGAGGGTCTCTGAGGTGAGATGGTGCAGGACCATCTTCAGCTTTGTAGGTGAACATCAGTGTTTCGAATCTGATGTCTCTCAGCCTGGCTTCACTACTCTTTCCTACAGCTTCATGGTTTATGAACTGAACACGCTCACACTTATTTCAGTGTTTACAGCAGTGGTTCCCAACCTGGGGGTCACGACCTCCTCTAGGGGTCACTAAAGACAAATAAAATAATGATTATATTATTATTATATAGATTGGTTTATTATGTACATTATCAGAATAAAATGTGCTGCTGGTATTTGTTCATCAGGTTTAGAAAAAAAATCCTTTTGAATAGTTGCAAGTTGTGGCTAATTTTAGCATTCTGCTGTTTTTGCATTTATTAAAAATGCATACTGCTGACTGTCACATTTAATGAAATGTGTCTGCTACTGTGTCTGAATTGGGGGTGGGGGTCATTTTAAATGTTAAAATAGAGGACTTCTGAAAAAAAGGTCTGGAACCACTGATCTACATGTAAAGCTGCTTTTTGTGTCTTACCAGGTAACCTGTCCTCTTTTTCCTAATGTTCCTTTTTTTGTTCTTGTCCTTTTTGCTTTCCCTGTATATGGGAGAGAAGTAAGATCGTGCCACCAGCACTTGTCCAGAACCAGTACAAGAAACCGCAGTGCAGATGCCGACGGGTTCCACGTGCAGTAAAAAGGTTCCACCCTTCGTTTGAAAGAAAACCTTCAATCTGCTTCAGGTTTTTTTTCCACCGGAAAAATGACAAAAACTGTAGAAATTCAAAGCAATATTTGTGCGAATCCTGAGGGTATGATTCAGGACGAATTTAATTATGACACATTTAAAAAATATATGTTTGTCACATACGTACTACATGCAGTGAAATGCTTTTTACAACGGTCTGGCATGAGGGAATAGGATGGGGAGAAAAATAAACCAAGAAAAAGAAGACAGATAAATAAAGAGCAGTCATTGTCCTTAAAGTGCGGGATGGTGTGGTGCAAAGCGAACGTGCGTGGTGTGGTGTGGTAACCGTGTACAGGATGGTGTGGTATGAAGTGACTGTGTGCGGTGTGGTGTGGTACAAAGTGACTGTGTGGGGTATGGTGTGGTATAAAGTAAATGTGTGTGGTATGGTTTTGTATAAAGTGACCGTGTGCGGTGTGATGTGGTACAAAGCAAACATGTGCGGGAGGGTGTGGCATAAAGTGACCGTGTGCGGTGTGGTGTGGTACAAAGCGGCCGTGTGCGGTATGGTGCGGTATGGTGCGGTATAAATTGACCATGTGCGGTGTGGTGTAAAGTGACCGTGTGCGGTGTGATGTGGTATAAAGCGAACGTGAGAGGGATGGTGTGGTACAAAGTGACCGTGTGTTGTTGTGTGGTATAAAGCGAACGTGTGCGGAATGGTGCAGTATAAGGGACCGTGTGCAGTATGGCGTGGTGTAAAGGTGTTACAAAGAACATATTTACATTTAATCACCACATTATCTTTGTAAAGCTGCTTTAAGACAATGATAATTGTTAAAAGCGCTATACAAATAAACATGAATTGAATTGAATTGAATTAAAGCGACAGTGTGCGGTGTGGTATAAAGTGGCCGTGTGCAGCACGGCATGGTATAAAGTGATCGTGTGCGGTGTGGCGTGGTATAAAGTGACCATGTGTGGTGTGGTATAAAACGGCCGTGAGCGTTATGGTGTGGTATAAAGTGACCGTGTGCGGTATGACGTGGTATAAAGTGACAGTGTGCCGTGTGGTGTGGTATAAAGTGACCGTGTGTGGTATGGTGCGGTGTGGTGTGGTATAAAGTGAATGTGTGCGAGACGGTGTGATATAAAGCGACAGTGTGCGGTGTGGTATAAAGCGACCGTGTGCGGTATGGTTTGATATAAAGTGACCGTGTGCAGTATGGTGTGGTATAAAGCGGACGTGTACGGTATGGTGTGGTATAAAGTAGCTGGTGCGGTGCGATGAAGTATAAAAAGACCGTGTGCGTTATGATTTGGTATAAAGTGACCGTGTGCGGTGTGGTATAAAGTAAACGTGTGGGGGATGGCGTGGTATAAAGTGGCCGTGTGCGGTGTGATGTGGTATAAAGCGAACGTGTGTGGTGTGGTATAAAGTTACCGTGTGCGGGATGGTGTGGTATGAAGTGACTGTTTGCGGTATGGTGTGGTATAAACCGGTCGTGTGCGGTGTGGTGTGGTATAAAGTGAAGGTGTGCAGTGTGGTGTGGTAAAAAGTTAATTTTGTGCGGGACGGTGTGGTATAAAGTAACCATGTGCGGTGTGGTATAAAGTCACCGTGAGCGTTATGGTGTGGTATAAAGTGACCGTGTGCGGTATGGTGTGGTATAAAGTGACCGTGTGCGGTATGGTGTGGTATAAAGTGACCGTGTGTGATATGGCGTGGTATAAAGCGACCGTGAGCGTTATAGTGTGGTATAAAGTGACGGTGTGTGGTGTGGTGTGGTATGGTGTGGTATAAAGTGACCGTTTGCAGTGTGGTATAAAGTGACCGTGTGCAGTATGGTGTGGTATGAAGTGACCGTGTGCGGTGTGGTGTGGTATGGTGTGGTATAAAGTGACCGTTTGCAGTGTGGTATAAAGTGACCGTGTGCAGTATGGTGTGGTATGAAGTGACCGTGTGCGGTGTGGTGTGGTATGGTGTGGTATAAAGTGACCGTTTGCAGTGTGGTATAAAGTGACCGTGTGCAGTATGGTGTGGTATGAAGTGACCGTGTGCGGTGTGGTGTGGTATAAATCGGCCGTGTGCGTTATGGTGTGGTATAAAGTGACCGTGTGCGTTATAAAGTTCGTTTATTAAATTAGTTTATTTTTTCTTCAGTCATTCAAACATAATAACATACAGAAACAGAATGTTTATAGTACAGCTGTGACTGAGGGGGTTTAGGCGGAAGTAAAACACTTATTGATGCCTAACCCTATTTACCACCAGTTATAAATACCCAACATGAGGCAACAATAATCAGTAAGCAGCAAAGTGAAAACAGATATAAGAATATTACAAGATATATATGAACAGCATATACAGATAACATATTAATACAAATATTTTTCAAATATAAGCCTTTACTAATAACATTACACACATCACCTTGTCTATTATCCTCTAAACATTCCATTACCCGAATACTGCCATGTATCATTACATAATACATACACTCTATAAAGTATGAAGTGACTGTGTGCGGTGTGGTGTGGTAAAAAGTGACCATGTGCGGTGTGGTGTGGTATAAAGTGATTGTGTGCGGTGTGGTGTGGTATAAAGCAACTGTGTGTGGTATGGTGTGGTATAAAGTGACAGTGTGCAGTGTGGTGTAATATAAAGTGAATGTGTGTGGTATAAAGTGACCGTGTGCGATGTGGTGCGGTATAAAGCGACCGTGTGTGGTACGGTGTGGTATAAAGTAACAGTGTGCGGGATAGTGTGGTGTGGTATAAAGCGACCGTGTGCGGTATGGTGTGGTATAACGTCACAGTGTGCAGGATGGTGTGGCATGAATTGAATGTGTGCGGTGTTGTGTGGTATAAAGGGAAACGTGTGTGGGATGGTGTGGTTTAAAGTGACCATGTGCAATGTGGTGTGGTATACAGTGGCAATGTGCGGTGTGGTAGAAAGTGACTGCGTGCGATGTGGTGTGGTATAAAGCGAACGTGTGCGGGATGTCGTGGTACAAAGCGGCCATGTGCGCTGTGGCGTGGTATTAAGTGACCGTGTGTGGTGTGGCGTGGTATAAAGTGAGTGTGTGTGGCGTGGTGTGGTAAAAAGTGGCTGTGTGCGGTGTGGTGTAGTAAAAAGTGATTGTGTGTGGTGTGGTGTGGTAAAAAGTGATTGTGTGCGGGGTGGTGTGGTATAAAGTGACGTGTGCAGTCTGGTGTGGTATAAAGTGACTGTGTGCGGCATGGTGTGGTAAAAAGTGACCGTGTGCGGTGTGGTGTGGTATAAAGTGACCGTGTGCGGGGTGGTGTGGTATAAAGTGACGTGTGCAGTCTGGTGTGGTATAAAGTGACTGTGCGCGGGGTGGTGTGGTATAAAGTGACGTGTGCAGTCTGGTGTGGTATAAAGTGACTGTGTGCGGCGTGGTGTGGTAAAAAGTGACCGTGTGAGGTGTGGTGTGGTATAAAGTGACCGTGTGCGGGGTGGTGTGATATAAAGTGACTTGTGCAGTCTGGTGTGGTATAAAGTGACTGTGTGCGGGGTGGTGTGGTATAAAGTGACGTGTGCAGTCTGGTGTGGTATAAAGTGGCAGTGTGCGGGGTGGTATGGTATGAAGTGGCCGTGTGCGTTGTGGTGCGGTATAAAGTGAATGTGTGCGGTGTGGTGCGGTAAAAAGTGATTGTGTGCAGTGTGGCGTGGTGTAAAGTGATTGTGTGCGGCGTGGCATGGCGTAGTATAAAGTGGCAGTGTGCGGGGTGGTGTGGTATAAAGTGGCAGTGTGTGGGGTGGTGTGGCATGAAGTGGCCGTGTGCGGTGTGGTGCGGTATAAAGTGACCGTGTGCGGTGTGGTGCGGTATAAAGTGAACATGTGCGGTGTGGTATAAAGTGACCGTGTGCGGTTCGGTGTGGTATAAAGTGACAGTGTGCAGTGTGGTGTGATATAAAGTGAATGTGTGTGGGACGGTGTGGTATAAGGTGACCGTGTGCGGTGTGGTGTGGTAAAAAGTGATTGTGTGCAGTGTGGCGTGGTGTAAAGTGATTGTGTGCGGTGTGGCGTGGCGTGGTATAAAGTGACTATGTGCGGTGTGGTGTGGTATAAAGTGATTGTGTGCGGTGTGGCATGGTATAAAGTAACTGTGTGCAGCGCGGTGTGGTAAAAAGTGACCGTGTGCGGTGTGGTGTGGTATAAAGTGACCGTGTGCGGGGTGGTGTGGTAAAAAGTGGCCGTGTGCGGTGTGGTGCGGTATAAAGTGACCGTGTGCGGTGTGGTGTGGTAAAAAGTGATTGTGTGCGGTGTGGCGTGTCGTGGTATAAAGCAACTGTGTGCGGTGTGGTGTGGTATAAAGCGGCAGTGTGCGGGATGGTGTGGTATAAAGTGGCAGTGTGCGGGGTGGTATGGTGTGAAGTGACCGTGTGCGGTGTGGTGCGGTATAAAGTGAATGTGTGCGGTGTGGTGCGGTATAAAGTGAACATGTGCGGTGTGGTGCGGTATAAAGTGACCGTGTGCGGTGCGGTGTGGTATAAAGGGAACATGTGCGGTGTGGTGCGGTATAAAGTGACCGTGTGCGGTGTGGTGCGGTATTAAGTGACCCTGTGCGGTGTGGTGTGGTATAAAGTGACCGTGTGCGGTGTGGTGCGGTATGAAGTGACCATGTGCGGTGTGGTGCGGTATAAAGGGAACATGTGCGGTGTGGTGTGGTATGAAGTGACCCTGTGCGGTGTGGTGTGGTATAAAGGGAACATGTGCGGTGTGGTGCGGTATAAAGTGACCGTGTGCGGTGTGATGCGGTATAAAGTGACCGTGTGCGGTGTGGTGTGGTATGAAGTGACCCTGTGCGGTGTGGTGCGGTATGAAGTGACCATGTGCGGTGTGGTGCGGTATAAAGTGACTGTGTGCGGTGTACTGTGGTATAAAGTGACCGTGTGCGGTGTGGTGTGGTATGAAGTGACCGTGTGCGGTGTGATGTGGTATAAAGTGACCGTGTGCGGTGTGGTGTGGTATGAAGTGACCGTGTGCAGTGTGATGTGGTATAAAGTGACCGTGTGCGGTGTACTGTGGTATAAAGTGACCGTGTGCGGTGTGGTGTGGTATAAAGTGACAGTGTGCGGTGTGATGTGGTATAAAGTGACCGTGTGCGGTGTGATGTGGTATAAAGTGACCGTGTGCGGTGTGGTGTGGTATAAATTGAACGTGTGCAGGGTGGTGTGGTATAAAGTGACCGTGTGCGGTGTGGTGTGGTATAAAGTGACCGTGTGCGGTGTGATGTGGTATAAAGTGACCGTGTGCGGTGTGATGTGGTATAAAGTGACCGTGTGCGGTGTGGTGTGGTATAAATTGAGCGTGTGCAGGGTGGTGTGGTATAAAGTGACCGTGTGCGGTGTGGTGTGGTATAAAGTGACCGTGTGCGGTGTGATGTGGTATAAAGTGACCGTGTGCGTGTGCGGTGTGGTGTGGTATAAAGTGACCGTGTGCGGTGTGGTGTGGTATGAAGTGACCGTGTGCGGTGTGATGTGGTATAAAGTGACCGTGTGCGGTGTGGTGTGGTATAAATTGAACGTGTGCAGGGTGGTGTGGTATAAAGTGACCGTGTGCGGTGTGGTGTGGTATGAAGTGACCGTGTGCGGTGTGATGTGGTATAAAGTGACCGTGTGCGGTGTACTGTGGTATAAAGTGACCGTGTGCGGTGTGGTGTGGTATAAAGTGACAGTGTGCGGTGTGATGTGGTATAAAGTGACCGTGTGCGGTGTGGTGTGGTATGAAGTGACCGTGTGCGGTGTGATGTGGTATAAAGTGACCGTGTGCGGTGTACTGTGGTATAAAGTGACCGTGTGCGGTGTGGTGTGGTATAAAGTGACAGTGTGCGGTGTGATGTGGTATAAAGTGACCGTGTGCGGTGTGGTGTGGTATGAAGTGACCGTGTGCGGTGTGATGTGGTATAAAGTGACCGTGTGCGGTGTGGTGTGGTATAAATTGAACGTGTGCAGGGTGGTGTGGTATGAAGTGACCATGTGCGGTGTGGTGCGGTATAAAGTGACCGTGTGCGGTGTGGTGTGGTATAAATTGAACGTGTGCAGGGTGGTGTTGTATGAAGTGACCATGTGCGGTGTGGTGCGGTATAAAGTGACCGTGTGCGGTATGCTTCTCCCAGGTAATATCATACTAACACATTCTCGCCTCCTCCTACACGCTTTCAGGATTGTGTGATGTTTACTAGGAGCAGGAACAGTGCATTAGTTTTCCCAGCAGCCGATAAAATTCCACGGTCAGATGACCTTGTTATATACCAGAGATAACACACACACACACACACACACACACACACACACACACACACACACCTGGTTCACTGTTTGTTTTCTTCTGAATAAGCACAGGTATTTAGTTCCTGCATTCACATCATTGTCTCATGTTTCTCAGTCTGATTGTTGTTTCCGGGTCTCAGTCTGATTGTGTGTATCTGGTTTTCCTGCTGTATTTTTGTTTCTGCCGTATTTCTGTTGTATTTTGTCTCATCAACGTCCTCATTGTAGTGAATCTGCACTTAAACACCAGTCGCACCTTTTGATTGACAGCTTGTGTTTAAGATCATTTACCTACAAGTTTCCTCAATCAGATCATTCCAGAGGAAATTAAACCTGTTTTAAATAATAAACTCTTCCATTAGCACTGGTTTTGTACCCAAATCCTTCAAACTGCAGTATCAAACCCCCTAATGAAGAAACCTGACCTTCACCCTGCCAGCTGTCCAACTACAGTCCAATATCAAACCTCTGACGCTCTTCTGGGCCGGCTAGCTGCCCTGTGCGGCCCGATGCTGGGACTGAGGTAAAAACGTCAGCAGTACTGATTCTGAAGGTTCTGAGCAGATTAGATTCACATGGCAGCACATAGAGGCTGAAAACTGATTCTGAAGTACTGGAGCAGTGCAGCCGAGAGAAACACTACCACATGAAGACCAACTGATGGAATAAATAATACAATTTCATAGAACAAATATTATGGTGTAAATGGAGGTCAGTGCTGCAGAGAAGGTTCTGCTGACCCTGAAAGAACATCACTGTGGGTTGTAAATGTTACATGGAAGATGGTTTTTATGAATGCAAGATATGGAGGTGAAGAAGGTCCCGAGGTGTGGTGGAGAGCATTATAATGGTGTAAGATCTCACACTTAGCTGTGGATTATCACCTGATACTGTGGTCACTTCCAGCGTTGAGGAGTTCAAGCTGTTATTGATGTTTGCAGAGAAAAACTGACTGAATGGATCAAAATAACGCTTCATTTTATATACGACTCGTTACGTCTACAGTTCTGCTGCTCCGAATCACACACACAGATAAAGTAGTGCCAGAAGATTATATTTATTTACACGAGTTATAATAAATAGTAATTAATAGATAAGGAAATTCTGTGAACTTACACCTGAACGTAGCGCAAACACATGATTATCAGCCGCGTCAGCAATTATCACCAGGCAAACTAAAACCTCCTGTATACTCATAAAGTGGAATTTGCACATTCCAGAACCTCATTATATCCTTTTATTCCTGCTTTATCTTAATTGTATTTATTTTAAAAGCTATAAAGTTGTTGCTTATCAGACGGTAATCAGTTGAAACTTTGTTTTTATAGCAGCCTTGTAGCAGGAAGTATCTTACTGAAGAACTCACTCACTGAATCTGCTGCTGCTTCTACTGTGTTCAGGGTTTTACAAGATTTCTTTTTCTTTTCTCTGTGTTTCTTGGGAACTTTATGTCCTGGATGAACTTGTTTCCTTTACTTACACAACCTTCATTTTTTACTAAATTAAATTCAAAGGTCAAGTTCAAGTTTATTTCTATAGAACTTTTTACAATGGACATTTTGTCAAAACAGATTTATGAACAAAACATTTGAATATAAGTGAATGATGTTTATCTCTGATGATGAAGTCTGCGGCGACTGTGAAGGAAAAACTCCCTTATAAAGAAGAAACCTTGAGGAACCAGACTCAAAAGCAGAACCTCAACCTCATGTGGGTGACATCAAGAGTGTGATTCTAGTCTTTAAACACTACAGAACACTGGAGAGTGAGAACTAACATGAGCACTGGAGTGTGTGATTATGACTGATGATCTTTCTACAGTCTTCTACAGTCATTATGGTTATAAAACTAGGAGCTACTGAGCAACTCATAAAATAGCTTAACATCTGAGATCATCACAGATCCAACACCAGCTTCTCCATGCCAGAGCCTTTAAACACTCCAGGAGGTCCAGTGTTCAAACTCCACATGAGGTGTGATCCATATGGTACGTCTCTAGATGGTTCAGGTTGTTTGTGGGCGTCTACTTCTTTAAAGGTCTACAATCTTCATGAGGTGGGACGTGACTGGAGCTGGAGGAACCTCAGGAAGCCTCGGCATGGGGAGAGAAAGAGAAGCAGTGGAGAGGAATTAGCGTAGCTGCTGTTCATGATATTAACAGCACAAGTTGATGATGTGATGTGATCAGATGTTCTGGAGCACAAGGTTATGATGTGATGTGAGTTATGTGTAGAACTCGCTAAAAACATACGTCTTTAATCTGCACTTAAACTGGGAGAGTGTGTCTGAACCCCGAACACTGTCAGGAAGACTGTTTCAGAGTTTAGGAGCTAAATGTGAGAATGTTCTACCACCTTTAGTGGACTTTGCTTTTCTAGGAACTACTAGAAGTCCAGAGTTTTGAGATCTCAGGGAGCGTGAGGGATTGTAGTGTGTTAGAAGACTGGAGATACATGGAGATAAACCATTTAGTGTTTTGTAGGTAAGAAGCAGTAGATTGTAGTGGATTCAAATCTTAACAGGAAGCCAGTGTAGGGACGAGAAGATCGGGGTTATGTTGTGAGATTTTCTCAAACTTGTAAGAACTCTTGCTGCTGCATTCTGAACTAACTGAAGCTTGTTTATTGATGACGCAGAACCTCCACCTAGAAATACATTACAATAGTCTATTCTGGAGGTCATGAACGCATGGACGAGCTTCTCTGCAATGTGGGAGCGCTTCCATCACAAACAACCCCCTGTGACTCACAAGATCGAACAGGTCCAGGCCTGAGCCAGAGTGGGAAAGAGAGAGAGATTTTTCCGTTGTGTATCTCACGTGCATTGATACCTTGTGCGATACGAACAGTTTGAGTTTTTTTCTTGACCTTTATTATCATGAAGATGTCATGAACTATATTTCTCTTTGTGAGGAAACAGTGTACTGTATGTTCTTTTAGAACTTACCTGCTCTATCCGTGTTGTGGTGTAAGAGCAGGTTCCAGGTTTTATTGTAAAGACATTAGCGTAGCTTGCTGTGTGTTGTGTAGCTGAGGTTGTGAAGATTTAAATAAAGATCTATTTCTGTATGCAAGCAGTGGAGAAGTGGTTCAGGAGCCCAAACCCTGAACCACGTATCTGCTGCTTGTATACAGAAATAGATCTTTTTTTTTTTTTGAATGGTGGAGAACCTGCACCATTGGTGGCTGAATAAATACTTTTTTGCCCCACCAATGGTGCAGGTTCTCCCACTGAGAGATGAGAGGCCTGTAATGTTCATCATCAGTACACTTCAGCTATGAGAGACAAAACGAGAAAACAAATCCAGAAAATCACATTGTCTGATTTTTAGAGAACTTATTTGCAAATTATGGTGGAAAATAAGTATTTGGCCAATAACAAATAAAATCTAGTTTTTTTCCTCTCTTGTCCTTTTAAGCAGGAGAACTTGCACAATTGGTGGCTGACGAAATTCTTTTTTGCCGCACTGTAAGTTCTTTCGTCTAAATTAAATTGTTGAATTTTTTATAAATGTTAGTAATAAATAAACAGTTTAGATGCAGATCCAGTGCAGGTGATGTCAGTACACAGACCCTCTATTGATTTATATCCCTGTGAAGAGTGTGTTTAAAACAACATGAAGCACAGAGAGCTGTCTATCAGAGAAAAGCAAGAGGGAATATCAATAGAAACAGTTGTACATGCCGTAGAACAGCCAGAATTTTCCACAAAAAGATAGCGAGCAGTTTTTTGATGAATGGAGCAGATTAGCCAAACATAATAGTAAAGGCAGATGATGAAACAAACACTGTGTGAACTGCAAAGAAGGAAGCCCACAAACCCAAACAAAAAAGTCTTAAACCAGTCATAATGGGGTCTTAACTGAGTCCTTCTAGAGTCTTGATGAAGCCTTGCTGGCTATTCAAATATTAAAAGGATCTTGATGAAGTCTTACCAGAGTCTTAACTGAGGCTCAATGGACTCTTAATGGAGTCTTAACAAAATCTTAGTAGTATAACAGAGTCTCAGGAGAACTTTAATTAACTTCCTACAGTTGCTTTTTGCTCCCAAAAAAGTTGACATTGTGTAAAATGTCAATAAAAACAGAATGCAATGATTTGTGAATTTCATAAATCCATATTTTATTCACAATAGAATCTAGAAAACATGTTCAAGCATGTTATTAAAATGAAGTAAAGTAAAGAAGTAAAGATGGGCGGAGCTTCACCGTTCTGTAAAAAGACTGTGCACAAGGGAAAAGGGTGAAAATCAAAATTGGATGTTTGGATTCTGTGATGGAAAATGTCGCATGGGTTCATTCATACCTTCAGAAATCATTCTCTGTGAACAAAGTTTCCCATGTCATCCGCAAATGCAGGTTAAAGTATGCCAAGAAAAAAAAAGCCATGCGTGAACATTATCCTGAAACACCACTGAGGCAAAGTGGAAAACTCTTCTGCGGTCAGATGAATCAAAATCTTTTATTTCTTTTTGGAAACCATGCAGACCACGTCCTCTGGACTAAAGAGGAGAGGGACCATCTGGCTTGTTAACAGCATTCAGTTCTAAAATCCACCTCTCTGATGGTATGAAGTGCGTTAGTGCCTGTGGAATCTTGTACATTTCGAAAGTTTCCTTCAATGCTGGACGCAATTTACAAGTTTTAGAGCAACAAATGCTTCCATCCAGAAAAAGTCTTTTCAGGGAAGGTCTTGTGTATCTGACCAGGACAATGCTAACTGCATACTGCATCTATTACACCAGAGTTTGTATTAGAAGAGTCCGAGTGCTGCTGATGAGCAGATAGAACCCTGTATCAGACACATATGGGAGAACATTCCTCTCTTCCAAAACTCAGAATCTACAGAATCTGGTTAGCGAGTGATGTGTGATATGTTTGTAAAGCACTTTAACTGTTATTAAGACTGGATTGTTACACATGGTGCGTTTACTTTGGCCAGAATGACAGTTTCCTGTGTTTGTACACGGTTTTGTACACGGGTTTGTACACAGGCTTGAGCACGGGTTTGTACACAGTTTTGTACACAGTTTTGTACACAGTTTTGTACACAGGCTTGTACACAGGCTTGAACACGGGTTTGTACACAGGTTTGTACACAGGTTTGTACACAGGCTTGAACACGGGTTTGTACACAGGTTTGTACACAGGTTTGTACACAGTTTTGTACACAGTTTTGTACACGGGTTTGTACACAGGCTTGAACACGGGTTTGTACACAGTTTTGTACACAGTTTTGTACACAGGTTTGTACACAGGTTTGTACACAGGCTTGTACACAGGCTTGAACACGGGTTTGTACACAGGCTTGAACACGGGTTTGTACACAGGTTTGTACACGGGTTTGTACACAGGTTTGTACACGGGTTTGTACACAGGCTTGAACACGGGTTTGTACACAGTTTTGTACACGGGTTTGTACACAGGCTTGAACACGGGTTTGTACACAGGTTTGTACACAGGTTTGTACACAGTTTTGTACACGGGTTTGTACACAGTTTTGTACACAGTTTTGTACACAGTTTTGTACACAGTTTTGTACACAGTTTTGTACACGGGTTTGTACACAGTTTTGTACACGGGTCTTGAAGCAGAGATTTTGTATGAATGCACCGTGTTTGTTTTGCAGCGCTCATAATTAATGATTGTTGTTCAACCTTTCATGAAGAAAGTTCTAAACGACTTGCCCCCACTGTCCTATCATCACCCCCCTTCCCCTATTCTGGGATATTTCCACCCCGTGTTGTGCTTTAATAGAGCGTGAACAGTTTACATGTCTGAACTTATTGTCTAAGAGACGGAGGAATAAGCACTCATGACGTAATTTCACAAAACACAGGGTTTGTGTTTGAGGTTCACACACTGTCTTAACGTGTGTGAGTGTGCGTGTGTGGGTGTGTGTATGTGTGCGTGTGTGTTTGCGTTGGCGTGTGTATTTTAATTAGCTTCAACCCACATTCTCAGGAAGACACTTTTCCAGTGAAATGGAAGCCTGCGGGTGTTTGTGTGTGTGTGTGTGTGTGTGTGTGTGTGTGTGTGTGTGTGTGTGTGTGTGTGTGTGTGTGTGTGTGTGAAAGGCTGATCTGAGGAAAAATTCACTAATCCGTGCGTATTTAACTCTCTCTTCCACTGAAACAATGGTAGGAGACTGAAATAATAGACATTTCAGAGGAACTTTCAGGGGTATTTATCTCAATCAAACTTTCCAAGCAGGTATTTTACAGTGTAAGACAGACGACCTTTATCCTGACTTACAATGATCTCCATTATACACCTGAGTGGGAGAAGGTTAGGGGCCTTGTTTAGGGGACCAGCAGTAGCAGTTTAGTGGTGCTGCAATGTAAACGCATGATCTTCTGTTTACCACTGAGCAGCATTGCCCTTAATAATATAATATAATATAATATAATATTGTGATCCAAACAAGTATTATTATTATTATTATTATTATTATTATTATTATTATTAATTATTATTATTATTATTATTATTATTATTATTATTTGTATTATTATTATTATTATTATTATAAAACATGAAATGATTCAGTGAGTTAAAAATAAATATATGAATGTAATCCAGGCGTTTTGTTGATGATGTAAGCAGAATCCACAGCTCTGAATTTCAGCAGAAGTGAAACAGGTTGATCAGTAACTTGTGTGTTTTCCCCGTGAGGAAACACCACGCCTCCTAATTCTGCCTTCATCACTCTTATAAATGTGGCTTCCTTAAAGGTTCCTGCTTCAGTTTAACATTCGAACTGAACCTGAAAACAACAAATCTCAGCGGTGGAAAAGAGCGAAAGATATTTATTTATTCTTTAAACTGGGGAATATTATTGTGTGTTTGTGTGTGTGTGTGTGTGTGTGTGTGTAAACATGGCAAAGGATTTTTCACCATCATCTCTGGACCAAATCGACATCTTTGCTCTTAAAGTAAGCTCGGTTTAATTAATTAATTAATTTATTCATTTTTGTATTATTGCATGTACATATATATATATATGTGTGTGTGTGTGTGTGTCTGTGTGTGTGTGTCTGTGTGTGTGTGTGTGTGTGTGTGTGTGTAGTATGTTAGGGTTTACAGTATGGGGCATGTGTCAGGTTAGGGTAAAGGGTGTAATGTTTATTTCTGGAGATAGTGTGAAGGATGTTGGGTGTGGGGTGTAGGGTGTAGGAATAAGGGTGTAGGGTGTAGGGATTAGGATGTAGGGTGTAGGGTGTAGGGATAAGGGTGTAGGGTGTAGGAATAAGGGTGTAGGGTGTAGGGATTAGGATGTAGGGTGTAGGGATTAGGGTGTAGGGATTAGGGTGTAGGGATTATGGTGTAGGGTGAAGGGATAAGGGTGTAGGGATTAGGGATAAGGGTGTAGGGTGTAGGATGTTAGGTGTAGGGATAGGGGTGTAGGGATTAGGGTTTAGGGATAAAGGTGTAGGGTGTAGGGATTAGGGTGTAGGATGTTGGGTGTAGGGACAGATCACGGTTGGAAAAAGAGTTTGTTCCTGCAGCTTTGGTGGAATTTTGCGTATCAGACTGATGAATGTGATATAGGGATGAAAGTTGGAGGCCGAGTGTGACCGAGACTGAGGATTTTCTGCTTTTAAAAGCTTCTTGGGTAAAGTTTTTGCATGCTGGAGGATTGAGAGCTGCAGCATTCGTGCTCTTCGGATTTAAAGAGGATTTAAAGATGTTTATATGAAGTGGTTGTGTGAATCTGTGACACAATGTTTTCACTAACAATGCAAGTGTGCAACCAAGCATGTGATGTGAATTAAAGCAAAGACAACATCAGTGTCCTGCAAAAGGTCAAGACACGTTTACACTGTCCTGGTACCTGTATAAGCAAGTGTGTGTGTGTGTGTGTGTGTGTGTGTTCTTGTGGTGTTGTGATAGTGTACAATGTGCGCGATGGTGCTGGCTGGTGTGTGATGAGTGTGTGATAGTACGTGAGTGTGTACTACAATGTGGGTTATAACTGACCTGATGGTCTTCTCTCTTTAGGACCCTGAAGGAATCTTTGAACTAGTGCAGATGGTGGGATGTGGCTCCTACGGTCAAGTGTTCAAGGTAAGATTGATTTAATGATCAGAATCCACCAAACTGTTCAAGTTCAAGTTCAAGTAGTGTTGGTGAAGTGTTGCTGGGGGGCAGTGTTGGGGCAGTGTTGAAGTTACTACAGGGGTAGTGTTGCTGGGGGCAGTATTGGGGCAGTGTTGAAGTTACTGCAGGGGTAGTGTTGCTGGGGGCAGTATTGGGGCAGTGCTGGAGTTACTACAGGGGTAGTGTTGCTGGGGGCAGTATCGGGGCAGTGTTGAAGGTTCTGCAGGGGAAGTGTTGCTGGGGGTGGTATTGGGGCAGTGTTTGTCCCAGTATGTAAAACACTGCAGGGTTTCTAAACTGTTTCTGATGATTGGAGAGAAAGTAATAAAGCTTTGATCTTGGAAGCAGAGCGAGAGGCAGCTACAGATATGCCTGAGATATAAATAAGTGTTCCTCAGAATCAGACGAGAACAAAAGAAACAAAGAGTGTGAGAGAAAGAGAGAGAGAGAGAGAGAGAGTGAGAGAGAGAGAGAGAGAGAGAGAGACTGTTGGAGAGAAAGACCGGTTTTATAACTGCATTGTTGGTGTTGATTCTGGATCTCAGCCCTTAAGATAACGTTTATATGCAAATCATTTATAATTGTATTGAAGCAGAAGGTCACGTCTCATCATGTCAGGTTTTTCAGCGCTGATCACAGGTAGAAGTTTCTGACGCAGCGTTTGACATGTTCTGGGTGAACTGAGATACGTGTCCTGTCCTGTCGTGTCCTGTTATGATGAGTTTGCTGTGTGCCCTGGTCTGACAGGAAACAGGGTTTATGGTGATTATGATGATTGTTATTTCGGATGAATGATGAAGTAACACTGGAAAGTTCTGGTCCTGTTTGTCCTGCTGCCTCACGCCTCCTCTGGGTTTTCCGTAAAACAGGATAGAAACGGTTATTTGATGATTCAGCGCTACTTTCTTGTCTGCCTTATACGGAAATCGGGAAAACA
Organism: Silurus asotus; assembly: GCA_024362625.1. Taxonomy (NCBI): domain Eukaryota; kingdom Metazoa; phylum Chordata; class Actinopteri; order Siluriformes; family Siluridae; genus Silurus; species Silurus asotus. The sequence goes on from MU551739.1 coordinate 71,368, forward strand.
AATCTGAAAATAAAAGTCCAGAGCAGACGCTGGTCATTTTCTCGTTAAATACGGAAATAAAGAGACTCTTCGTTATTATGATCATTATTATTATTGTTATTATTGTAAGTGATTTTGCACAGTCTGCTGCACCCCCTCCCGATGACTCATTAAGAAAATTGCATGACCTCTTTAATCATTTTCCTCCTTTACTGAAAACACACTTACCGCTGTATCAGTCACCGAAACACTGCTTCCTGTGAGTGGGCGGGGCATATAGTCAAAACCGTCATCAGCCAATAGGATTAAAGAAATCAGAGAGAACATCTTTCTGGAGTAGGGGGCCCAATAAGATAAGCTGATGTATACGTAAAGTAATTAATGGTGTGTGTTTGTGTGTGTGTGTGTGTGTGTGTGTGTGTGTGTGTGTGTGTGTGTGTGTGTGTGTGTGTGTGTGTGTGTTTACAGGGTGTACATGTTAAAACAAGACAGGCTGCTGCTATCAAAGTCATCAGTGCTATGAATGTAAGTATCTCCCTCTCATTATCTCTGTGCGTTCAGATCTTTATTTTACGCTACTGAAGGACTGATTCTGAATAAAGTTATACTTTCTGTATAAAGATGAATAAATGAACGCATGATTTCACTCCTTTGCTCAGTCGGCTCACGAGGAGCTGAAGTCTGAGTTGAACCTGCTGAAGACTCAGTCTCACCATCGCAACATCGCCACGTTTTATGGGGCTTTCGTCAAAAAAGGGACACCGGTCATGGGGGACCAACTGTGGGTAAGTGTGTA